>CM076581.1:600800448-601400448 GCA_034641835.2 Pinus albicaulis | reverse complement strand
TGGTTACCCAGATAAGGTCTCATGGAGAGACACTTGAGGAAAGAAGAATAGTGGATAAAATCTTGAGAATTCTACCATCAATATTTGATGCCATAGTAGTGGCAATAGAAGAGACAAAGGATCTCTCATAATTTTTAGTGAATGAGCTTTGTGCATCCCTGATGTCTCATGAATATAGACTGAACAGAACAATGAAATCCTCCATGGAGCATGCTTTCAGGACACAAATGTCTTTTGGTCGAGGTAGAGGTCGAGGAACATCAAACTACCAAGGAAAAGGAAGAACCACATAAGAGGTGGAAGAAACAACCCTGCAAGCACAAATGAAAGGGGCAGAAACCATAACTCAAGCGAAGGCTCAAGCCAAAATCAAGCACAATGGCAAAGGTATGATAAATCCCAAGTCCAATGTCATTATTGTAAAAAATATGGGCATTATTCCAATGAATGTAGAAAGAAACAAAATGACACAAGTAATAGAAAAAAATGTAAATTTTTCAAGAGAAAATCAGAACCAAAGTAATGTGCTTCTAGCTTGCAATGTAGCACAAGAAAAATAAGAATATGTATCGTTCTTAGACTTAGGTTGTAGTAACCACATGACTGGAAACATAGCAATGTTTGCCAATCTAGATGAGAATGTGAAATCTGAAGTGACAACAGGGACTAATAGTAAAGTATTTGTCATGGGGAAAGGAAGAGTATCAATAATCACAAGGAAGGGAGAAAAGAAATTTGTGGCAGATATTTATTATGCACCTGGCCTAAAATGTAACCTTCTAAGCATTTGACAGCTTGTGAATAAGGGCTACAATGTGTTTTTTAAGAATGATGTGTGTAAAATCATGGACACACCTCCAAGTAAAAGGGTCATTGCAGAAGTGAAAATGACAAGAAATAGGATGTTTCCTCTCAAGATCAGAACAGACTTGAAGGAAGGAGGTAATGTAGTAGCAGGCACACAAGAAGTCTTTCAAGAAGAAGTGAAAGATGAAAACTGGTTATGGCATTTGAGATTTGGACATCTCAATTTTGGAGTTTTGAACCTCTTGCATAGAAAAGGAATGGTAAAAGGATTGCCACTTATATAAAAACCATAGAGACTATGTGAAGGCAGCATCTTGGGCAAACAAAACAGAGAAGAATTCCCATCAGGGAAGAGTATAAGGGAAAAGGCACCCTTAGATATTTTCCACTTAGATTTGTGTGGACCAATGCAAATGCCATCTTTAGCTGGAAGCCATTATGTCTTAACATTTATAGATGATTATACAAGAAAGACATTGGTTTATTTTTTAAAATAGAAAAATGAAGTGTTTGAACAGTTCTACCACTTCAAAGCTCTTGTTGAGAAGCAAAGTGGGAACTACATAAAAGTGTTGAGAACTGATAAAGGAGGAGAATATATCTCCAAAGACTTCCTACGTTTCTGCAGGGAGCATGGAATACACAAGAATTATACCACAAGGTACACACCACAACAAAATGGTGTTGTAGAAAGAAAGAACATGACCATCATGTAAATGGTCAAAAGTATGTTGAAGGCAAAGAATTTTCCAAATGAGTATTGGTCAGAAGCTGTGAATTCTGTAGCTTATATTTTAAATAGATATCCAACCAAAGATGTTATGGATAGTGTTCCGGAAGAAGCATGGAGTGGAACAATGCAGTTTGACACTCACATGAGACTATTTGGATGTGTAGCATATGAACATGTCCTGGATCAACTAAGGAAGAAGTTGGACAGAAAATGGGAGAAGTGTATCTTTGTTGGATATAGTGATGAATGAAAGGCCTACAAACTCTATAATCCATCAACCAAAAAAGTGTAATCAACATAGATATGCATTTCATTGAAGAAGAATCTTGGGATGGAAGTTTAGAGAAAAAGGTAAATGTGAAGACATATATGTCACACGAAGAGCAAGAGGAATGTAGAGCAACAAATAATTCCTCCACGGTGGCTACTCCTCCACCTACACAAGCACAAAAAACCACACCACAAGCAGGAAATAGAACAACCTTGAGAAATCAAGGAAGTGCTTCTCCAAGCACACCAAAGGGATCTAAAACTCCCTTGAGTTCAAGTGAAACTCCAAGCACATCTTCAGGAAATACAAGAAGACCAAGATTCAGGAATTTAAGTGAAATTTACGAGCAAGAAGAAGCTGATAATAATGTTGGTCTGAATTCTTTATTTTCTTTGTTTTTTCATTTTGATGACCCAATCCATTTTGAAGATGAAGTAAAAGAAGAAAAATGGATTGAAGCAATGAATGAAGATATTGGTGTAATAGAAAAGAATGACACATGGGAATTAGTGGACCTCCCACAAGGTAAAGAAGTTATTGGAGTAAAATGGGTCTATAAGACCAAAAAAAAAATGTTTTCCACAAGAGAACAAAGGACATAGATGCCAAATATAATTTTGGAAGAGAATTAGTTAACAATGGTGAGATTGTTTTGTAGCATTGTAGGAAAAAGGAGATTTTGTTGATATCCTCACAAAGCCATTATGATAGAAGAGTTTTTTTTACCACAGACAGTGTCTGGGAATGACTGATGGCGGTAGTCGCAATTAAGGGGGAGTGTTGGAATTATACTCCCAACCACTACCATGAATGAGAAGCGGCAGCAGCCCACACTTCATCAATTTTTTGCAGAGAAGGAAAAGCAAGGATCCAAGAGACCGAAGGCATTTTCATGCAACCACAGCAAATAGAGTACCCGAGCCATCCTCTGCATTTACTTCTTCAACCACCACATTGACTTACCTTTGCCCGCATATCCGCAACCGCAATATTTTTGTTTTAACCTTAATCCCTTTCACCACATATGTTATTCTACCGTCGATGCGATATCGGCACAACCCACCTTAACCTTATGGCATGATCCAAAACCTTTTTTTGCACCTTATTCTTTTGTATTTCCCTTACCGCACTTACTGATAGTTAGTTGCACCATAGAGTGCACTTCGCAATGTTTACCACTTACCTTCCACCATCCACAAGTTAACTTATCAGATGTGCGATGTGATCATGCTACTACACATCACAGTCACAACCTTTTATTTTTTCCAATTAAAAGCTGAAGCATATGTTATTTTATTTGTGACGCGATTGTGCCATCTCACATCGTGCCCACAACCTTTTTTTTTACCCATTTTCGCGCATATGTTAATTGTTAACATCGTCGATTTGCGATATATGATGGAGCGCTGGACATGATGAGGTTTCTGAGCCAGAACCGATATTATTTGAGATCCGCCCTTTTGTGTTATGAATGCATTTTTACTTGTTTTCGTGTATAAACCAGAATACAGCCTACATGTTGTTTTAATGAAGAAATGGTTCTTTTGACAGGCCAAGGACAATTGGTTTTTGAATGTCCGTTCAACAATCAATCTGCATTGAATTCCATTAATAGAATTAGGTTTTCAGGCTACGGCCATTTGTATTAAAAGAAAATGTAATTTCATTTTGTAAGGGAGAGAGTGAAGGAATAGAGAACAGAAGTTTTTTCCTCTCCTACGTATTTTACGCTACCTCTGTCTATTTGTTTTTTCTTCTACAATTTCTTACAGTCTATGTGTTGTTTGGGGGGCGAAGCATTTCCTTTGTTATTGGTTCGTTCAATATTTCCAAAAAATAACTCTATAAAACCCAGCTCCAAACCCTATCTGCGGAGATCGCTATTAGTAAAGATTCTTATGTACATAAAAATGGTGCTCACCTAATAGCCCATCTATCATTGGATCTGACAACGCCTTCAAAATATTTGGTAGAAAAACATCCGCAAACCCATGACTGAATCCAAGGATGGCTTATTTTCTCAAATATCAGACACCCATAGTAAAAAAAACAGACTCTAAATCTCTAAGTGATTGGATCTGAGTTATAACCTATCACTATCCCACTAGTCATCGTCCTATATTTCTAAAATAGTGACCCCCTCTTATTTTTCTCTATATAACTAATCTAAATTGCAAATTTCATTAAGCAAAACCATGTGAAATATACTTTAGACTATGTTAATAAATAGAGGCACTAACAAGACAAACATTCACTCTAGCATGTCCACCTCAAGGTGTAATTTTGCAGCCATTTGATACTAAATTTGGCAGGAGTTCTGCAGACATTTGTTGAAGGATATTTTACAATAGTACAAGTGAATACTCATCGAGGGTTTAAAAATACAAGATTTTTTTGAAGCAAAAAGAGAATTAAAATGAGTGTTGGAAAATTACAAATGACTATTTGAATCTTGTTTCGTTGCCCTGATGCAAGTGATGGTATCATTTATGTTATAATATCAAGAAGTAATACAAATATATTTTTTCTTGAGATTACCATGAGTTAGTTATATTTGAAAAATACAAAAATTGAAGTTAAAATTGAAATTTAATGCACGTCTTTGATCCCAAAAATTGTGTGATATGTCTAAATTGAAAAAGTTCAATAATTGTTGGCCCTTTGTACCGACTCAATAAAGAAGATCCTCTAGGTTAAAATTTTCCATTCAATAATAGCTAAGAAATTTTTTAAGATAATTATGTGCAATGAACAAGGGAAAATGATTGTTGGATTCTTTTGAGAACTCTGTGGGAGCCACAATTATTGACTTACCAAGTGTGGGAGCCACAACTATTGGTATATTATAACTAAATACATCACAACTAGTTACCCATATGTCTAGGTAAGAAAGAGTGAACCCATATGTCATATTCAAGTCAGTGGTTTGAAATATGGCTAAGGATAATTCTAAAAATTACTTTAGTTGGGAATAAATATGAAAACCCTCTTCTCATTAAAAACAAGTTTGTTGAGGAATGCTAGAAATAGAAGGTGGCACTCTTAAATGCAAATAAATAATTAATAATTGTTTTTGCTCTTTTAAAATCAAAGAAATAAATGAATTATCAAAGGGGATTCATATTAATAAATGGATAAATAAAAAATTGGGGAGAACATGATCTATATTGAACATTTTGTACAGAATTTTGAGAAACAAATAGAGATTCAATGTTATGAATCTATCTAAATTAAAATATAATCAATACCCACTATTGGATTGATTTAATAAATTACTATGTATACTGGAAAGATGCTCCTCTAACTTGAATATAGAATGGGTGACCAAGGTTGGAAAGCCAAACTCACTAATAATAAGGCATACATTGACCCTGGATCTGCATGTACAAAGCAAGACATGTGGAAGAAGCTATATAGATAGATCTTACACTTTAGACAAGTGTTGAGGATGTTGATTGGACAGTATCATCTGCTTGTGTAATGTCTCCAGTTGTTATTCTTTTATTAGACATTTGAACAAGTCGTAAAGGGTACAGTGGACCCCAAAGGAAAATAATTGTGTGGATTTATTTTATTATTTTAATTTAATAAAATTAATGGAAATTAAATTTTAAAAGACTAGATTATGATTAGAGATTTGGAAACCAAATCCATGAGGATGGATAAGGTTCATAATACTTTCCCAGTTCTCCAAAAATCCTTGGATGAAATAAATTAAATATTAAAAAGTATATTGGAGATAAAAAAAAAACTAAAAAGATACCCCAGTAAAGAGGAAGTTACTGGGAAGAGGTGGAATAAAGATAGAAAGAGGAAAAGCTAGCTTTAAAGTACTTTTGTGGAAGAAAGAAAAGGAAAGCTTAGGTAAAAAGGAAAAAAAAATCCTGATTTAACTGGACATAGTTAAGGAAACAAGTTGATGGGAGAGCAGGCTTAAATAAGCAGATTTAGGATAGACAATGTGTTGTCTATTACTGGAGGATTTGATCTCTGCTCGGGGGGAGTTGTGGAGAAAGAGCTCAAAGGCTGGGTGGAAACTAGTCTACCTTAAGTGGTATGCACCAATTAATTTCATTTCAACTTAGCATTAAGTATTGTTATGATTATACTGGTGAAGTAATATGGTAGATATAAATGAACTTGTTTAGACCTGGGCATGAGTATATATTGTGAAATTAACATTAAATATAAATCATGTGTGAAGTATTTATGTTGAACATATTAAACTATAACAAATATAGTCTATTATGTATTGTTGCAAAGACATTAATCTGAAGAGTACCAACTCTCAGAATATCTAAACCTTGTTGAAGGTTTATATATGAGGCTAGGTGACTCTCAGAAAATTATTACTGCATAATATTTTCGTGATAGTATTATTTTGAAATTAATTAACTTCTGTTAGGAAACTAATACAAAAATGAAATACATGTGTGTGAAAAATATTGTGGAAATAATATAGTTAAGAAATTTCCTATGCTGTAATTATAAATGTACAAAATAGGTAATCAACTGAATATTTACTATATGAAAAGGGGAATATATTTTCATAATGAATTCAGAAATTAGTACTGTAACGAAAAGTACTATATAAAAATTCCAAGAGATTCAATAAAGGAAGGAAGATTATGTTCCATATATTACATTGTTACAAAAGTATAAACACAAAAGTCCATGGAGTTACACAGTCCAAATTTACTCTGTGTATAAACTTTTTACAAATTGAGAACTATGTCCCTTTTAAATAAACTAGAGAGGTTCTTTGGAATTTATGCAAAGACTACATGTCAGAAAACTCCAAAGTATAATTCTAGACCAACCTGAGGAGGAGGAGTCCATAATTAGGCTTAACTGTGAAATAATGTTAATAGTATGTGAGCCAAGTAGGATTTGAAAAATACTTGCATTGAACAGAAGCTATGAATTAGTTCCGAGTTCATGTTATTAAAAATAATAATAGATTTTAAAACTCAAATAGGTATAAGAGTTTTACCTTGTGAACATAGAAGGGGAATCCAACCTGTAATAATAACAGGCAATTAATTATTACAGTAAAAGTTTCTAAGGATTAACGATGACTAGTATACTAACGAAAACACAGTTAAACTTTATAGGAACAATATTTTCCTAACGGAGGAGTAAATATGGAGAATTAAACATAAATTTCGTAAGGATTATAGCCTTATAATATATTGAAACAATATAGGTAAGAGTGTGTGTTGTAGCCGTTACAACACCCTCCAAAATTTTGTCCCATTTAAAATTTTTGAGCCCTTGTCCTTTCAGTAAAGAAAAATTCTGATGCGTCCTCGTCCTAGAGCCTTAGGAGAGTTATTTTCCATGCATTATCCCTTCAAAGTCTAATCTAGGGCTTGGTCTCTTAGCAGCTAGTCGCGTAGTCGCTAAGTCGAAAAACTCGTAAAACCAAGAACTTTGCAACCATGCAACCCAACGACCCCTAGGTCGCAAAGTCGCAAGATCGCATGATTTATCTAAAATTAAGAGTTGCGACCATGCGACCATGTGACCTTGCAACCTCCAGGTCGCAAAGTCGCAAGGTCGCACGTCCCTTAACCAACCCTGATTTGTGACTTTGTGACCTGCATTAAATGACCGCATCTGCTAGCCTTTTATAAATAAAAGGGTTGCGTAGGTCGCATTTAACCTGCGCGACGAAGCAAGTAACGCCTTTGACAAGCCAACTGGAGCGCCTTTTTCCCAGGTAAGTTGCCTAATCCTCCTGTTGTTTCCTTTTTGGTTAATTGTTGCCTCGCCTTACCTTGCCCGTTGCCTATTAATCCCCATTTTAGCTTCATTTAAGCCCCTCAACAACCCTCGTTAATGTTTTCAACTCCCCTCATGGTTCTACTTCTCTGCCTCCCCCTCTGAAAGCTCTCCCTACCCTAGTCTATCTCAAGCACCCTTCCTAGCCCACCTGGAGAAGCCTTAAGGCCCAGGTTTTTCCATTCCACTTGATGTTTTTCCCTATTCACCATTCATTCCCCGTGGGTCCCAATTTCCATGAAAACCCTCAAAGAAGCCATAGTGCGACCTCGCGACTCCGCGACTAGGTGACCTAGTGACCCCGCAACTAGGTCACTGAGTCACAGAGTCTCCAAGTTACTCATCACCAATCATCAGTCGGCCTCGTGACCTAGCGACCTACTCGCAAGTCGCCAAGTCGCCAAGTTGCAGTTCCCTGAGAATTTACTCTAGAACAACCTTGTGACCCATCGACCTAGTCACAAGGTCGCCAAGTCACATATTCTAGCCATTTATTGATAGTTCAGGCTTATGCGACCTCACGACCTAGTGACCTAGTCGCAAGGTCGCCAAGTCGCAAGTCTAGCCATTCATTCAGATAATAGTTGTCAGGGGTTGCAGTGACATAACCTAAGGAGTCATTTGGAAGTTTCATCAGTCTTAACATATTGATAATTATGTCGTCCATCTTATCATGGCATTGTTTTATGAATATGCCAGGGAACATCGAAGCTAAGCTCAAGTGTGTATCCATCTCGTCAGCCTCAAGTGATATGGGACCCTCGACAGTTCAAAAGAGAAACAAGAGTCCAGAAGTGGAAATCTCAGAAGAAGGAATTCCCCCTTCCCCACCCCCTATCTATGGAGACACCGCCTATGTGTTTGGGAAATGGGATAAGATGATTTTCTGCCAGGAATATCAGGAATTCACAATGCCTAAGTTTCCAGAAGATCTCCCATACTGGCAGGTGTATATTTAGGAGAAGAGGTTTAAACTCCACTATGCAAGTGCCCATCCACCCATGTTTCCATGTGCATAGGTTATTGAATGGATCCTACAAAAGGTTGAATCCAGGATTTGGGTTATTTGTGATCACTCAGGGAAAACATTCGCTAACCTGAAGGGGCAGGATGTGGAAGTCTACTATGCACTCCCCACTCGAGAAAAAAATTTCAACACTAATTGGGCAACCACTCATGCAGTGCCCATATCGGAGACCTTGAAGGGATGGTGGGAGGACCCCGAAAAGTTCAAGGTTAAAAAATATCAGGAATATAAAATAGAGGGCCTCAGGAAATTCTACAAGTTTGTGGCAGCAATTATGAGTAGGATGTACGGCCGACCAGATGCCACTATTTTTAATTGCACTTGGGTCCCTCTCATGTACACTATCACTACATATGGCACCCATTTCAATTGGGCCAACCTAATAATAGCAACCCTCAGGTCGAACATATCAGTAGCTTTTATGAGCATGACCCTAATGATGTGTTCCTAACAACATTTTCTTTGGTTGCATGCTTTGAAACTTGATTTTCTACTTATAATATTTCATTTATAGGAGAACTCATTGATCATTTGTTTCGTATCATTTTAGTAACCATGTATCATAAATTTTGCAGGGCACATCTTCCGTCTAAGAAAATTTATACTCAGTGGTAGCCGGACCCACACCCCGGATGGGATCCCTATCACAAACGATCTAGATTCTAGTTGGGACTTTATACTGGGGAGATCCCCTACTATTGGTCGATCAATTTTCCTCGTCAAAATATTTGGCGTGAGAAGGAGGGCCAGAATGGCACATTCCCAGCACACAAGTAATATCCTGATGCAAAACCTGCAGGGGGAAATCATATATGAGAATATTGGTCCTCCGCCACTTAAAAATTCCCCAGAGGATGACTAGCCCTATTATGAGGTAACCACAGACCAACTTAGGGCCTTGCGCCCTCTCACCCGTGATCTCATCAGAGGTCTGCAAAGCCTCTCAGCCACTGGCCCCTTGGCCAACTCGCAGACTCCCGAAACACATCAAACTCGCTAGGGTGTTCTGTTCAATTCCATGCCTCAGCTAATAGGCCTTATGCTCCAAGATATGGCAGACGTAGTTGAGAAAAATTCAGCCAAACCTCCAGACAGCCCCTGATACATCGAGGGGGACAGACATGAAATTATTTAACCCCAACCAGGCGTCGACCCTCAACCTGACCAGCCTCTAAATGATAATACTCAAGCAAACAACCCGATTAGGCGAGGAATCGGGAGGGCCCGGGGAAATAGAGGCAGGGGGGATAGGGTTCATGGAAAAGGTTGAAATGCGGGCCACCACCACCACAAACGAAACCAAAATAAATTTCTCTTCCTCTATAACTATTGAAATCTTAGGAATATGGGAAACCTCGGAGGAAATCAAGACATGCACTCCCAACATGAGGGTGAAGCCTCCGGATCTGGCGTAAATAGTGGATCCGAGAATGAAATGGGGCATATCTACATCCCACCCCATCACTGAGTAAGAAGAATGAAGCCCTTGACTCGGATGGTGCAATCTCCTCTAGGGCTTCGTGTTCCCCTTCATGACATGCCCCGCCACCCAGAGAAGCACCTCCCTAAGTTCGACCCTGAAAAGGGTACACTGGCCGAAGATCACATAAGTAACTTATACTTGGCCTTAAAAATGATGAGAGTGTAATCTGATGATGTAGCATGCCAGCTCTTTCCCCACACCTTAGAAAATAAGGCTACTACGTGGTACTGTTCCCTCCCTATTGCTTCCATTTCCTCTAGGGAGCAATTTCGCCATACCTTCCTCCAAAAATTTTCGAAAGACAAGACTCCTTCTATGCTCCTTATAGATCTTAGTACTTTGAAATGCCAGAAGAAGGAGAATGTCAAATACTTCAACCAACACTTCTCTACTATATTTAAAAAATTCTCTCTGAACATGAGGTTGGATGATTCCATCACCGTTGATTATTACACAAAGTCTCTCCCTCGGGATATCGTCCTGTCCATGAAACGAGAAGCTAGAGTTACCCTAGCAGCAAATTATGCCACCGCCCTTGCTGTCGAGAAGGACATGCTATCCATAGGAGCTACTGATCATGATGGCTGATATGACCCACAACCGGCCACAAAAAGAACCCAATCATCAACTCATAAGTCCGGAGACAAGGACAAAGACCCCTTTGATTTCAAGAGTATCACAAAATCTCTCAAGATGTTAACGAACGAAGTCTTTAATCTGAAGAGGAAAAATAATGACTCCACCTCATGTACCAAGATGCAGAAACCTTTTTTTAGGAAGAACAACCCCACTATCAGTCGACCTCTGCCAAACCCAAATGTCAGCCTCAACGTTGAAGAAATCGGCAAGGACAATTTCTACTCCTTCCATTAAGCCTCCCACTATAAGAAAACTTGCCCTCACTGGATCAACAACATGACCGCCGTGGTAAATCAACTCTTACAAGATAAGACCACGGGGGATTTAGAAGAGGAGGCTATTTCAGATAATGAGGAAGCCTCTCCCCTAGATGAGGATATGGGTTCCACTGTCCTTGCCTTCGAGGTGGTCCGTGGGGAAATACCCCTTCCTACAACTGAAATAAACTTAGCCGACGACCCTCAATCCAAACCCCCTCGGAATTATAGCTTGAGGATAAAGGGCCCGGTCCCTAAACACTCCTTCGAGGAAAAGAGGAAAGCTTTCATAAGGAATATTTTTCCACCAAACAAAGAAAACCAGACCACAACTCCCGAACAATCTAGCCCAACCTTTGTTCTAGTAAACCCAAAGGCTAGATCATCATCAGGTTCACCAAATGCCTCTGTTGAACCTCTCCGACACCCATATTTTGGGTATAACATTATCGAAGATATGAAAAAGATTCGGGCCAACATTCACCTCTACGAGGTCGCCCCAAATTTCTAATCAACGAGATATTATTCTCAAAGCATTTTCCAACCTGAGAGCACCCAAACCCGTGAGTTCCATGTCTTCCCAAGCTACTGCAAGTCCCCAGTCTATTGTGAATTTCATTAATGAAAACTCCCATGGATCCACCCCCCCTTCCTTCTGTCTTTCGAGATCTTCAACTTCAATGTTCATAACTGCCTCGTCGATTCCAGTGCATCCACCAATGTCATGCCCCTGTCCGTATGAAAGAAACTAAACATTTGTCCCGAGAAAACTAACTCTAGGATCGTTCAACTTGATAGATCCCAAGTCCCCGTCGTAGGTGAATTGAATAACGTCCTCATCCATCTCTCGTCAAATCCCAGGGTGCATCAGTGCATGAACATAGTGATCGTGCATATCCTGGAAGCTTACAGTTTTCTCTTAAGCTGAGGTTGATCTAGTAAGCTGCAAGGATACTTTTCCACCGACTGGTCCCACTTGTGGCTCCCATATAACGGTAGGAACAATCAGATCCAGGTCAAAGCGAACCTTACATGAAAACATGGTAACCGACCTAGAGGCAACCAATGAACCCATCAATTTCGCACAAGAAGAATTTGACATGTGCTTCTTAGAGACCATGTTTGGTTGCTATCAAACCCCTCAATCTCCGGTCACCCGAGACATTCAGTTAAAGCTGCTATTAGACACTATTGTCTGCTCAACTGCACCGAAAGAACTACTAGAAGCCTCCGCCCTGAGTACATCTCCTACGTACTCTGGCAGCCTTGCGAAATCAGAATATGAGTTTTGGACCTTGTATTATGATGGTTCCAAAACCCATGATGGGGTCGGAGCAGGCTGTATCTTGTTAGACCCCCATAAGAATAAGTTTCTAATCTCTTGTCGGCTGGAGTTCGAGTGTACCAATAATATAGTCGAGTATGAAGCATCTATCCTTGGGCTCAAGAAAGCCACAGATCTCAAATTCAGCTATTTAAAGGTAATTGGAGACTCCGATATTATCACCCGGTAGGTACGTAATACCATCCACTACTTATCTCCACATTTGAAAGCTTACCAGCAAGAAGTATGGCATTTTATTTCTGATTTTGATGCTTTTGGTATTAAATCTGTACTTAGACTGCATAATGTGGCGGTTGATACCCTCACCAATGCTTTTGCTAGATTTACCCCACTAAGAGATGGGTTCTCTATTGAAATTGTTTACAAGCCATATTTGCCAAACAATGTAACTAATTTGCATGTTTTTAATGATGATTAGTAGGTAATGGATTTCATGTTTAATGTAGACATGTTCAAAGACATGGTTATTGAAGAAGAGGATCATGATCCTGCCTTGCAAAAGGAACGAGAGGAGGATAAAGGAAATCCCATACCCAAAGGGGTCATGTCACTTGAAAAATTATTTGATTTGCATAACCATTTTCGAGGACCCCAAACATGAAGGTGCAGAGTTCCACTTTAGCGCACCAAAAAATAAACCTTAGGATGGAGAAGGAACCCAAATTCATCAACCTCGGTACAGAATGCATCCCTTAGGAGAGGCAATCCTTCACTCAATTATTCAAGAAATACCGAGATGTTTTTGCTTGGACATATGATGAGTTTCGAACCTATGACACATGAATCATCTAGCACATGATACCCATGAAAGAAGGAGTGAAACCATTCCAGCAGGAGCTAAGGAAGGTACACCCTACTCTGGAGCTAATGATCCAAAAGGAACTAAAGAAACTCTTGGACGTGCGTATAATCTTCAAAGTCCGACATTCAACCTGGGTGTCAAATTTGGTTCTATTTTGTAAAAAATATAGCGAAATTTGTTTATGCGTGGACTTCCGAAATTTGAACAGAGCTTCGGAAAAAGACAACTACCCGGTGCCCCCTATGGAGCATATCCTTCAAGCAGTATCCAGGTAAAAAATGTTTTCATTATTGGATGGCTTTTCAAGTTACAACCAAGTAATAGTGGTTGAACCCAGCCGTCTAAAAACCACATTCAGAACTAACTGTGGAACATTTGCATTCATACGCATGCCCTTTGGCTTGATCAATGTTGGGGAAAACTTCCAGAGAGCCATGGAAATCGCCTTCTAGGGCCTAATGGGGAAAAGTGTGGTGGTATACCTTGACGACGTCACCATATTTTCCAAACATAGGTGTGACCATTTACACCACCTCAAGAAAAATTTTGAAAGGTGCTGGAAATACGGGATCTCACTCAACCCAAAAAATATCATTTTCATCGTCTCTGAAGGAAATCTATTGGGGAACATCATAACCTGAGATGACATAGTGGTGGTCCCAGAACATGTAAAAGCCATCGCCCAGATTTCTGCCTTGAGCGGCAAGAAGGCCATGAAGTCTTTCCTCAGAAAAATCAACTTCTTGTGAAAATTTATGTGAGACTTCGCCCAAATAGTGAAACCTCTACAAGGTATGATGAAGAAGAATGCAAGCTTCAAATGGAATTCTCCCGAGAAATAAGCGTTCAATAATATCAAGTGGGTCATTGCAAAAGCACCTACCCTTCATAGTCTGGGTTTTAGCAAAGGCTTTATCTTGTACACCTTCACCTCAAACTCATCTCTTGCGGCCATCCTCACTCAGAAAGATGGCAGCAATGACAACCGACCCATATCATTCATTAGCGCAGGATTGCAAGGTGCCAAGTTGAATTATCCAAATATTGACAAGCAAGCTTACACAGTGTATAAGGCAGAAAAACATTTTAGGCCATATATTTTAAGAATCACGTCACAGTGTTCGTACCTCACCCAGCGGTTCAATCACTGTTCGTGTAGCAGGAGCTAGGCAACAGACGAGGCAACTGTATGACATGCCTTCAAGAGTATGACCTATAATTGAAGCCGCCACACACTGACAAGGGCCAAGGGCTATGCTAGATGGCTGCTGAAGCTGCGGACTTGCGATGAAGTGAAGAGGGGGACCACGAAATCGACATGTATCAGACTGATAATACACCTCGACAGAATACCCCCTCATGCTACATTGATCCTCAGCAATATCTGAGGTGCAGTATCATGGACCCCACTTTAACTGCCTAGCAGAAACATGCAATAATACTGAAAGCTACATCCTACTAAATAATGCAGGGTAAGTTGTTCCACAAGCACCACAGCAGAGTTTTGCTACGTTGTTTGGAACATGATGAGGCAAAAGAGGTCTTGAAAGATATACATGATCGTCCAGCCGATGGGCACTATGCAGGGGATACCACAACTCACAAAATTATTTGTGCTGGTTTCTATTGGCCCACTCTGTTTAAGGACACACACGCTTATGTTCGAAGGTGCCTGCCATGTCAAAAAGTTTCCAATAAGGAGACACAACCATCTGCCCTGTTGCAGTCCATCGCGGTGGAAGAGCCTTTTCAATGGTGGGGACTCAATGTGATCAAGGAGATTTTGCCACATTCCTCTAAGAAACATAGATACGTCCTTACGACTATGCACTACTTCACAAGGTTGGTTGAAGCAATACTGTTGCATCAAATCAATGATAAAGAGGTAATATATTTCATCAGTCAGCACATTATGACCAGGTTTGTCATTCCAGCCTCCCTTGTTTTTTATAACACAATTTGTTTTTCTTCATTCAAATTATATGAATTTTCTCTAGAAAATAGTATAGTCCTCAAACACTCCACCAACTATTACCCCCAAGGAAATGGGTTAGCCAATTCAACCAATAAAATCCTCATTCGCATCATCAAAAAGACTCTGCAGTCCCAACAACGGAACTGGCATAACGCACTCCATCATGCCCTATGGGTTGATCGAGTCACACCCAAACCATTGTTGGGCACCTCCCCATTTTTTCTTGTGTATGGAAAAGAGGAAATACCTCCTCCCAACTTATGTCTCCCAACCCTTAAATTATCACAAGAAATGCATGGTACCCCTTTCCCTTCCTTACAGGCCCATATAGACACATTGTTGAAACTGGAGGAGGAAAGGCTAAAAGCCCGGGATACCATCCACCAGAGTCAGACAAAACTATGGTTCGATAAGAAATCCACCAGAAATAAGGTTTTCGAGGTGGGTGACCTCGTCCTCAAATGGGAAAAAGCTCACGAATATAAGGGGAAAAACTCCAAATTCCAAGCCCTATGGATAGGCGCCTGCCAAATCAAAGAAGATTTTGGTTCCCAAACATATAGGCTCCAGACCCTAGAAGGGAGGATTGAGGTCCTCCCAGTAAATGGGCATGACCTTAAACACTATTTTAGCTGACAGCCCAAGGGGCCGTCACCATACTTTGTACCATAGTTTATTTTATTTTTCTCTCATTTTTTGTTGTTTTATGTGTTTCAATAAATGGCTTGCCTCGAGCAGGCTCTCGGAAATTCATTCCCTTAACACCTTAAGTTGAGGGGTAGATGGAGTAGTTACTCAATTTGTAGGCTGTACCAGAATCTCTGATGGTGAAGAATCGCTCGTGGAATACAAAGTGGCCCAAGCTTGCTAGTAATAGACACCCCATGGGGAAAACATGACCAAGTCCCAAAACCCAAGCGCAAGTAGCTCACCTAGTATTTTGGCTCAAGGGAATGTTTTATGAAAGAAAGCTTCGGTGAAATCGGTCACTAGACAGAAAGGGAACAAGGAAAACCTCATGTGAGAAAAGGATATCTGGGAAAAACCAAAGGTCCTTGTGTACAGACCAAGAGAAACCTCTCTTGCAAGAAACATAAGTTGGGGTCCCTCATCCACCCAGGAAATACTCGCCACCTTAAAATAAGTGCCTTGAGCATAGTCAAAATAAGTGCCTTGAGAACATTTAAATAAGTGCTATTAGCACATGAAATAAAAGGTAAAGGATTGAGAAAGGCTTCCTGCACAAAGAGATGATGTGATGACTCCGCCGAGGTACTGAATAGGCTCACTGGCAGCAGAGCAATGTCTATGAATCCTAGGCAGTGACTCCATTGTGACCACCAGGTTCGCTGGAAGCAAAGCAACACAATGGGGACCAAATAACTATATCGGATCCTTGAAATCCTTGAGGTTACTCTAACCCTTTCTGTCTGGTCTCCAGAAATGAAAACATGGTGAACTAGCACCCTGAGCCATGCAAATAGGTGAAGAAAACATGCAAGGTCCAAATATGAAATAGTGGGACCCACAGGGTGAAAGGAACAACCTTCTAAACCCCCCCACCCCCCTCAAGATGAAGAACCAGCAGAAATCCTTGGTCCTACTAGTGAATTGCCATTTTTTCTGGGTCCTACCTGTGAATCCTGGGTCCTACCATACATCCTCAGCCTAGATCCTCAGGAGAGTTATTTTCCATGCATTATCCCTTCAAAGTCTGATCCAAGGCTTGGTCTCTTAGCAACCAGTCGCGTAGTTGCTAAGTCGCAAAACTCGTAAAACCAAGAAATTTTCAACCATTGGACCCAACGACCTAGGTCGCGAAGTCACAAGGTCTCATGATTTATCTAAAATTAAGATTTGCGGCCATGTGACCATGCAACCATGCGACCTTGCGACCTCCAAGTTGTGAAGTTGCAAGGTTGCAAGGTCGCGTGTCCCTTAACTAGCCCAAATTTGTGACTTTGTGACCTGCATTAAATGACTGCATGTGCGACCCCTTTATAAATAAAAGAGTTGCGTAGTTGCATTCAACCTGCGCAACAGAGAAAGTAACGCCTCTAACAAGCCAGCTGGAGTGTGTTTTTCTTGTGTAAGTTTCCTAATCCTCCTGTTGTTTCCTTTTTGGTTAATTATTGCCTCGCCTACCCTTGCTCCTTACCTATTAATCCCCATATGAACTTCATTTAAGCTCCTCAATATCCCTGGTTAAGGTTTGCACCTCCCCTCATGGTTATACTTCTCTACCTCCTCCTCTGAAAACTCTCCCTACCCATTCTATCTCAAGAACCCTTCGTAGCCCACCTTGGGAAGCCTTAAGTCCCAGATTTTTCCATTCCACTTGATGGTTTTCCCTCTTCACCATTCATTCCCCGCAGGTCGCAATCATCATGAAACCCCTCAAAGAAGCCCTAGCATGGCCCCATGACTAGGCGACCCCTCGACGCCACGATCGGGTCGCTGAGTTGTGAATTTGTGAAGTCGATCATCACCAATCATCAGCCGACTCATGACCTAGTGACCTTGCGACCTAGTCGCAAATCGCTAAGTCACCAAGTCGCAGTTCCCTGAGAATTTACTCTAGCGCGACCTTGCGACCTAGCAACCTAGTCGCAAGGTCGCCAAGTCGCATAGTCTAGTCATTCCTTGAGATTTCACTCCCGTATGACCTCGTGACCCAGCGACCTAGTCGCAAGGTCGCCAAGTCACAAGTCTAGCCATTCCTTCAGATAATAGTTGGCAAGGATTGCAGTGACCTAACCCGAGGAGTCATTTGGAAGTTTCATCGGTCTTAAAATACTTATAATTATGTCGTCCATATTATCTTGGGATTGTTTTATGAATATTCCAGGGAACATCGAAGTCGAGCTCGAGTGTGTGTCCATCTCGTCGGCATCAAGCGATATGGGGCCCCCGATAGTTCGAAAGAGACACAAGAGTCCAGAAGTGGCAATATCATAAGAAGGCATGCCCCCTTCCCCACCCCCTATCTATGGAGACACCGCCTGTGTGTTCGGGAAAGGGGACAAGATGAGTTGGTACCAGGTATACCAGGAGTTCAAAAAGCCTGAGTTTCCCGAAGATCTCCCAGACTGGTAGGTGTAAATTCAGGTCAAGACGTCAAAACTCCACTATGTAGCCACCCATCCACCCATATTTCCATGTGCAAAGGTTATTGAATGGTTCCTACAAAAGGTCAACTCCAGGATTTGGGTCATTCATGAGAACTCGTGGAAAACATTCGCTAACCTAAAGGGGCGGGATGCAGAAGTCTACTATGCACTCCCCACCTGAGAACAAACTTTCAACACTGATTGGACAGCCACTCATGCGGTACCCATACTGGAGACCTTGAAGGGATGGTGGGAGGACCTCTAAAAGTTCAAGGTTAAAAAAGATTAGGAATATAAAACAGAGGGCCTCAGGAAAGTCTACAAGTTTGTGGTAGCAATGATGTGTAGTATGTACGGGCGACTAGATGCCACTACTTTCAATGGTACTTGGGTCCCTCTCATGTACGCTATCATTACATATGGAACTCGTTTAACCAGTGCCAACCTAATAATAGCAGCCCTTAGGTCAAACATATCAACAAATTTTATGAGCATGACCCTAATGACGTGTTGCTAACAACATTTCCTTTTGTTGCATGCTTCAAAACTCACTTTTCTACTTATAATGTTTCATTTACAGGAGAACTCATCGATCATTTGTTTCGTATGATTCGAGTAACTTTGTATCATCAATTTTTTAGGGTGCATCTTCTGACCAGGGAAAGGTATATTCAGCAATAGCCGGACCCATACCTCAGACAGGATCCCTATCACATACGGTCTAGAGTCTAGTTGGGACTTTATACCGGGAGGTCCCCTAGTGTTGGCCGAGCACTTTTCCTTGTCAACGGAGTGACAAAAAATAATTTTGAAAACTCTCAACTTATTCTGAGAATAGGTATAATATTCTGTAAAACCGAAGAATACGTTTCAAATAAAATTTAAGTGAAATTATGAAAAAAGAGAAACCATATCTCCCTGCAAAGGAGGTATGAGACCTTAGAAATCTAGATGTAGCACGAAACCTCTTAACTGTGCATTTGTGACTACAAAACCATATTTCCTCACAGAGTTTTACATAGTGTGACGATATGAATGGGTAACGAATATGAGATATGAGTGAATTCTACAAAGGTCTCTGTGAAGTCAATCTAAGAAGAATTGAGCCAAAGTATACACAAAAACACACAAGGAATAGAGGGTAAAGAAACTATAAATATCTGTCTCAATAAATGGGTACCAACGAAATGCGAAATCAAGCTACGCCGAGAACCAAAAACGTAAATCCAGTTTATTCCTTGAGTCAGTTGTAATGGCATACAGAATGGATGTTAGGATTTCTTGTTTAGACTAAAACCACAACTGAAATAGTTGACAGTAAGCAACAAAACCCACTTTCATAAGGAAATGCAGAAGAATCAAAGGAAGAATAACTTCATTAAGAAATGCCATGATATTTAATCGATTTAACTAACTTACTGGTCAAAATATCGTGGGGAGAATGTACACTAAGCCGAGACTATGCGCCAACAATGCTGTGCGTTATGAGCTGTAACCTCCTCTGCAAACCAAAGAAAACCATAAAACCTAAGATTACTACCTATCTGAAAATGCCAGTAGAGGTAAAGGTAGCAGATAGTAAAATTAGAAATATTTAGACTTAAAAGGAACGATAAATAAGTTAAAACTTCACAAAAAATATAAACTAAATCTAAAAACTCAGAGTAGATATAAACTAATTGATAAAAAACCGCGAACTCAAACCACAAAACATGAATATAGGGTTCAGAAAAGTGTAAGAGTCTCGATGTCTTACCTTAACATCATGATGAAGTAACCTCAATGTGAAAGCAAGTCCTGTTACTCAGTCTTCGAAAACAAGTATCATTCCCAGGTAGCCAAAATAAGAGCCAAGAATGAAAACGGGTTACAACAATGGAATTTCACAGTCGTGACAGCGTTAACTCTACTCTAAAAAATTCTGAGAGTGAAAATAGTATCAATTCAAATGGAAACGATTTTAAAACGTAACCATATTTGGAGTCTAAAACCCTAATTTCCATTTGATCATATCCCTCCACGTGTGAGAAATCCGATGGCTGGAGGAGTCCCTGTGGATCAACAGGTTGCATCAAAGCCTGACAAGCCATGTGATACAGTACAAGCTAGCAAATCAAGTTCAATCCCGAGAAATATCATGTATACAGAAGTTGATGGGATTAGATACAGAGGATGAATCGTATTAAAGCCATAGTAAATGCCAAAATATAACATGTCAAGAGCAGAACCGTGGAACATACCAAATCAAATGTATCATAAGTGTTATACACTTGAGAGTATAAATATAATATGAATTTTCGTGCGTGGAAAGGTAAACAAAGATGCACATAGCGTTTAGTTGTATACTTTGATGAATGTACTATATACGTTGAGAGGTAGAGTAGGTAAGTGGAAAAATGAATTTATATTAAGTAATGTAAATTGTATCCAATGTTTAGCATTAAGTATCTAAACCTAGGTGGAAAGTTACACCCATTATAAAGGAACCATATCAATGTGGATCACATGATAAGAGTATATATATATATGTCCAAGATTGTATGCGAATAATAACTTTCAAAAGAAAAGTTAAACCATAGTGATAATTGACACCACCATAATTAAAGTGGGTTGTTTGTAATTAAATATATATGTGTGTCAAAACCTATATGTGTGTGTGTGTGTGTGTGTGTGTGTGTGTGCGTGTCATAGGTTTTAAGTTAAAGCTAAGTAATTAGTATAGGGTTGAAGGGGAAAATGTATAGGTTATTTACGTGGAATAGGAAATGGTTACTAATAGCTAAGAAGGTGAAATTTATCTATTACGATACCAATTTCCAAGTAAAATAGAATTGGGATGAAATTCCTAAACCTAACACTTCATTGAAATTTTATACTTGGAGTGTCAGTTCAAACTAGTATATGAATAAGTTTGAAAGAGATAACCGTACAATAACGTAAATTTTTAATGGTGTATGTATGTCAGAACATGACAAATAATAATCTGTCCCTACGATGAAATTATTTTTAGCACTATAAATAGAAAAAAAAATTGTTGTCGAAATGGAGATGTTAAAACTTGCAAGTTTGCAACGTAGATTGCTTCTAATAAAAAATTGTGCTTCATACAATAAAACAAATAGATCACCACTCCAAATAAAAACTAGATGGAAACTTTGATCCATACACTTGTCCTGGGTAAATCCATTTGACAATTTACAGTAAAGCTTCAAATGTGTTGCATTAACTCTATGAAGAATATCAACAAAAGCACACCACAAAAATTGCACAAATATTTCATTAGATTAAGCATATTAATATCTTTTTCAAAAATACTGCACCATTTAAAATCAAAGAAAAACCAGGATTACTAGAAGGTCTCAATTTATACTGAAAATTGTTAGTGTTTGGATTTAGAATTATCCTAGATTGATCACCAAATATACATTTACTAGAAATACTTGCTACAGGAATTACTAGTACAAATGGACAAATGAATCATGCCAAATAACACTTGTCAAAACTGTTAATCCAATATGAGAACTTTAAAAATACATGTTGCACTAAATGAGAATTGATATTTTTAGCCCATGCAAAATCCCTTATTAGAACAACAAAGTAGTCTGAAAAATGGTTCACACATCCACTATGCCCAAAGTTGTGGGTACTTCATCTTGTTCAATGAGTGACAACACAGTTAAACCAAAAAGGAATTAATCGTGATCTAATCATTGGATCTAAACATTAGGCACTTACATAGTTAATGAAAATTATAATAGCTACCTGGCCATGGAAAATAACCAAAGACGAAATATCCAGGAAAGAGTTCAGATTGAGACTTGAAATAAATATAGGTAAAACATTGAAATGATTTTATAACGACCCTGACTTAACCCTTGAAAGCTCTGGTTGGGCTGGTAACACGTTACTCCATAGCAAGTCACTTCCAATGGATCTGTTTTAATGATAGACTTTCTAGTTGAAAGATAACGTAGGAAGTATGAAATGTGAGTTGTGAGGAAATTCATGTATGATCTTATTTCTTATATGAGTCACAAATGTTAGCATAATGCAACGTGTTAAGTGGCCTGCCTTAGAGCTTCCATGTTATGTTATGGAGAGACAAGATAAGGCAGATGGCCCTTATGTAGGGCCCAGAAGGTCATTTTTATTGTTTTTGAAGTGGTTTAACTATATAAAATTATGTAAATCCCTACCCATAAATGAATCATGATCTAATCACTCAATCTAAACATTTGACATTTACATTGTTAATGAAAATTATAATAGTTACCTCGCCATGGAAAATAGGGCCCACAAGGTCATTTCTGGGCCGGGATTTACATAATTGTATATAGTTAAGAGTAACTTGAAATTCTATTTTAAATTTTCAAATCTAAAATACAAATAATAAATTAAAACCATTTCATCCATCTAAAACAAATGGAAAAGGTGTAAGAACTTCTATCCACCTTGCTTTTATCAATCTTGATTAGACAACCAGTTACCTTGGTAAACCTATTTGAAACCTAGTTATTTAGCTCCATCACCCAATGAACTATTTATTTCAGGCCCAACCAAACCCTACATCAACCCAACCTCTCTAAATATATAGCCAGAATGTAAAAGATAGAGAGGACCCTCTCTGGATTGAAGGATTCAGCCTTAATCTACAAGTTGGATTGAAAATTTTACCTTAGAAACTTCTCTCCCATAGCCAAGAGAAACTTTTTGAGTGCTAGGATTAAAGACAATATCTAAGATTAAAGACATATCGTCTCTATGGAGACAATAGCTAGGATTAAATACATGTTGTCCCTATAAAGATAATATGTCCTTAGTTCTAGCTATTGTCTCCATAGAGACAAAAATTAAATTGTCTCTTAATTGACAATAATGCTTGTGTTATATACTAGCATGAATTAATCAATGATATTTTGGTTTATTTTTTATTAAATAATTTTTATATTGATTTATTTAAATAGTTTTTTCTAGATTACAAAATTGATATTGTATTGTCTTTAAAAATATTTTTTTATTGTCTCCATAGAAACAATAGCTAGGATTAAAGACATATGATCTCTATAAAGATAATATGTTCTTAATTCCGACTATTATGTGAAAGAGATAAAAATGAAAATGTCTCTTAAGAGAAAATAATGTTTCCCTTATACATTGTCTTTATAGAAATAAAATTTTAACACAATAATTTGAGACACTTAATTAAAATACAATATTTAAAATAATACACAAATTTCTTTTTCTCTCAAATTGATATAATTTACCCAAAAATTATCTCAAAATTTGTCTTAAACTCCTATATATATAGTAGTGAGTAATAATATGTACCCACCCCTATATGTAGTAGCATGTTCCTACTGTGATTCTGAGTTGGACAATAATAATGCACTCCCTCAAATCGGTTTTGAGGGATTTTTCCACCTCTAAGGCCCTCTCTAGGTTCTCAAAATGCGTGTTAATGATCCATTAGCAACCAGAAAACTTAAATTCAGCTTGAACGAATATGGTCGGAGGAGTCCCACAGCCCCATAGGGAGTAATAATATGTACCCACCCCTATATGTAGTAGTATGTTCCCACTGTGATTCTAAGTTGGACAATAATAATGCACTCCCTCAAATCTGTTTTGAGGGACTTTTCCACCTCTAAGGCCCTCTCTAGGTTCTCAAAATGCGTGTTAATGATCCATTAGCAACCAGAAAACTTAAATTCAGCTTGAATGAATATGGTCGGAGGAGTCCCACAGCCCCAACCGATATGATCTAGTGAAGTATGAAAATATAATTTCAGCTTGCAACGGCAGCAATAAAATTCAAATTTTGCTGTAATGGAGCTGTTTATGTCATTCTCGCATTAATATCCAACTCACTCCCTAGATGAAGGACTTCTTTCACCTCATTACGTCTAAGATGTTAAAATATATAATTACTTCCTCATGCAGAAGTTAGACAAATAGTTAAGTGGAGTTAGTTGAGTTGAGTTATAGTTAGATTTGGTGAGTGAGTTAAAGAGTGAGTTAAGCGAGTTGATTAAGTTCAGTTATGAGTGACAGTGTGTGCATGTCAATTAGATTAAATACCCTTCATGGGTTCATTGTTTTAAGATAAGAAGAGAGTTTTATGATTCAGAGTTTATGATTAATTGAAGAGCCGCAGCTCATTGTTCTTGTGTGAAATCTTTGTGTTATTTATGTGTGAATTAATCCTCTGCCTTTCCAAAATATTGGTATCAGAGCGACGTCACAGAGAACGGAAGAAACACGGATTAGCAATCATCCGTAGGTGAGAAGGAATTTTTTTTCCCCGTTTTTACGTTATAACGCCGCTGTTAATTAAAGACAGAGCATTATAACGCGGGTTCCTACTATATTTTTCAGTGTGTTAAAGCACTAACGCAGCACTAGCATTCGGCTAGTGCATTAGCACGCAAACGTATTGAAGAGTGTAAGCGTTAATGCCTTGAAAGTCAACCAAGGATTTTCTGAATACGTAGTATTCTTAAAACGCATATGAAAAGATTTTTTTATAAAGCATTCTTTACATAAAGGAGTTTTTAAAAAGCACGTGAGGTGCTTACTCTTTAAGAAGGGAAATTTGAAAGGATATTTGAAAAACGTTTTTTTTAAGTGGAGATTATAATAATTTTTTTCATAAGGACTTATTTTATAAGAATTTTTTTTCTATAAAGAAATTTTTATATATTAAAAAAATAATAATAATAATAATAATAATAAAACCTAGGGTTTTATTATAAATTTTTTTTAAAAGGCTTTGCAAAGCATATCAAAATTTTTTTAGGGTTTCAGCAGTGAACTTGTGTTTGAAAAAAGATGGCTACAAGCAGCTTTCAGCCACAACTTTCTTCTTTCAATGGGAAGGATTATGATGTGTGGGCCATTAAGATGGAGACTATGTTAAAAGTGCATGATGTCTGGAATCATGTCAAGTATGGGTTTGTAGAACCTCAAGATGAGGCAGAAGAACGAGCCCTCAGTAATGCAGAGAGAGAATAGTGGAAGAAAGATAAGCGGAAGAATGCGCAAGCGTTGCTTTTGATCCAGCAGGGACTAGATCGAGTCGTGTTCTAGAAGATCATGATAACCTCGTCAGCAAAAGATGCATGGGACACCTTGGCGACAAGCTATCAAGGTATGGCAAAAGTTAATATTGTTAAATTGCAGAATACTAGGAGAGATTTCGAAGTTCTGTAGATGAAGGAGACAGAGGACATTAATTCCTTCATGAATAGGGTCATGTCTGTCGTCAATCAGTTAAAAATATATGGCGAAGATATTAAATATCGAACAGTGATCGAGAAGGTTCTTCGATCACTGTCTACCAAATTTGATGTTGTGGTAGCAGCCATAGAAGAAGCAAAGGACTTGGAAAAACTCACAATTGATGAGTTGATGGGATCCCTTCTATCACATGAGGCAAGGATAGACAGAAATAAGGATTCCACTTTGGAAACAACCTTCCAA
Organism: Pinus albicaulis; assembly: GCA_034641835.2. Classification (NCBI taxonomy): domain Eukaryota; kingdom Viridiplantae; phylum Streptophyta; class Pinopsida; order Pinales; family Pinaceae; genus Pinus; species Pinus albicaulis. Next base: position 601,374,736 of record CM076581.1, on the reverse strand, counting down.
AGTCAAGTCTATATTTCAAAAGGTCGAGGCAAAGGTCGATCGAGAGGCAGAGGACAAGGCAGCAACTATGGCGGTCACAGAGACGGCCGAGACGATCATGAGCATCAACATGGAAGCAGCAGCAGCAGAAGCTTTCATAACAATCAAAGGTCTGACAAATCTAAGGTAAAGTGCTTTTACTGCAATAGATTTGGTCATTATGCTCGTGATTGTAGGAACAATATTGCAGATCAAGGCAATCAGAGAGCTAATGTTAGTACAGAAAATACCGACTCTATTTTTCTAGCATGCAACACCATGCATGCATCGTCTGATAAGGTCTGGCTATTAGACAGTGGTTGCAGTAACCACATGACAGGCAACAAGGATTTGGTTTCTAATTTGGATGTCACAGTGCAGACAGAGGTCAAGTTGGGTACTGACAAGACTGTGGCTGTAGATGGCAAAGGAGTGGTCAACATTGTGACCACGCAAGGGGAGCCAAAGACCATATCAGAGGTATACTATGTCCCTGGACTCAAACACAATCTGATTAGTGTTGGTCAACTGATGCAGAAAGGATACAAAGTTATCTTTTAGGGGCAACAGTTTGTTATTTACGACAAATCCCCAAGCAAGCAGTTGATTGCAAAGGTGCAGATGAAGAGGAACATGCTTTTTCCTCTCATTACGAACTACAATGATCAGGTTAGTTCTTTTACAACAGCATGTTCTGATGCATACTCGTTATGGCACTTTCGGTTTGGACACTTGCATTTTTCCGGTTTAAGATTGTTGCAGCAAAAAAATATGGTCAGAGGTTTACCTCCCATAAAAGAATCTGCAAGCACGTGTGAGTGTTGCATCTTGGGAAAGCAACACCGTGAAAGTTTTCCGAAAGGAGTTTCTTACAGAGCAAAGAAACCACTTGAATTGGTACATACCGACTTGTGTGGACCTATGAGGACACAGTCGATTGGTGGAAGTTGTTACTTCCTCACCTTTATTGATGATTATAGTAGGAAGACTTGGGTTTACTTTTTGAAGAAGAAGTCTGAAACTTTTGCAAAGTTCAAAGAGTTCAAAGTTTTGGTGGAGAACCAAAGTGATCGACAGATCAAGGTATTGAGATTTGATCGTGGTGGCGAATATGATTCGAAGACATTCCATGAGTACTACAAACAACATGGAATCAGAAGACAGTTTACGACCAGATACACACCACAGCAAAATGGTGTAGCAGAGAGGAAGAATCGAACAATCATGAACATGACAAGAAGCATGTTGAAAGTGAGACACATGTCTAACGAGTATTGGGAAAAAGCAGTTTCATGTGATGTTTATGTGATAAACATATCTCCTACAAAGAGTGTGATGAACAGAGTTCCAGAAGCAGCATGGTCAGGTATGTCTTGCAGTGTATCTCATTTCAGAGTTTTTGGATGTGTAGCCTATGCACATGTGCCTAAGCAGATAAGAGGCAAATTAGATGATCAAAGTGAAAAATGTATATTTACTGGTTATAGTGAGTAGTCAAAAGCTTACAAATTGTATAACCCTGTCACAAAGAAGACAATCATTAGCAGAGATGTTGTGTTCAAAGAACAAGAGTCATGGAATGGGACTGTAGACACACTAACCGATGCTCAAACACCATTGATGGAGGATGCTCTTGTAGAAGAAGAGGAGCAGTAAGAACCAAAAGATCAGATACCAAACAGAGCCACACCAGCAAGGACTCCAAGATTTTCAGAGCAGCATGGATCTTCAAGCAGATCCACAGATCAGAATTCTCCAAGCAGCGAATCAGGTAAGAAAAAGATGAGAAGTTTGAAGGATATTTATGATGATTTGGATGTTAGTTCAAATTTTGCATTGTTGGCATTCCAACCTTCTTCGTTTGAAGAAGCAATCAAAGATGACAATTGGGTGCAAGCCATGGATGAAGAGATGAATTCAATTGAAAATAATGATACATGGGATTTGGTTGATTTACCAAACGATAAAAATCTCATTGGTGTGAAGTGGGTATACAAGACCAAAGTGAATGAGAAAGGTGACATTGACAGATTTAAAGCAAGACTTGTAGCTAAAGGATTCTCGCAGCAACCGGGAATAGACTTTGGAGAAAAAATTTCTCCGGTCGCCAGATTGGATACTGTAAGAGCAGTTCTAGCGACAGCAGCTCAGAACAAGTGGAAATTATATCAGATGGATGTCAAATCAGCCTTCTTGAATGGAATTTTAGAAGAAGAAATTTATGTGCAGCAGCCTCCAGGTTATGAAGTTGAAGGACAAGAAGATAAAGTTTACAGATTGAAGAAAGCGCTCTATGGACTGAAGCAAGCACCTAGAGCATGGTATAGCAGAATCGATAGTTATATGATCAAGAATGGATTTTGCAGAAGCAGCATTGAGCCTACCTTATACACAAAGGTAAATGAGCATGGAAAAATTTTGATAGTTTGCTTATATGTTGATGATATGATTTTTACAGGTGATCTTGAAATAGATGAATTTAAAGCATCCATGATGAAATAATTTGAGATGACAGATCTAGGTCTCATGAAATATTTTCTTGGCATTGAAGTTGAGCAATCTGAAAAAGGCATTTTTATTTGTCAAAATAAGTATGCAACAGATTTGCTGAAAAGATTCAGGATGGATAATTCCAAACCTGTACCTACCCCAGTTGCAACAGGTACAAAGTTGAGTAAGGATGATGAAGGGGCAGATGTCAATCCAACTCTATTCAAAAGATTGGTTGGCAGCCTCATGTATCTCACAGCTACAAGACCAGATATTATGCAGGGAGTGAGTCTGATTTCCAGATTCATGGAGACTCCAAAAGACACACATTGGAGTGCTGGAAAAAGAATTATGAGATACATAGCAGGAACCAGAGATTATGGCATAATGTATGCAAGTACAGAAAAGAAAGAATTGATTGGATATACAGATAGTGATTTTGCAGGTAGTTTGGATGATCGGAAGAGCACATCCGGGTATGTTTTCCATCTCGGTTCAGGAGTGATAGCATGGGCAATTAAGAAGCAGCCTATTGTTACACTATCATCAGCAGAAGCAGAATATGTAGCAGCAACTTCAGCAGCATGTCAAGCAGTATGGTTAAGAAGAGTATTGGATGGACTCAAGCAGAAATAGCAAGGATCAACAGTGATATACTGTGACAACACATCAGTGATTGAACTATTCAAGAATAGTGTGTTTCATCAAAAGAGAAAGCATATTGATACTAGATATCATTTTATTCGAGAACTAGTGAACAATGGAGAAGTTCACTTGAAGCCTTGTAGAACGAGTGATCAATTGGCTGATATCTTTACAAAGCCATTAGCAGTAGATTTGTTTTAGTTTCATAAAAGAAACTTGGGCATTGTAAGCCTAGCTGAGACATAGACTAGCAGGCATGTTTGAGTTTTCATGAGTTATGTTTTAGTTTAGAGGTTGTAATTAAGGGGGAGTGTTAAAATATATAATTACTTCCTCATGGATAAGTTAGAAAAATAGTTAAGTGGAGTTAGTTGAGTTGAGTTATAGTTAGATTTGATGAGTGATTTAAAGAGTGAGTTAAGCGAGTTGATTAAGTTCAGTTATGAGTGACAGTGTGTGCATGTCAATTAGATTAAATACCCTTCATGGGTTCATTGTTTTAAGAGAAGAAGAGAGTTTTATGATTAATTGAAGAGCTGCAGCTCATTGTTCTTGTGTGAAATCTTTGTGTTATTTATGTGTGAATTAATCCTCTGCCTTTCCAACATAAGAAAATCATAAATAATTTTAATTTAAAATTAACTACTTTCAGCTTTGGTTGTATTTTATACACATAATTGGGATTTGTAATATTTTGTTATCTAAAATATATTTTTAAATCCATAAATAAATTCAATATTACCTTAAATTATACAACTCTGAATATTTTAAAATAAAATTAACTGAAACATTTGTGTTTTATATCCTTGATTCTATTTTGAATAATGAATGAATAACTCTTTCACCAGCTCTGACCTCGTTAAAGACACAAAGCATTGAATGAATAACTTTCTTTCACCAGCTCTGACCTCGTTAAAGACATAAATTCTTCCAGTCTTGCAGAATTATAATAAAAAAAACAATGGAAAGATCGGACACAATCCATGTTTTGTGACTCTAGAACAATGAAGGCGTCCTCCCTCTATTTGTTTCGACGAAAAAAAAATATCCAGAAAACAAAAACGAAAATTTTCTTTTAGGAGGGTTATCCATTAGTCAAAGATGCTCGAACATCACATCCCCACCTTTGCGCTTAGCACCGAGATTGGAGGAACAAGTAAGCTCTGTCTACCTCGATTCTCCAAAATATAATTGGACTCTTCCAAAATTTTATCTTCCCAATAAATTAATTATTCTACGATATTTTAATCTCTTGTTCTAGTATCTCTATGTTCTCACGTGTTCCTCGTTCTGGTATCTGGGTATCTTTTCAACTAAATGAACGATCTGCTAATCTTCATCTGTAACATTTTTCACAAATATGTAACATATATTTCAATCAACGATATGCTCTTCTTTACCTGTAACACCCCAGAAACATGTAACTTTTAATATTGGGGACGTAAGCATTGACGTAACATTATTATAAGCATTATCAGAAATTTTCCTGAGTATCACACCACTATCCAGCAGAGGCAAATCTCTTTCAGCGTCATCTTATTGTATGGTTCCTTTAAAGTCTCTCCCATGGATTTATGCTACTCAAAGAAGAAAGCAATTTCAATTACAGAACACTTAGATATTTTTCAGCTTCATCTTATTATATGGTTCCTTTAAAACCTCTCCCATGATTTTTTGCTACATAAAGGAGAAAGAAATTTCAATTACAAAACACTTAGATGGGACATGTTCATGTGAGAATCCTTCTCAGCCATTTCTTATCGAACATTGGAAGGATTTTAAAATTTCATGTTAAAAATACTTTTTTTATTTTTTTTATTTTTTTTTCTTATCAAGAGGGAAACCAATAACAATAACCATACAATCACATCTTCCACCCAAGATCACATCGCGCTGCTGCCAATGAAAACCCCTCTGGCCGGCATCATTCCCCGCCAACAATGCACAGAAATTTTCACAGGCTTACACTTGATGGGCTCCCCACGGGGTTTGAACCGATGACCTTTACAAATGAGTTCCTTAACAAAACACTCAATCACCAACAAGCCGCCACCCCATGGGTCTTCATGTTAAAAATATTAATTGACATAAATTTACGTTATTTCTGTTGGAAGTTTAATTCCAACTACAACTCTGTGCAAGAGGACGAAATTGAATGCTGACAGGAACGCCGAAGGACAGCAACGCAGGAGATTTTTTGTTTAAGTTTACACACCATCAAGCGTGTAATTAAATTTATGGTTTATGTGGCCGTAGCCATTCATTCGTGGTTTACTCCACGGCATTGTGTCTTTAAAACCTACACTTGCCGCATTTAAAACTACACCAACTGCAGTTGGACTTACTGCACATTTCACTTGATTTAAACAGCACCATGTCCTCACCACATGGACCAATCAAATCGCTATCGTAGATCCTGAAGCTGATGTCACCACCCTAGATTTGGATGTGATAAGAAAATATGCAATGCAGTTGAATTGTTTTGAAGTCTGCCGCGGGCTCCACCTCCAGCCAATAAGGGAGTGATCACATGGTTGATGAGTCCAGTAAGCGATGTAGCAATTGGATGTGATAACTTATCAAATGGAGTTTTGAACTCTGTTTTCAAATCTGCGAAGAATATTTGTAAAGGTTTAAGACCTTGGATAAAGGTTTTAATATTTTTTCTTTAATACTGCGACGTATGTTTTGCAAAGTTTTTTTTAACTTAGGAAATATATATAAGTCTCGATATATATATATATATATATATATATATATATATATATATATATATATATATATATATATATATATATATATATATATATATATATATATATATATATATATATATATATATATATATAATAGTTTGTTATGTGTTATATAAGAAGGCCCGAAGCCTATGCAATGTAACATATGTGACTGTGAATTAAAAAAAAAACAGAGAGAAGTGAGACTCTCTGTGTGAAAAACAGAGAGCAGCAAATGTGTGGCTATGTTTTTGAATATATGCTGAGAGCATAAGAGTACAGACTGTATATTGTTTTGTAATAGCCAGAAGGTAGAAAACAAAAAGGAGAGAGAGAGCTTGATTTTCACTATGTGTGCAGCAGTTGAAGAATTTTTTTTGTAAATCAAAACAATGCAGTTCTGAGGAAGACCTTCATTTTGTAATAGATTTTATATGCTTAATGAAATATAAATTTTATGCATCTCTGTCCAGAATTTTTACATTTGAATCTCTGTGTTGATTTGAGGAATTTTATTTCCTCTCTGTGTTTGGAATACTTCAGAAATTCCAACATGGTATCAAAGCTAGTCTAGGCTCTTTGAATTTGTCAAAGAAGCTAAATGAAGGAGTTGTTGAAGTTTTTCTCCAGCAGTGTGAAAAATTAGAAAAGCCAAGTATTTACAAAACATAGTTTTTTGTTTGCTTGAAGATTACAGTCCTCAGAGATAGAGTTTAATCTCTCAGCAGTGAAAAATTTTGTTTAAAAACACAGTCAAGTTGTTAAGCATAGTTCAGAAAGCTAGCCATGGCAAGAGCCAGCACAAGCATGAGTATAGGAAATACTCAACTCCCATAGTTTAATGGGAAGAACTATAACTATTGGGAAATCACAATGAGACCCCTGTTTGCCTCTCAAGATTTATGGGATCTAGTTGAAGATGGTCTAGAAGAACTAGCAGATGAAAATGCATTTAATGCCTTAACACAGGTAGAGAAGGATTTGCTGAAGAGTAAGAGTAATAGGAAGAGGGACTCAAAGTCCCTCTTCTATCTCTATCAAGCAGTGCATGAAATTGTATTTCCAAGGGTTGCAACAGCAAAGAGGTCGAAGGATGCATGAGATACTCTCCAAACAACATACCAAGGAATGGAGAAGGTAAAGACAACAAACCTTGAATTAATGAGAAGGGATTTTGAAGTCATTTGCATGAAAGATTCTGATACAATAGACTCATACTTCACAATGTTTATTGGGTTGGTTACCCAAATGAGATGTCACGAAAAGACAATAGAAGAAAGAAGAACAATAGAAAAAGTATTGAGGAGCTTACCCTGAAGGTTTGATGTGATAGTCACAACCATTGAAGAGACAAAGGATCTCTCAAAGTTTACAGTTGATGAGCTTCATGCATCATTGATGACACATGAACAAAGATTGGGTAGAACAACAAACTGATATTTGGAGCATGCCTTCAAGACCCAAATTTCCTTTGGAAGAGGAAGAAGTCAAGGCAGAGGAAACTATAGAGGAAAGGGAAGAGGCAGAAGCCAAAACAGAGGAGGAAGAAACATCCCTACAAATACAAGTGGAAGGGGTAATAATCAAAGTCAGAATCAAAGCCAAGGCAACAGCCAGCAAGGTGGACAAAATCAAGTACATGGACAAAGCTATGATAAATCTCAAGTCCAATGTCAATACTATAATAAGTATAGCCATTATGCCAATGAATGTAGGAAGAAAGAGAGTGACAGGAGTAATAGACCTAGTGCTAATTTTACTAAAGAAAATATCAGTCAAGAAAAGTTTTTTTTAGCATGTAATATGACTAAAGAGAAGAATGAAGATATATGGTTTCTAGATTCAAGATGTAGCAACCATATGATTGGAAACATTTCTATGTTTCCCATGTTAGATGAAAATGTAAAGTCTCAAGTAACGTTAGGGACAGACAGTAAGGTCTCTGTCATGGGAAAAGGCAAAGTAAGTGTTTTGACAAAGAAAAGGGAAATGAAATCCATATCAAATGTAAACTATGTGCCTGGTATGAAGTGTAACCTTTTGAGCATTAGACAACTCATTCAGAAAGGCTACAATTTTTTCTTTGAAGATGATGTATGCACCATCATGGATAAACCACCAAGAAAGAAATGCATTGCACAAGTGAAAATGACAAGTAACAGAATGTTCCCTTTCAAGATGAGAGCATATTTGAAGAAAGGAGAGGCAATGGTAGCAGTGATACAAGATTCATTCCAAAGAGAAGCAAAAGATGAAAACTAGTTATGGCACCTGAAATTTAGACATCTCAACTTTGGAGGTCTGAATTTTTTGCATAGGAAAGGAATGGTAAAGGGATTACCATTGATTGAGAAACCAGACAACCTTTGTGAAGGTTGCATCTTGGGAAAACAATACAGAGAAAGCTTTCCATCAAGAAAGACCATAGGGGCAAAGGCAGCCTTAGAAATAGTCCATTCATATTTGTGTGGACCAATGCAAACACCATCATTAGTCGGAAACCGCTATATGATGACTTTCATTGATGATTACACAAGAAAAACTTGGGTTTATTTCTCGAAATCTAAAAGTGAAGTGTTTGAGAAATTTTTCCACTTTAAAAGTCTTGTAGAGAATCAAAGTGGACAACATATTAAGGTCTTAAGAACAGATAGAGAAGGAGAATATATCTCCAAATAATTTCTGCTTTTTTTTAGAGAAAATGGGATACATAAACAATTTACAACAAGGTATACACCATAGCAAATGGAGTTGCTGAAAGGAAAAATAGAACCATCATGGACATGGTAAAAAGCAAGTTGAAGGCAAAACATTTGCCAATTGAATGTTGGGATAAAGTTTTATATTGTGCAGCATATGTTGTAAATAGATGCCCAACCAAAGGTGTGATGAATAAATTTCTAGAAGAAACATGGAGTGGCATAAAATAGTTTGTCACCCACATGAGAGTTTTTGGTTGTGTGGCTTATGCACACATTCCAGATCAGCTAAGGAAGAATTTGGACAGTAAGGGGGAGAAGTGCATATTTGTTGGATACAGTGAAGAATCCAAGGCATACAGATTTTATAACCCATCCACCAATAAGTTCATGATAAGCAGAGATGTGCAATTTATTGAGGAAGAAGCTTGGGATGGAAGCATTGGAAAAACAATAAATGTAAAAACTTATTTGTCTCATGATGATGATGAGGAAGAAATGGCTGAAAGACATCCCTCATTAGCAGCACCACCTCCACCAATAAAAAGACAACAAGGGACAGCACAAGCAGGTATGAGAACACCCTTGAGAAGTGATGATAGTGCTTCTCATGTTATACATGTTTCGGTAATTGATAAATCAACAAAATTGATGAGATTAAGTGTATTTAATGAACATAAAAGCATGGAAACTAAATTTTGAACAAAAAAATATAAACACACAGCAAACATAGACAACTGAGTCAAATACACATGGTTTTGATGAAGGAGTCCACCCCTCTTAGGCTACATCTCCTTGGTCCAACTTCCATGGCACGGGCCTTTGTATCAACTTCAATTATGCAAAATTTTTGTTTACATTCTCTTTTTGTCTCTACAGCCTGATCCAATGGCTCCAAAACATCAAAATATACTTAGAATGACTCTTCCTAAGCCAAAATTGGTTGAAAATTGCCTCAGTTATCGAAAAACCAATTTTTCCTACAATTTCTCCACTAAATCCGAAATCTGGTCAGATAGCTCCACTAAAACTAGAGCTCCGTTGCATTTGGCGGGCTCCGCCAAGTCCGCTGCCATGTTAAACTGTGCATTAACTTAATATAACCACATTTTTTATGTTAATGGATCTGGAGTTAGCGCTAAGCACATTTAGAGCTTAAACATGGGTCATGTTGGCTAATCCCGATTAGTGGCATAATTAAACATGGTTTATCTGTTGAATTTTCTGTCGGTGAATAGTGCTAAGCCCTTGGTACTCTCTCTCGAGCATATGGGAGGGGGCTGGCCCCCTCCGGACCGCCAACTATGGCATGTTTAAACTTTAAATATAAGCGGGCACACATATGAGTTAAGAAATGATGCATGGTATAATGGTTGGTGTTGGCGCTTATATGGGGGAGGTCGCAGGGTCGACCCCAACGTCCACCCCTCCTTAGTAAATAATTTTTTTTTTAATTAAACTTTGAACCTTGGACATAGAATATTTGCGAGGAAATTGACTTGGTTTAAAACATGATTTTGACCTTGGCTTAGATAAATAATGTGCCATCCTTATTTTCCATGGGGGAGGGCACGTGGCAGCCTCCTGCTGCTCCATGTGTCCCTTCTCCATTGGCCCCCAATTACATCAAATTTAAAAATAATAATGCAACATATAATTAAAATTTAAACCTTAGAATAGGAAGAAAAAATCAATTTCCCAAGCAACATTGGTGAATCTGTCTAGGACACATGTCACAGTAGCATTGGCTGAAAACTAGAGAATATTCCCTGGATATTCCTGAGGTGCTAATTGGACTGCCAATTCATCAGTCTACCACTGTTCTGTACAAGTTTTACCTGTTTGAGAAAACGGACAACAGATCATAACTTAGTCATACGAACTCAAATTTTGACGAAACGAATTGCACCGGAATCCTGGTGAAGGACTATATCAAAATGTTTTGGTTCGGATAATTTTTTATAACTTTTATTTTTGAGCTAAATACTAAGCCTCTGGTCATTCCTCCCCACTAGAAGCCTTTTGGACCCCAAAAGATACTATCAATTGTTCAGTAGGTGAGGGTACAACTCCCTCACCCTTTCACTCTCCATCCATTTAGCCTTGGAATGATTTTGTCCCTTGAGTCCCACTCTAAGGTATTCGACATTCCCTCTCCTTGAAGTTCTTGTTCTTCTATCAAGTATGAGATCTTGCTGAAGTTCATCAAGATATTCTAGCAATAATTCATCTATTGATGGCATTTGAACATGCTCTCCTTGATCATCAATCAAAGGAGGCTCAAACAATCTCAAATTCTCAACATTAATGACCGAATATATTTTCATATAAGGAGGAAAATCTAGCTTAAATGTATTAGTACCAATATTTTCCAGAATTTTAAATGGACCATAATGGATTGGCTTGAGCTTTTTACCTTTCCCTTGTAATATTTCTCTACTGATATATAACCAAAATTCATCTCCAACCTATAATTTGCGATCAACATGGTGTTTATCATGCCTTGTCTTATAGCTGCTTTGACTCCTTTCAAGTTGTTCTTGCACTATGCGATGTACCAATTGAATTTTCTCAATGAAATTATGTGCCTTATCTATGTCACTATGACCATATATAGAGACATCTTTCTCAAAGATGAAGTCTAAAGGAGATCTTCGCAAGTACCCAAGACATGCCTCAAATGGTGATGTGTATGTGGAAGAATTATTTTCCCTGTTGTATGCATGTTGAATTTAATGCAATTTTTCATCCCACAACTTGGGATGTTTACTGCAATAACCTCTAAGAACATGAATGACTATCGTGTTAACCACCTCGGTCTAACCATCTATTTGTGAATGAAATGTCGTACTCTTCTTCAACTTTGTGTCCATCATGTCCCATAATTTTGACCAAAAATTCCCGAAAAACTGGGAATCTCGATCACTTACAATAGAAGTAGGAAGACCAAAATGAACCCATACATTTTGAAAGAAAAGATGGGTTGTTTGTTTAGTTGTAATTTTTTTCTTACATGGCATCAAAAGACGCATTTTTCTGAACCTATCTACAACAACATAGAAGTAATCATGACCTTTCCTTGACATTAGAAGACCACCTACAAAATCCATTGAGATACTCTCCCAAGGATGTGAAGGAACCAGAAGTGGAGTGTACAATCTAAGTTTCCTATTACTAGTCTTACTTATTGCACATAAATAACATCCTCTAATAAAACAAGATATACTATCAATCATGCGCGGCCAATAACAATAACTTTGGAGATTCGCTACCGTCTTGCCTACACAGAAATGTCCAACAATCAATGAAGTGTGTGCCTCCCTTATGATATTGTTTCTTTCTCCCTATGGTATACATAACTTGCCCAAATGATATAACAAACTATTATGTACATGATAATCTAACTCTTAATTTTAGTTTCCTTGACTCAATCTTTCATATGCATCTCGAAAATCACTATCATATGCATATTGTTCAATGTAAATTTCATGCATAATTGCATTGTTCTTGAGTATAATAGATGAATTTACAATAGGCCTAGAGGGCATATCAACTACCTTATTGTAGATTCCCTTTTTATACATGATAACCAAATCAAATTTTTGTATAAATCCCATCCATCTAAAATGTCTTGATTGTTGCAACTTTGACTGTCATTGTAAGTACTGCAATGGCTGATGGTCAGTATGAATAATGGTCTCTTTCCCCATCAAATAGTTCTTCCATTTCTTTACACTTTGTACCAATTCATATAACTCTTTGTCATAGTTGTGATAGTTATTCATAGCTCCATTAAAATTTTTAGAATGAAACGAAATAGGCTTACCATGTTCCATGAGAATTTCTCCCATGGTGTAATCACTTGCATCTGTTTGGATCTCAAATGGCTGTCTAAGATCTAGAAGATCCAATACTGGTGTTTAACTTATATTTTGATTTAAAGCATCAAATGCATTTCACTGCATATCTCCCCAATGGAAGACTTTCTTGATACTTGTTAATGCATGTAATAGAGCTACAATGGAAGAAAAATTAGCAATGAGTTTCCTCCAATACTATGTTGCCCCAAGAAATCTTCTTACCTCTGTAACTGTATTGGGCTTGGGCCAATTCAGAATGACCTCTACTTTGGAAGGGTCTATCTTCAACTCCCCTCCTCTAACATTGTGTCCCAAATACACTAAAGAAGTATTTCCAAACTCACACTTCAACATCTTTAAAAATAACTTCTCTTTTTTCAAGACATCAAGTACCTTGTTCACATGCTTGACATGCTCATCTCTTGATTTGCTGAATATCAAAATATCATCTAAGTAAACAATGATGAAGTCAGCTAGAAATGGTCTTAGTGCATCATTCATAATTCTCATGAAAGTAGATGGAGCATTTTTTAGACCGAATGGCATAACTAGCCACTCAAACAACCTTTGTATAGTTTTAAATGCAATTTTCCAAATATCCTCCTTAGCTATTCTAACTTGATGATAACCACTTCGTAAGTCTATCTTAGTGAAATATTTTTCATACTTTAATCTATCTAGAAAATCATCAATGTGTGGGAGTGGATATCTATTCTTTACCGTGATTTTATTCAGTGCACAGAAATCTATGCACATGCACTAAGTCTCATCCTTCTTTGGTACCAAAAAAATTGGTGAACCACATGGAGAAGTAGATGGGCATATGATACCTTTGTTCAGAAATTCTTGGATTTGCTTCTTGATTTCTTAACTCTCCATAATTGACATGCGATGCGTACCAATGTTTGGAAGTGGAACATCCTGTTGCAGCTGAATCTCATGTTGTATTCCCCTCTTGGGAGGTAACCCACTTGGTTCTTGAAACATTTCACCATGCTGACTTACCACATCAAACAAATCAGATTTTAATTTTTCATCACATCCTTCAAAATATTCATAGTCAACATCATCCTTTTTCTTGATCATGAGAAGCACAAAAAATTTACTTGCATTAACTAGCCTCTTCATTTTCCCTACATTAACTAAAGAAATATTCAGCTTTTTGTGATGAGATCTCACAATATACTCCACCCCATCCTTAATAAAATGATATGTGTTCTCATGGCTATAAAACACTGCTTTCCTATCATACAAATATGGACTTCCCAAGATAATCAAGGAAATGTCAAGAGGAATCACGTCTAACTCAACTTCATAAACAAAGTTTGCAATAATAGCAAATCGAAATATGCATTTCCTCGTAACCTGTAAATTGGAATTCTTAACTATCCAACCCAAAGGGTATGGTTTATGATGTGGTACAGTTTCAAGGTTAAGATTTTTGACCAAGTCTTCTGAAACCAGTTTTTCTTACGACCCACTATAAAACAATGCATCAATATTTTTATGATTTGAAATCACTCTCACATGGAACAATTCTATCCTTGTGTCTTCATTTGGAGTGTTGTGGTGACTATTTGAGGAACTAGTACTTGCTATGGATTCCTTTCCCTTGTTAACCATGGCTACAATCTTGGCCTCATCTCTGGAATCAGATCCAAGATCATGTTGTGTGGAGGCAGTCATCTTTTATTTCACCTTGTTATTTGGTTTCTTAGGCCTTAGTTCGGGATGTAGTTTCCAACAATGGGCTTCATCAAGCCCCTTTTTGGAATAGTTTTTACATGTACTTTTCTCCCATTCTTTCTTGATGCTTGGATTCTTCTTTCCCTTCCATTTTCCTCCCTTCTTTTTTCCCTTACCCTTTAATGGCTTATTCTTACTACCCTCTTCCTCAATGTTCTTTCCCCTTGCATCAAGATGCGTGGCTTGCACACATACTTCATCTAAATTGTTTGGGTTAAACATAAAGATAGTATGCTTCAAATATGAATGTAAACACCCAATTTATTTCAAGAGTGTATCTTGGGAATTCAAGTGTAATCCTAACAACAAAACCCTCTTTCTAAACTCTTGGGTGTACTCTTGAACTGTTTGGCCCTTGAGTTGCCTAAATTTTTGCCAACTCATAATTGATTTTTTCATATAGGCCAATGGATAAAAATGTATTTTGATGGAAGAAATGAATTCAACCTAAGAAATGGATATCTTACCATGGATTCACATTTCCTCTTGAGTCTTTTGCCTACCACCAAACTAGTGTTTCTCCTTCTAGCCTTAATGAAGCCAACTGGATCTTTATGTCATCCTCTTGTAGATTATGAATTTTGCAGTATACTTCCAATTGACAGATCCAATTGTCCAACTTCTCTGCATTTACCTCACCATTGTACGTGGGAAGTTAAAACTTGATGTCCAAATTTAGTAATGGAGTTTTTCCTTTTGGGGTTTTTGAACAAGTGTGGGTGGTTTTTGTGGTGGAAGTGGAAGATGATGAGGATCAGGATGGTAGATATGGAGGTGGATTTCCTCCACTACCTTTTGAACTCTTCTCTTCATTCTTCTTTCCATCTAAATTCCCTTCTCTATGTAGAGGCTTAGAACCTTTTCCTGCTCTTTCTGCATTGAATGCATCAAACATGATTTTAACCATTCTCTGAATGTCCTTGAAGTCTCTCTTGAAATATTCCTCTTCTGATTGTCCTTGAGTCTCTCCAACACCTGACATAATGGATAAGGATTCAATCTCAACTTCTTATGCTTGTACCTTTTCAATCAACTAAGCTTCTTGTGCAATTTGTACCTCTTCAATCTCAACTGTTGGAGATAGAACTTGAGGTGCTTCAAGTGCAGCTATGAGTGGAAATTTGGGTGAAGATGATGCTTTCTCAACTCTCTTTCTTCTTGTCCTAATTTCAGGACTAAAAACCAATAGCTTCCCTTCTCCTCTCTACAACTTCAACCTTGTAAGCATCACAAAATTGAAACTATTAAAACCCTTCTTGCACAATCTCAAGGAAAAAACCTTTGCTCTGATACCAACTTGATCTAAAATTGATTGTAAGTTATTGTTGTGCTAATATCAGTTTCAGATATAATATGAAAGTGCTTATGTTTTCTTCTTGTACAAGGGTTTATACATGTGATGATGATTGATAAATCAACAAAATTGATGAGATTAAGTGTATTTCATGAACATAAAGGCATGGAAACTAAATTCTAAACAACATCATATAAAAACAACAAACATAGAAAATTGAGTCAAATACACATGGTTTTGATGAAGGAGTTCACCCCTCCTGGGTTACATCTCCTTGGTCCAGCTTCCATGGCATGGGCCTTTGTATTAGATTCAATTGTGAAAACATGTTGTTTACAGTCTCATGTTGTCTCTGCAACCTACTCCAATGGCTCCAAAACATCAAATCCTACCAAGAATGACTCTTCCTGAGAGAAAATTGGTCGAAAGTTGTCTCAGTTATGGAAAAACCAAATTTTCCTACAATTTCTCCACTAAATATGGACTCTGGCCAGATAGCTCCACTAAAACTGGAGCTTCGCCGCATTTGGCGAGATCTGCCAAGTTCGCTGCCATGTTAAAATGCGCATTAACTTAATATAAGCGCGTTTTTAATGTTAATAAATTTGGAGTTAGCACTAAGCGCATTTAGCACTTAAAAATGGGTTATGGTGGCTAATCACGATTAGTGGCATAATTTAAAATGCTTTTTCCATTGAATTTTCCACCGGTGAATAGTGCTAAACCCTTGGTCTTCGCTCTTGAGCATATGGGAGGGGGCTGGCCCCCTCCAGACCCCCAACTCTGGTGCATTTAAACTTTAAATATAAGTGGGCGCCCATAGGAGTTAAGAAATGATGTGTGGTATAATGGTTGGTGCTAGCGCTTGTATGGGGGAGGTCGCGAGGTCGACCCCAACCTCCGCCCCTCCTCAGTCAATAAATTTTGTTGAAATAAAATTTGAACCTTGGACATAAAATATTTGCGCGGAAATTGACTTGTTTTAAAACATGATTTCGACCTTATCTTAAATAAATAATGTTCCATCCTTCCTTTCCATGGGGGAGGGCACGTGGTAGCCTCGGAATACTCCACGTGTCCCTTGTCCATTGGCCCCCAATTACACCAAATTTAAAAATAATAATGCACAATATAATTAATATTTCAACCTTAGAATAGGAAGAAAATTTCAATTTCCCAAGAAACATTGGCTAACCTGTCTGTGACACTTGTCACGGTATCATTGGTTGAAAACTAGAGAATATTCCCTAGATATTCTTGAGGTGTTTAGTGGACTGCCAAGTCATCAATCTTTCACTGTTCTACACATTTTTTACCTGTTTGAGAAAATGAATGGTAGATCATAACTTAATCATACAAACTTGGATTTTGATGAACGAATTGTGCCGGAATCCTGGCGACGTACTCTATCCGGTCTTTCTAGTTTGGAGCATTTCTAAGCACTTTCATTTTTGAGCTAAATATTGAGCCTCTGATCATTTCAATTCCATCCGACATTTTCAAGATAGTGCAACCCTCTTCCTCCCTATTAGGAGATGTGTCAAATATTTTCTTGTCACAAGTATTAAATATTTCACTTTAGTTTTGTTATAAATTGAAGCAAGTTTCATTAAAAAATGAGATCTCTATCTTACAATTTTCAAACTTTCAAATTTTAGGATTGTGGAGATAGTTTCTCTTCTCTGGGGACATTATTGATGGATTCAGCTATGTAGATAGGATTGTCTAAACAATTTGAAAAAAAAAATTAACATTTTTTTAATATTGTGAGTTTATGCATTTTCATGAGCAATTTTAAATTTTTAATATATACATGTACATGTTGTTAGGGTCCTATAAATATAGGATTCATAATTTTTGAATTGAATTTGATAGTCTTGTAAATATGTACATACCTTGCTTTCTGCAAGTTGTTTTCCCATATTTTGAAAAAAATGAAAAAATAATAAAAAATCAAAAAGACGGTAAAAATTGCTAAAAGAAAAATCAAAGGACTTAGAAAAAATATAGACCCCAAAAGAAAAAAAGAGATAAAATAAGACCTGAAAGTGAGCAAGTCCAAATGCCACTACTTTTACTTTTACTGCAAGAATAATGATTATGTGCAGAGTTTCATTAAATGCCATAATCCATTATGAGTTAAACTGTTTAATCTTAACTTTTCATGCTTTCAATTTCATGTTTTAGATAGTAAATAAAGATTTATCAAACAGTTTAAACTTGATAAATTAGTAGATAGGTAGATAATAATGAGGAGCTCAACAGTTTAATCTAAGCCCTCAGATGAAATAAGGTAGATTTAGATAGTTTTATGCTTTTAAAGAAAAATGTTTCAAGCTTGCAAGCCTAAATGCACCTGCAAAAATGAAGAAAAAATCTTAGAATAAAGTTGGGTAGGTAGAAAGCACTGGATCAAGCATGTAATAAATGATCATCAAGAAAAATCACTAATTTCCCCTCCCCTATAAGTATTCAGTATTCTAAGCTATCATTCAAACAAGCTCAGAGCATTTCTCTGACTTTTTTTGGGACCGAACCCAAGTCTCAATGACTGGTTAGTTAAAAATATTGAGTTCTTATGTTAAACCCACATTTATCATCATTCACCCTTCATTCATACATTAAAACCCATTTTTCCAAAGTAAAGACACATTCTTACTTAGCAAAGCTAAAATCCCAAATAATTAACTTCATCCCTTCAAAAGCATTCATAAAACCCTCAAAATTACATTTATCCTAAGTATTAGTGAAGTAATATTAAGATGAACAATGCTTTACTTTTTACACTTTACTTAGAGATTCCATGTATTTTGTTTTACATTTCACTACCCTTTCATATTAACTTTTAACATATTTTTATTAAATCCCTAAGAAGTACCCTCCTATAGTTATTAATTCCATTATACTTACAATAAACCACAAAAAACCCACTATTTTAATGCTTAGACCAAGGTTTATTATCCCCATGTGTGCAAATAAACTCCACCATACAAACCCCTTAGTCTAAACCTATCCTTATTTAAATACCCAGCCCCTATAGTTTGAAAATTCTTCAAAGGTTTAAAAAACTATATAATAGACTACAGCCCGCACCCGCATATGTTTTATTAAAACATTTTATAAATGTTTTGAATGTATTACATTTCTCCCCCTCCATATTATATAAGCCTAAAGGCTTAAGCTCTATTAAAATACACTTTTATAAAGGTTAAATCTCTTTTCGCTATGTATAATTAAACCTTTACCCCTCAGATATATCATAAAAGTTTAAATGTATTTTCACCCATCCGCTTATATAATAAAAGGCCTAGCCCCACTATCTCATTTCAAAGCAACTCCCGAAATGATCTCGACCATTCGCATCCAACTCTCTGATCTAACAGTTGGAGGATGATATCACGTGAAAAATATGCCCGACCCTCCAAACGCCATAGCCGCACGAAATCAGTGGTTTCACCCATTCCTCTCTCCTCCACATGGTCCATCCCCATTGGATCACGTTCGTTGAGCCTAAAACCGCTTACCACCAGAAACCTGTGTGATAACCACTAGTTTTCTATCCCTTTGAAATTCCAAAACCACCATCCCGCCTGATGCAACCTGCACTCAATGCCAGATTAATACAAACAAAATGCGTATTAAACCTTAGGATTACATTCATTTTATTCCCTTATTGCACTTTTAACCCACTGCATTGCCTCTCTCGACTGTAAAACCTTGTTAAAGCCCCTTGTTCGCCAGTTTCATGCCCGAAACCTCCAAGATTTACCCAGTAAACCTGTGAAGATTGTTGAGGAGCTTCATATTGCTCCAAGTAAGCTACTGAAGCCATCGACTCAACCACAACCTCAAAAAAACTTCTCAAGCCGATACCTACAATACAAACAGGTATTTTTCTAAAAAATCGAACCTGCAATCAATTCAAAGACTTTTTAAAGAATAAAAAATCTCCGAATTTTAGGAATTAATTGCCGAAACGTCCCAAAAACAAGCCAAACTCTGGCAAATTTTTCCCAGAAACCCTTTTCCCAGCTGTGCACCATTTTTAAAGAAATTTTTGAGTTTTTCATTGTTTAAGGATCTATTTTAAGCTGTGAAACAAGCCAGAAATCCTCTACAAGTACCCTAAGCCTCTATGATATTTTCAAAAGAGTTTTTTAGCCCAATCTTCCATCAAAAAACTCAAAAAACCCCTGTTTTCTATTTTAAACCAGTTATTAAAGCCTCTAAACCTCTTTGACAGACTTATTTGGAAAGAGAGTCTATAGAAAAGCCATAATTAGCCAAATTCATCCAGAAGATTCTCTGCTAAAGTAAATTACTCCTACGAATAGTTTAAACTTGCAGAAGTAGCCCAAAAATGCCTAAAAAGCAGCATACAAGTAAACCTGAAGCTTCCAAAATACCTAAACCAACACTTGATATCACTTCTAAGACTGCCATAGTGGTAAACCCTCTTCAACCACCCGTCGTTAATGTTGAGCATATCCCCCTAGCTGATACTGATTACAAGATAGCTAATCCTATTGTGGAATTTAACCTGGTAGAGATCCATAACTGGTGTTTTGAAAAATATCTAGATAAGGAAGAAGAGATTCATATTTGGGAATCCCATTTTCCCAAATATGTTGTCCTAATAACTCAGCCAAGCCAAGAAATTATCAGATTATGTCAAAAATATTATGTGCCAGATCAAAGAGCCATAATAAATGCTGACAAAGAAGTACTTTTCACTATCACAGCTCAATCTATCAACCAAATGTTGCAGCTTCAGCCTGATCCCTAAGAATTCCCCATATCTATAGAGGCCTTAACCCATCTATATATTGGCCTAGATTTTCCCAAGAGTTTCATGATTTTTCAAACATTCATGCCTTCCCATGTAGAAATTCCAATGATAAATCCTCCATATTCTACTGAAAATTTCCCAAAAGGTTCAAGAAATATAATCTCTATGTTTTCCTTCATCCTTGGATATTTCACTGATAAGCACACTGATGAATCCATCTTGGGATTCTTATCCACCTTTACCCCGGGGCAGCCGCCATGAGTAATTTTTGACTATGCTAGTTTCATTGTTGATAACATCCATTATCAGTTGACCAATTTTCCCATTGAAGGAGTATTCAGATATACTTATTTCCTTTTCATTATGTTTCTATATTTCCAATCAGACAGATTTCCAGTTACTTTACAAAAACTTGACATAGAGGGGAATCCTCTATCTGTTATCTTTTGGACTACATCACTCAGAAAATAATGCATAGATTTCACATATTCAAACTTTTCAGAATTATTTTTGCATCCAGTAATAACAATGTTGACAAAATTAGAACAACCAAGAATTAATGAAGAAATGAAAAATATTTTGCAGTTATCATAACAAAGTAAAGTTGGTGATTGGTACCTTTATGAGAAGCATACTGGAATCAGGGTATTTGGGGCAAACTTGTTACCTTACAAGTTACCTAAACATGTCTCTATGAGGATCTTTGCCTTAGGGTATATCAAGCAGATCCTTAATTCTAATTCTTTTAATTTCATGGCAGCTAAAAAGAAAAACCAATTCAAGTTAAATAATCAGATAGGGCCATTCATATGCAACCACAGAGATGCAGAGAAAGAGGTGACTAAGAAATTGTTGGAATTTAGATTTGAAGAAAGTTTCCCATGGAATTGTAATCCAAAAGGGATCTTAAGTAAACTAAGGGTAAAATGTAAATTGACACCCTTTATCCATGAGTCAAAACCAAAAATAGAGAAGTTTGCTAATCATATTGAGTGGGTTGAAAACACTTTAACAGATGCAGTGAACCAAAGGGATACTAGTCACACTTTGGAAATTTCCAAACAGCGAGAGACATCCACTAAGAGAATCAGAGAAGAGGGAGCTTATACAACAGAAACTACAACTGAGACCAAGTTTAAGATAATCTACAACAAAAGGCCCAAGCTAACCTCAATTGGTAAAGAGAAAATGACAATTGACATAGATGATATAGGTGCACCAAAAACTAATGTTGACACTACAACAGTCATCATAAATGAATCAGCTCCTAATAATCAGAATGAAGAACATGTCAACAATGAAGATACACAGCTAATGGAGAGACAGAAAAGCATGGAGGCTTCTTCCTCACAGTCAGCTGAGGAAAAAGACTTGGATATTAAAGAGAAGTATAAACAGATCAAACTAAAGAATGAAGAAATCAAATCTGAAATTTACTCTCAATTTTTGAAGCAAAAGCCAGGTAATCAAAACAGATTTCTATCAGCCTTTGACTACTCAAGTAAAAAGCTGATTATGTCTTCTTGCAGCCTACTCTACTAGTGCCAAAATTAGTTTCTGATTATAAAAAAATGGATCTTGAAGTAGCTACTGATAGCATTCATGAACTAAATCAAATAGAATTCCACAAGCAAAGCTCAGAGATGTTATACTCTATTGTGACAATAAAGGCTATGAGTGCTCAAAAGCTCCAAAACACCATCTTCAACATTCAAGATCAGATGAATATGGACAAAGCTTCATTGTATGCCAAGGATCTAAGGATAAAATCCGTAGAAGAATTATTTTTGCAGGTGGGATATGATCTTGCTAATATCAAAGCAGCAAAATTGTTGATTAAAAAGAAGAATGAAGATATAGTAGCTTTGAGGAAACAACTCAAGCTTCCTCAAAGTGAACATCCTCAAACAAAGGAGATCATACAAGAATAGAATGAAAAAGATGACATGATGAATATTATCTTACATTTGACAGCCTAGATTAAAGAGATGGAAATACAGATGGACAAGCTTGTCCAAGAAAAGGAAACAATGAAACAACCAGAGATTTCTACAGTCATTCCAATTATCACTACAGCAGTGCCTTCAACTTTAGGTGAAAAATTGGCACCCAAAGAGCCACTGGCAACTGTAGTACCAATGACTTCTTCTACAACCACAGCCACTGAATCATCTACAACAGCATTATAGCCTACAGATGAATCTAGCCAACTAGTGAAAGAAATGGAAGAGATGTTTTTGAAGACAAATGAGATTAATAGATTGACTAAAATGCTAGAAAATCTTGAGATTTCAAATAAATTGGCTCAAATAAATGCCAAAACACATGAGCAAAGGCCTTCATATTAAGTGAACAGTTGAAGAAATTGCAAGATGAGTTAACATTGACTGAGAAAATATCATACATAAAAAATTACCTGTGGAACAATATCGTTGAAGCCATTCATGATGTGTGGCCTTCAATTCAGGTAATTTATGAGCAAAGAGAGTTATTACTAGCAGCACAAGCAGAAATTCAAAAGACACAAGGTGAATTGGCTGATAAACCAGAGCAAGCTATAAGGCTAATCACTTTCCTTAACAGCAAGAACAAACAGGAGTTGGAAGAACTCAAAATCAATGACAGGAAAACAACTATCCTAGAAATTAGGAAAGTCACTACAAAGAGAGATTTTATGAGGCAACTTGAAAAAAAATGTGAAACTATGAATACTGCCATAACCAGATTCATGGTTAATTTCACAAATTTGAGGCAAAAATGACTACATGATATTATGGTTCTTAATGACAAGCTGATGCCCAGAATGATTATGATGAAAAGATAAGAGAATTTTCCAAGGAATAGGTAAATAAGCCACAAGGCCAAGGCATTCCAACAGGGAAAGTCTTACTGAAAATTTTGAAGACTTATTTTACTTGCAGCATGAGATTAAACATTTATTTTTCATCAAGCCAACCTTTGCTAGATATACTGAAGCTGATGAAAATTTTAGGAAACTAAAAAATATACAAATTCCTAAAAATGAGGATTGACAAGCACTTACTGATTTATTATGAAGAATGAAAGACAAACAAATGAAAGAGGAAAAATATGTTTGTTGATTTCACTGTCAAAATAGATTTTATAGGAATAAAGTAGTTTTACTGAAGGTTAAAGAGTATCTGAAATAAAAGAGTATCAGTGAAGGCAAGTCAAATTCCAAAAAATATCTAACAGCCAACAAGCAGGACACATAGGCAGCCAACAACTTCTTGTCATCAAAACAGTTATATTTATTTTGGATAAAATAGGACAGCTTGCTGATTTGTTAAGCAACTATCTCTATTATTGTTGTAAAGATATTTTATTTTCCTAAGTTAATTCCTAGAAGTTTTCTAGGATATTTTGTAAGACATTATGTATAAATACTTCAACTTTAGAAGTATTTTGTGTGGAATAAAATTGTTGGAGATTATTATAGTCATTTCTATTGGACATTGAAGGCTTTTTGTGTTTTGAATTTCAAGTAGCAGGTTGGATCAATTCAATTGGCATCATAATTCAGGATCCCTGTGATGAGCTATCTAGAGTGAAGTATTTCCTTACTTGTCACTGTTTCCTTTCTTAGTTACATGCATCCATATATTTTTATTATGAATTTGAATGTGTAACTAGGAGTATTACTAAAAGATTTGTTAAAAGCACCCTATCTTTAACTAGTTATCATTTATATGTTTTCCTCTGATTTCCGGTGTATGGAATCCTTAATTGCTCCCTCTCTCGTTTGACCTCTGCCTACTACTTCCTTTTTTTGGATCAAAGGATTCTTAAGTGCCATTTATCCCGATCATACCATCTCAAAACAAAACTTTCAAAAATCTCCAAGGGTTATCTATCTTGCCCTGAATACATTTGACCTTTTGGCCTTGATCCCAGTTCTATTATCTTGATTTAGACTCCATAGCCCAATGGACAAGTAGATTTCCCATTATTCATACCTTCAAGTGATTTTTCCCACCAAATCATTCAAAACCAAAACCAAAATTTCCCATTCATAACTAGCCTAACATTTATAAATAAAAAAAAATTAAATATTTAAGAGAGAGCCCTCTCTGAACCCTAGGAAGGCTAAATCCTAGAGTTTGAAGTAGGTGTGTGGTTACCTCTAGTATTATTTGACTAAAAACAAAAAAACTCACAACTTTAGAATTACTATATTGATAACACATGTATTGTGCAAGGAATGCATGACGGTGAAATGATGGGGTAACACCACGAGGTATTGCATGGAATTTTAAACTTGAGTAAGTTACATGGATTGAATCCTATAGACAATTTGAAGAAGTTGTTACTTGATTTTTTTACTATTGCGGGTTTATGCATTTTCATGTGCAATTTTAAATTTTTCATATATACAAGTACATGTATTGTACAGAGTATCCATGAGGGTGCAATGCATGGTAACCACCACGAGGGCGCAATGGAGAGGGAACATCATGAGTAATTGCATGGAATTTAAAACATTTTCTAATTTTGTTTTGATGATTACATTCTCATTTGATTTTAAAACATTAAAATTTAATTTTAAAGTACATAATATTATGTATATATGCATATTACACATGTTGTGTAAGACACACGTGACTCTGATGAGAGCACGAGGATGTTGATAGATCATATATTTCAGTGAGATTCTCTTTTATGCAAATTTTTATTTTACAGTCTTTTTATTATATTTACTTTTATCATAATATAAATTTTGGACATATTTAAAGTAAAACTCTTTATTATGAATTGATCTCTTTGATGCATTTTTTTTATTTGAAAACTCATTATTATATATTTACTTTTATAATAATACAAATTTTTGAAAAGAACTCTTTATTATGGATTGATTTTTAATATGCTAATTTTGGAGTTTATGTACATTTTACATGATGATCCTTATAATGTTTGTAGAAGAAAATATAGAATTGGCTTTAAATTCTTAGGTTTTGTGAAGTTGTTTTTTAAGTTGTTTAATGAATAGTAAACTCACAAATTACAAAACACAGTACATTTTTCACTCATGAACCTTATCATGGTACATAGATGTATAAAAAATCATAACTTGAAATTTTATTATAAAATATGGTATACATTTTTCATTCATGAATGGATTGTCATATTGTATAGAAGAGGTACTATGGATCTAGGTTTATACTTAACATTTATACAAGTTGTTACTTTAAAATAACTGAAAAATTAACCTCGGTGAATACATAACCCTTGTCTGCCAATGAAAATTCATCATCAAGGCGATGAAATTCTGGCAACCAGAACAAAGACAAGGATTCGGATTTGTAGAGGTAAAAAATCATAGGAGAAAGGATAAGAGGAACCTGGAATTACAGAGCTCACTCTTGAGCAAAAGGAAGAAAAAATGGGAAAAAGATGGCAGTGAGGGTGAGGGTAGTTACACCAAAAAAAACCTTGGCTCCTCTCAGTGATCAGGAGATCATGTATTTTGCTCAAAATTTAAAGTTCTTGAAACTATACCAAACCTAAGATACTGGGTAGATCTCATTGTTGTGATTCTGACGTCGCGAACGGTTCAAAAAATCGATGTCCTATGAGGGAGATATCGCGTTCTGTTTGTTTTCCAAAACAGGAAAAAAAATGAGCAGAATAGGTACAGTGCTGATGTGGCAGGTCCAGTCAGCAATGCAGGAATTATCCTCCAGAAGTAGCTAATGACATCGAGCCAAGTGGAACCACCAGATTTTCTGAGGATGACTAGGAAGTGTTTTTTTTTTTTTAATTCCTAATTCTAAGTTGATTTTATTATTATTGTCATTTCATTTTATGATGGCCAATGGGGAAGGGCCACGTGGCATGCCATGTACCCCCCGATGGAAGGCAGGTTGGATTATGGTCGAATGGTGGAATTAATTGGATAGTCAAATTATTGATGGACTAATGTTTATGGTGGGATTAAATTGGACATCTAAATGGAGACAAGCTCCAAGTATGGCAGAGAAAGACACATGGGAGTTTCAAACAAAATTGTTATGGCGGAGTGGGGGTCGAACCCACGACCTACCGCCCACCAACAAACCTTCTTACCATCTCTTCTATGCATTAGATCTTAACCAACCATAGTCTTCGCGCTATCTTATGGTTTATCCGCATGAAGATTGGGGGTTGGAGGGGGCTAGCCCCCTCCCCATATATCCTTAGCCCATGAACTAAGGGCTATCACCAGTGCACAAAATTTTGACTCCAACCACCAACGTTTATGGTTACACCTTATAACATACCATGGTTTATCCATCGATTATGTTAAATGTTATTCATAACTCCGATTTAGAACTAATATACCGTGGGTTACAACGTCGGTTCCGCCTGCAGTTGCGGGTGGACCGTAAGGGTTGGGTTGGCATGTGGCCACCCACCCATAACATTTAATTCGATGGTTAGTTTTTTGGTAGAGTTAATAGTGCACCACTTTTGGTGGAGTTTTTCTAGTTGTTATTGGGAAAAAGCTTTGGGAGGTCAATTTTCGACCAATTTGGGTAAAACAAGAGTCTATCTACACTAATTTGAGCATTATGGAGCCACTAGTGTAGAGAAAACATCCATTAGATGCTTGTAAACACATGTATTTGCAAATTTGAGCATAGTGACAAAGAGGGACATGCCATTGGGAGTTGGACCAGCAGATGTAGCCCAGGAGGGGTGAATTGCTTCATCATGCCTGTTGTGTAAAAATTATGTGTGATGTTATTTCTCTGTTATACACTACTGTACAGTGTTATTTAGGCTTATTTTCATGCTTAAAACTCTAAAACTCATCTATGTTCCATGGTTAAAATACTCATTCCTTAAGGAAACAAATGGAGACAAATTGTTCATGTTTTTATTACTGAAAGGACACTTAGCATAGAAAACTAATACAGTCCTTTCAGATCAGGTTGGTATCAGAGCTAGAGTTTATTCTCTGGTTTTTTTGTGTGCAAATATTTTTTTAACTATTTGGAAGTGTTCACATGCTTACTAGGCTCAAGCTTAAGAGAGGAGAAGGAAAATTGGTGGAAGCAAGAGGATATCAAAGTGAGCCGCAGAAAAGGAGGGCAAGATTGCCACATTCTCTGCCACCTAGTTCACCTACAAAAGAAGCAGAAGTAACATTAAGCATGCCTCCAGAGGAAGAAGAAATCCATGAAGAGGTGGATCCCAAATAAGAAGAAAGAGAGTTCACGAAAGAATTCCTTGACATGACTAAGATGGTGAGAGTCCTTTATCAAGAAAGGAATGAGAGACTATAAGGAGAAGGATCAAAACTTCACAAGGAAGGTCATGGATCATCAGGAGGTCAAAATGATGAATATAAATAAAATAAGGGTAATGGAGGAAATGGAAGCAGTGGAAAGTCACCATCCTCACCCTCATCATCATCATCCTCTACTTCATCTTCAGTACATTAGCCACACAATTCAAAGAACACTGGTAAAAGTAATTTTCTAAGACTTGATGTTAAGTTTGAATTGTCAATGTTTAATGGTGAAGTCAATGCAGGAAATCTTGATAATTGGATTAGGCAATATGATGATGATACCAGAATCCAGCTAGCTTCATTGAGAATGGAAGGTGGAACACTTTTTTGTTGGGAATCCAAGACAAAGGAGGAGATCAAGAAGCATGGTAATATTATCCTATCATGGTCTGATTTCATTACTGCAATAAAACAAAAAATTTATCCATTAGCTCATATGCAAAAAGCCATAATGAACTGGAAAAATTTTAGACAATTGAAAGGATAGAATGTGCAAGAATATACCCAAGAATTTAGGAGAAGAGCTCTCTTATTAGGGGTAGATTTGCAGAGACAAGATACTTTGCTCAAGTACATAGGAGGTTGACATAGCTACCTAAAACATACTATTCTCATGTTTAACCCTACAAGATTAGATTAATTTTGTGTTTAGGCCACACATCTAGAAGCTAGAGGGAAAAATATTACTGATGAGGGTAGGAAGAAACCTTTTAAGGGGAAAAAAGAGAAGACCTCAAACGGTAAGGGAAAAAATAATGCATCTATCAAGAAAGAGGAGAAAAAGTGGTCTGTAAACATTGTTCAAGAGAAGGCCATGAAGAGAAATTTTTTTGGAAATTACATCCTGAAAAGAGACCCAAGTATAACAATAACAAAGGGAAGCAGAAAACTACAGCTACAACTCAACATGACTTGGGAGAGGATTCAGGTGATGAATCTAAAATTACAACCATGGGATTGAAGAACATGAAGGGGAAAGAAATTGAAACAAAACCCCGTACTAGTACATCAAACTATCACATACAAGCTCCAAATGAAGAAGAGAGAATTGAACTGTTTCATGTGAGGGTCATATCCAAACTTACCAAGATTGACACATTGTTTGACAGTGGGTCACAAGAAAAATTAATCTTTGAAGACTTGGTCAAGAAACTTAAGCTTGATACCATTCCACATCCAGAACCATATCCACTTGGGTGGATTTGTAAGGATGCAAATTAACAGGTTTCAAAGAAGTACATACTATGCTTTGCAATAACTGCACATTTTGCTGACACAATTGAATTAGATGTGGTTCCGCTTGATATTACAGGTATTGTGTTGGGAAGTAGTTACTTGTATGATAGCAAAGTGATCTTCCATTTCCATGAGAACAAATACCATGTATTCAAAGATGGCAAGGAGTACATTGTTAGAGCACATTGCAAGAGGACAAATATTGCAATGGTAAATGTTGGACATGTAAAGAGGCTGGTGAATTCAAGTAAGAATTTTGTTCTTCTAATGATTAAGCCTAACGCTGATGTTAATAATTAATCATTTGAGGATTGTGATCCTAATTTGAAATCAGATTTATATGATGTTGTTGATGCATATCATGAGATGTTTCAGGAGCCAACATGATTGCCTCCAAAAAGGGAGATTCAACATGAGATTCAGTTGCAACAAGATTGTCCTCTTCCAAACATCGGCATGTATTGCATGTCGATAATGGAGAATGCTAAAATAAAGAGGAAAATCAAGGACATGTTGGAAAAGGGACTCATAAGGCCAAGCTCTTCGCCATGCGGTTCACCCATAGTCTTGATTCTGAAGAAAGATGGGACTTGGCGCATGTGTGTAGATTTCAGAGCTTTGAACAAGATAACGGTAAAGAATCAATACCCACTCCCAAGGATAGATGATTTTCTTGATCAATTGAAAGAAGAAAAGTTTTTCACTAATTTAGATTTACGAAGTGGATATCATCAAGTAAGAATTGCAGAAAGTGATATATGGAAGACTGCATTCAAAACCAAACAAGGGCACTTTGAGTGGTTGGTTATGCCGTTTGGTTTGTGTAATGCACTGAAAATTTTCATTTGTGTTATGGATAATGTTTTGCGTCCATTTTTTGATTAATTTTTGATTGTGTATTTAGATGATATACTTATTTTTAGCAAAACAAGAGAAGAACATGGCTTTCATGTGAAAAGGGTGCTTGATGTTTTGAAGAAAGAGAAATTATTTCTTAAGTTGTCTAAGTGTGAGTTTGAAAAGACTTCTCTGGTTTATTTGAGACACATTGTAGGAGGAGGCAAGTTGAGAATTGATCCTTCTAAAGTGGAAGCCATTGTGAATTGGCCCACTCCCAAGACAGTAATCGAGGTAAGAAGTTTCTTAGGCGCAACACAGTATTGGAGAAAGTTTATTGCTAACTTTTATGCCATAGAAGCTCCTATGCATGCAGTGACAAGTGTGAAGAAAGGCTTCCAATGGGGAGGAAAACATCAGCAAGATTTTTAAGCTTTAAAAGACAAGATCAGTTTAGCTCCGGTCCTTGCATTACCTAATTTGAGACAACCATTCGAGATACAAACTGATGCTAGTGATTATGCCATGGGCGTAGTACTTTTGCAGCATGGTAAGCCTATCGCTTTTCATTCTGAAACATTCAATGGTGCTGTAACTAATTATCCTACATATGACAAAGATCTGTATGCGTTGGTACAAACGTCAAGAAGTGGAAACACTATTTGATGGGTAAAGAGACGATTATACATACCGATCACCAACCATTACAATACTTGCAATCGCAAACAAAATTGCAGCAATCATGACATTTCAGGTGGATGGGATTTCTTCAACAGTTTCACTTGGTTATAAGGTACAAGAAAGGTATTTTCAATCAATTTTCTGATATGCTTTCAAGGCCAATTATAAGTGCTTATACTTTACTTAAAAATGATTCTATTGTACATGAGAGTTACATAGAACAATGGGCACATGATGTTAATTTTCAAGATGTGTATGCTAGTTTGAGTGAAGGGAATCATGTTGAGGAAAATGATTATCACATGCATAAAAATTTGTTGTTTCATTTGGGTAATCTGTGTAAACCACAAGGAGAGAGGCTTAGTGTCATGAGATATTCTCATTCGTCTCTTATTGCTAGACACTTTTGGGTAAGAAAAACAATGGCACATCTACAAAGGTATTGCTATTGGCCTTGCATGATAAATAGTGTGTCACGTTTTATAAGAGGTTGTTCTATGTGTGCAACAAGCAAGCGTAGCAATAGGAATCTTGGGTTGTACACACCACTACCGGTACCATCAAGGCCATGGGAGAGTGTCTCCATGGACTTTTTTGGAGGTCTACCTATGTCAAGAAAACAACATGATTATCTTTATGTAGTTGTGGATAGATTCAGTAAAATGTGTATACTTATGCCATGTAAGAAAATCATTACTGCTAAACAAATTGTTGAACTTTATTTTCAACATGTATGGGTTCATTATGGATTTCCAACCTCTATTGTTAGTGCCAGGGATTCCAGGTTCATTGGGAATTTTTGGTCCAATATTTGGAATATGATGGACACAAAGTTGAAAAAGAGTACTTCTTTTCATCTACAAACTAATGGCCAAACCGAGGTGGTGAATAGAACCGTTGTGCATCTATTGAGAGGATATTGCAACAAAAATCCCAAGTTGTGGAATGAAAAACTGCATTACATTCATCACGCTTACAACCGGGCAAAGCACTCTTCTACAAATACTTCACCTTTTGAAGCTTGGTTTGGGTATTTTCCGTGATCGCCATTAGATTTCATCTTTGAGAAGGATGTTGTAATTGATGGGCATAGTGATATTGACAAGGATCGAAAGGTCATTGAGAAAATTCAAATTATTCATCAACATGTTCAAGAACAACTTGAGAAGAGTCAAAGAAAATATAAGGAGAGGCATGACAAACATAGATTTGATCACAAGTTTCAAGAAGGAGATGAGCTATGGTTGCACATAAGCAAAGAAAGGATGCAAGGAGAAGGTAAAAATCTCAAGCCCATTCGCTATGGTCCATTTAAGATCATCACTCAATTTGGTAACAATGCATTTCAACTTGACTTGCCTTCATATATGCAAATTTATTCAGTTGTCAATGTTGAAAATTTACATTTTTATGAGCCTACTTTGATTGATGATCAAGGGAGTGATGTTCAGTTGCTGTCTATAGAAGATTTCTCGCCAGAATTTCTAGATGATCTCAAGGAGGATACCATCCTTGATAGGAGGACACACAATTCTAAGAGGGGAAGTATCGATTACCTTCGAGTTGGGCTCAAGGGTAGTAAACCAAGTAAGGCAAGGTGGATGGAAGTTTGAAAGGTGAGGGAGTTGTAACCTCATCTTCTGAACAGGTAATTAAAGTCTTTTGGGGTCCAAAATTTTCCCAATGGGGAGGTGTGATCAGAAGATCATGTATTTTTCTAAAACTTGAAAGTTCTCGAAACTATACCGAACATGAGAGACCAGGTAGATCTTATCGTTGCGATTCTGGCGCTGTGAATGATTCGAAAAACCGATGTCGTATGAG
This sequence comes from Pinus albicaulis, assembly GCA_034641835.2. Lineage (NCBI taxonomy): Eukaryota > Viridiplantae > Streptophyta > Pinopsida > Pinales > Pinaceae > Pinus > Pinus albicaulis. The sequence continues at coordinate 601,342,588 of CM076581.1, read as the reverse complement.
GGAGATTTCGCGTTCTATTCGTTTTCCAAAATAGGAAAAAAATGAGCAGAATAGGTATAGTGCAGATGTGGCAGGTCCAGTAAACAATGCAGGAATTATCCTCCAGAAGAAGCCAATGACATTGAACCAAGTGGCACCACCAGATTTGCCGAGGATGACTAGGAAGTGAATTTTTTTTTAATTACTAAGTCTAAGTTGATTTTATTAATATTGGCATTTCATTTTATGATCTCCAATGGGGAAGGGCCACGTGGCATGCCAACTACCCCCCCCATGGCAAGTAGGTTGGATTAAGGTCGAATGGTGGAATTAATTGGATAGTCGAATTATTGACGGATTAAGGTTTATGGTGGGATTAAATTGGACATCTAAATGGAGACAAGCTCCAAGTCTGGCGGAGAAAGACACATGGGAGTTTCAAACAAAATTATTATGGTAGAGTGGGGGTCGAACCCACGACTTATCGCGCGCCAAAAAACCTTCTTAACAGCTCTTCTATTTGTTGGATCTTAATCAACCATGGTATTCACACTATCTTATGGTTTATCCTCACGAGGATTGGGGGTTGGAGGGGGTCAGCCCCCTCCCCATATATCCTAAGCCCATGAACCAAGGGCTATCACCAGCGCACAAACTGTTGACTTCAACTTCCATCGTTTATGGTTACATCTGATCACATACCACGGTTTCTCCATCGGTTATGTTAAACGTTATTCATAACTCTGGTTCAGAACTAATATATCGTGGGTTACAACATGGGTTCCACCTACCGTTGCGGGTGGACCATAAGGTTTGGGTTGGCATGTGGCCACCCACCCATAACATTTAATTCAACGATTAGTTTTTTTTGTGGATTTAATAGTGCGCCAGCAAAAAAGGCAGATATCTACTATTTTAACTACAGTTAACTGCAGTCCTCCACTTTTGGTGGAGTTTTTCTGGCTGTTATTGGGAAAAATCTTTGGGAGGTCAATTTTCGACCAATTTGGGTAAAAAAAGAGTCTATCTAGACTAATTTGAGCGTTCTGGAGCCACTGGTGCAGAGAAAACAACCATTATAGGCTTGTAAACACATGTATTTTCAATTTTGGGCATAATGACAAAGAGGGACATGCCATTGGGAGCTGGACCAGCAGATGTAGCCCAGGAGGGGTGAGCTGCTTCATCATGCCTGCTGTTTGAAACTTATGTGTGATGTTATTTCTCTGTTATAAATTGTTGTATAGTGTTATTTAGGGTTATTTTCATGCTTAAAACTCAAAAATTCATTTATGTTTCATGGTTAAAATACTCATTCCTTAAGCAAACAAATGGAGACAAATTGTTCATGTTTTTATTACTGAAATGACACTTAGCAAAGCAAACTAATATAGTCCTTTTAGATCACTCAGTGATCGATCTAAACCCTTGAGTGCATGTATTGTTGATGATTGGACATGTCAAGTACACCATATTCAATTAAGATTTCCCAATGTGTTGTCACACGTAAATCCATATGGATCATAGCTTGCAAGGACTAGACTCTTCCAACATTAATCATAATAGTCATAAGTTTCATCGTAGTGATAATATTAATGTATAAGTCCACCTTACCACATTTTGGAATGGTCCATATATAATATTAAGCATGCAAAAAAGTTGGTAAACCTTTGATCTTCGCTATGAATTCATAGTGACACTATGAGTAGTGTAATTAAATCCCAAAACAAATCAAAATCCTCCGAGATATAACAATACCCTTATAATTTAAGTTATGAATGGTGGAATTGTGAAGGCCAATTATCATGTCGCATATTTCTAAAATAGAAAGACCTTTTTAAAAGGTAAACATTATAAGGTTACAATTTTGTCCATACAAGGAAAATAATGTTAGTATATGTGTGTGTGTGTGTGTGTGTGTGAAAAGGAAGAACAAGGGTGCGAGTTAATAAGATTGTAAGATACAGATATACAAATCAAAGTCCCATTCATATTTTGATAAATGAACAAATACTCTCAAGTGAGTTCAAGGTAAGCTTGTGAATTTTCTTGTCCGTAAGTTATCACATTTATGTGAATATCGTAGTTGATATTTAGCCCTTTTGAAAACAAAAGTAATTGATGTTGTGCAAATTTTCTGGTCAATAATGTAAATACAAAAAATAATTGTTTCCTCTGGTATCTAAATGGATAAATAAGTAATTCTAAAGAGGTATTTTAAAGTTGGTATCAAATCAAAAGCTCAAAATTGAGGCCTTAGGGCCAAACATGAATTCCAATTTAGGCTAACAGTAAAAATTTTTGAACCTTGCATACTTAATATAGAGGAGGAAGATTCGATAAAGAAGGGTATTATGGAAAAACCTAGGGAGAGTACCCACATTGGTGAAGATGAAATTTATATGCATCTTGGCCAGTAGGCCCAAGTTCCCACCAAGGAACTGTTTAACATGATGATGGGGTTGAAAAATAAAAAATTAAACCTCTGTGTTGATCATGAAATATTATTAGAAACTAGTGCAGAGCAAGAGAACATAACTAAGAATTTGACAAATAAACCTAATTATAATACTATGGAGACAACAAAGGGAGGAGAAAATAAGGAAGAAACCTTTAAAAGTAAAAAAAATGGAAGAAGAAGTTAAAATTCAAAAGGGAAAAGCTGAATAATAGGAACATAGCTCCTCCAAAGTTCAATGTAGGCTAGAAAAGAAACCCAAAGTGGAATTACATGGAGAATTAAAAAAAGTCAGACCCCAAATGTATGATGGGGATTCTGAGGAGGTGGTAGAAGCATGGTTGTTGAACATAAACCAATATTTTTAGGTTTACTATTACACTATTGAGTTAAAGGATAAGTTAGACACTTACCAGTTTAAGGGGAAGGCATCCTTGTTGTGGAAATAAATTTGAACAATACACAATTTATATGGAAAGGAAGTTATCTAAAAGGTGTTCTAGCGACTGGTCAAGGAGAAATATTTGGCAAAATGATATTTTGATGATCAGGCGAAGGAGTTTTATGACCTAAAGTTAGGACAGATGTCTATGGACGAATTGATAACTAAATTCATGCATCTATTAAGCTATGTAACTTACATAAAAGAACAAAAAACAAAATTTCAACGTTTCATAAGTTTCCTTTTGCTCTCTTTTAAAGAGTGAATTATGTATGATAACCCCAAGACTATGGATGAGGTTATTCAAAAAACAAGGATTTGCTACCAGCAAGCTAAACAAAAGAATGACAACTTGAAATCCTAGCTTAATAAAAAGAAATAATAAGAAATGAAAAAAATCAAAGGGGAAAAAGAAAACAATTTAGAATTGGTAAAGGGGGGACATAATCATAACTTCAAAAATAATAATGGTCAACCTCAAAAATAAAAATTGTTGGCCTAGATTGGGTCCAAGTAGATGAAACCTAGTAAGGTACCTAATGGGAAAGATAGGGAGCCATTAAAATGTTGGGGTAATAGTGAACCCCACCTTTTACGAAACTTCCTTTACAACACAAAATCAATACAACACCTTCAAAATGTCTAAGAGGCATCCATAATCAATGATGTAGCCAGGAATATTCCATGCGTTAGCACCATCTTGAAGGAGTGATAGACCGAGTTCCAATACATTATGGTGGAAACAGAAGGTACCATCTTTATCCAATATATTTCCATATTATTTGATCCTAGTTCTAGCTTAAGTTATGTTAGCCCTAAAGTTGTAGTTAAATATAAATTAGTGGTTGAAAAGTATAAGAATTCATGGCTACTTCAATTAGCTATAGGTGTAAAAAGAAAAGTCACTAGTTGGGTAAAAGCTTTCTCATTAGTGCTAGATGGGAAACATAATACATACGATTTAAATATATTGCCATTAAACCTTATAATGTTTTGATAGGAATGGATTGGCTAGAAATACATATATCACTTGTTAACTATCTTGAGAAAACAATTACTTAGGTGATGGAAAACTAAAAAATGCAAGTTATAAAAGGCATACCCAAGTCAATTTTGATACATCAAATATCAGGACTACGGTTAAGGAATGCAGCTAGAAAAGGGTTTAAACTCTTTGCTATTAAAATAGAAAATAATTCTCTAGATAAGTCAGTCAATTTATTAAAATAATTTGAAGTGGTGAGAGATTACCAAGATGTATTTCTAGTGAGATTATGGGACTTCCTAACAAGAGGGAAATAGATTTATCTTTATAGCTAGTACCTGGAGCCACTAACGAATATCTAAAACCCCTTACTAAATGACAATACCAAAACACATGGAATTAAAAATTCAATTGCAGGAATTGTTGAGTAAAGGTTATACTAGACCCAACGTGTCCCCATGGGGTGCATCAATCCTTTTCATCAAGAAGAAGGCAGGAGCATTCAGATTGTACATTGATTATCACTAGCTGAATAAGTCAACAGTCAATAATAAATACCCTTTACACCTTATAGATTATCTTTTTGACCAAGTTAAGGGGGAAGTTGTGTTCTCTAAGATAGACCTTAGATCTAGGTATCGTTAATTAAGGATCAAGGAGGAAGATATACTGAAAAAAAAAAAACATTTAGAACCCAATATGGACACTATGAACTCATAGTGATACCCTCCAGGCTCACGAACACACTTGCCACTTTCATGTGCTCAGTTGATTTCTAGATAAGTTCGTATTAATTTTCATCGATGATATACCAATATACTCTAAAACATTGGAAGAACACAAACAACATTTAGAATCAATGTTGTGAACCTTGTCGGAAACCCAATTATATGTGAAATTTAGTAAATGAGATTTTTTTCAAGATAAGATACCATATTTAGGTTGCGTGATTTGAAAAGAAGGGTTAGATGTGGATCCTGAGAAAGTGAATACCATCCTTGAATGACCAGTGCGAAAGGACATGGACAATATAAGATCCTTCAAAGGAATAATCGGTTACTACCGTAGGTTTATATAAGGATTCTCCAAGTTGACACATCATATATTGCAATCCCGAAACCGAAAACCAATTTGAAATATCACCAGTATGAAACAGTTAATGGAGGTCAAGGAGCTATTGATGCAGGAGAAAAACCACCCCAAGTCAAAGTTTAAATTTGTGAACCTTCCAGAACGCAAGCATGGCATGAGAACGAGATTTACTCACGTTCGTTTGAAGTTTGTTAATTGTTTATTAATGAAATTTTAATTTCAAGAGATTGTGAGCGAAGTTAGGGATTGATCGTATCTCACTTGATCCAATACATATTGTATTATTATATTTATTTGTAAGTGTGAATGCTTAGAAGGAGGCCAACTAAAATGTAGAACGGTGAGTAATAACCAGGGCCTTGGTAGGCCACAGAAAATGTAATATCAGGCTTGAGATTTAAACTAGGAAGCGTGTATTTTATGTATTCGGGAATGCTTTGTTTCACATATTATATGTGTTCTTTTATGAAATAAGTTATCAGGTTTAAACATATCTTTTGTGTGAAGGACTAAAGATCTCGAAATCGGTTATGTTTGTCATTGTCTGCTTGGGTGTGTTTATGCGTGAATGTGTATTGTAGCATGGAAGTGAATTGGGGTGGAGTCACAGAGTCGAACACCTTTGATCATAGAGTTGAACGTTGTTGAACTATCAGGATATGATCTATCGGTTCAAAACAAAATTCATCAGTGCAGAAGGCTCATTTAATTGTGGAACCTATTGAAGGATGAAGGAAATCGTGATCAAGTTGTAGAATGACAACGAGAGATGGACGGACCAGATTACATCACGTCCAGCCATAAGCTTTTAGCACACATCGCAATCGGCGATTTTTATGTAAGTCATCGCAAATTTTATGTTTTAAATTGCGATGCGATGTGGACACATGTCGAGTGGAGGTCCATGCACATATCACATAGCGCATTCGATATGGTACATTAGTTAACAACAAAGGCTAAACCTTGTGACAAGTGATAATGTTTTTGGGCTGATGCAAAATGGTATGTATTGCGATCTACAAAGTTTATAAACCTGCGACAATGCATTCCGTTGTTGCGCTAAGGAAAGTTTATGTGGGCCCATAACCCATAGGTCGGTGCGTATTATGTAAAGTTGCAGTTTTGCTGCATCAAAGTGGTATTAGATCAGGGAAATATTTCTTGCAGAGCGATTTTTGTGTGTAAAGGAAGGAAATACAAATATGTAAAAGATTGGTAAACGTGTGGTCTTTATATTTTGTGCAGGTAACAGAGGAAGGTGAGAAGATTTGCAGCACCCTAGAGCAAGGAGTGCTCAAATGGTTCCAGAGGAGAGAACCAAAGAGATGCCGAAAGACTGAGCTCAAAGGAGAGAAGCTTAGTGAGGTATCATGTAGCAGGGAGGACTTGCTACTACAGAGGTTTTGTTGCAACTCACGAGTGTTATTACGGAAAGATCAAAAAGGAAATTCCGCAGAAAATGTGGGTATAATTGCTAAGAGAAAGAAGAGGACTTGGTACTGATAGCAAGTAGTAGACTTGTTCCAGAGATCAAGAAGGCATATGACCAGGAGGTAATACAATTTTGTACCTCGGGAGTCTGATGCAGGAGAAAAACCACCTCAACTTATAGTTGAAATTCGTTAACCTTCCAGAACACAAGCGTGGAATGAGAACGAGTTTTACTCACGTTCGTTTGAAGTTTGTTAATTGTTTATTAATGAAATTATTATTTTAAGAGATTGTGAGCGAAGTTAGGGATTAATCAAATCTCACTTGATTTGATCCATATTGTATTATCCTATTTAATTGTAAGTGTGAATGCTTATAACAATATAGAAAGACGAGTGATAACCAGGGCCTTGGGAGCAGGAAAAATTTTAAGGATGGAAAATTGTTTTGAAGTTTAAAAAATTGGCGAATCTCACTAGTACCTAATATGCAAACTATAAAATGTATATTGATGTATTTGTAAAATTACTGAAATCTATAATGATTTTATATATATTGTCTATATAATGTTGGCGATTTTTAATGTAAAGTAAATTTATATTGTAAAATTTTGGCGAATCATTTTTATAAAAAAAGGAAATTGGAAAATCTCTTTTTTGGAAAAATCATGGAAAATTAGCCCACCTGCGAATATTAGCCCCTAAAATTTTCCATGCTTGGGGGGCCACAGAAAATGTAATATCAGGCTTGAGATTTAAACTAAGAAGCGTGTATTTTAAGTATTCGGGAATGCTCGGTTTCACATATTATCTATGTGCTTTTATGAAATAAGTTATCAGGTTTAAACATATCTTCTGTGTGAAGGACTGAAGATCTCGCAATCAGTTATGTTTGTCACTGTCTACTTGGGTGTGCTTATGCATGAATGTGTATTGTAGCATGGAAGTGAATTGGGGTGGAGTCACAGAGTCGAACACCTTTGATCATAGAGTTGAACGTCGTTGAACTACCGAGATATGATATGCCAGTTTAGAACACAATTCATGAGCGCAAAAGGCTCATTTCATTGTGGAACTTGTTGAAGGTTGAAGGAACAGTCGTGATCAAGTCGTAGAATGACAACGAGAGATGGGCGGACCAAATTACATCGCTCTCGGCCATAAGATTTTAGCGCACATCGCAATCAGCGATTTTTATTTTTATTGTTAAGTCATCGCAAGTTATATGTTTTAAGTTGCAATGTGATGTGGACACGTGTCGGGCAGAGGTCCAAGCACATATCACATAGCGCATGCGATATGGTACATTAGTTAACGGAAGAGGTTAAACCTTGCAACATGTAATAAGGTTTTCAAGTTGATTTGCGAAATGATATGTGTTGCGATCTGCAAAGTTTATAAACCTGCGATAATGTGATCCGTTGTTGCACTAAGGAAAGTTTATGTGGGCCCATAACCCACAGGTCCACACGTATTGTGTAAATTTGCAGTTTTTCTGCATCAACTATCCTCACCTTTACTCACACGAACTTCATACCATTGCCACTCCATCACCATGAATTCCAATTTAAAGCTACGAGCCCACCTATGAACTAGCACGTGCCCTTCAACTAATCTCTGCCATGCCTTAACTAGGAAGGGAAATTTGGGAGGATGACACACCCTTCGATGAGATCCTGACATTCGAGATAACACCCCCATTGAGGTCCAACCTATCTTCCTCCACCAAACATTGAAGAGGCTATATTCCTTCCTTCGAACTAGTAAGGGGCCAACTCGCATCCAACTCAAGAACTCGAGATATGCAACCCAGGTTCGCCAAGAAATCTGCAACCTTGTTACATGACCTCCTGGAATGCAAGACTATTACATATTCTAGATTTTAGAGCAAGACATTTATGCTTCCAACTATACCTTCCAGCTGCTAACTCTTCACTATTTTCCTTGGAGGTTGTCTATTTAAAATATTTTGTACAAATTGAATGGCAATCTATGAATCTCCATCAATCTGCGACCAATCAAACCCCTCACAAATAAAAATATGAATTTAAAAAGCTAAATTAACAACTATTATATATGTGTGATATGTGTAAAAACTAAGAATTTTGTAACAAAGCAATTGAGCATCAACTCCCATTTAAATAACATTTTGTAGTTTCTTTCTCGATCCATCTATCACTTATAAATTATAGTAACAACAATAATTATGATTTTAAATTTAAATATTATCTACTATTTTTACGCCGAAGGTGTTCCTACTATGAGCTTTGCTGGGATGAACAGTGCTCCCAGCCAATCTCTGTGCTCCACCTATCACCCTTCCACCCACTCAAAATTCGACACTTGGCGGTTGCTGCACCCTCCTGCTATCATCTCCTTCCCTCCCGCGCACGTCAAGTCGTTCGCGACCGTGCTGGTGTCGTGTCGTCCCGCTGGAATGCTGTACGATTATCAATTTATCCCGGTGGATTACGTCAATTTTAGTGGAGCAGCGAATCAGACAATCATGTATGGTGTGAGATTGGAAGACTGTATGTCCACTTGTTTGAAAAATTGCACATGTATGGCTTTCTCAAATAAATTGGATGGCAATGGATACTGCGTCCACCATTTGAGCAGGTTAATGAACGGATATTGGTCTCCAGATTCGCAAACGTGAACGTACTTGAAGCTGTCTGCAAAAGAGAAAAATCCCTCAAATGAAAATACATACACGGGTATGCTCTTTGTGGCGGAAAATTTTTGCGACGCTGGTTTCAGTCTACCGTTTCCACCAAACGATTCCGATAACACAACGTGTGATCTTATTATAATTTGTTCTGTATTTGGCATAGAGCTCTTTTGTGGAGTTTTTGCTTTCTGGATTTTTCTGAGACAATACTCCAAATATAGAGACAGCGCCGGAATATTCAACTTGGATATTCTACTTAATCTTTTAGGCGGGGGAACAAAGAGATTCACATATGTGGAGCTGAAAGCGGCCACTAATAATTTCAGCAATGAAATAGGCAAAGGAGGATTCAGGACGGTGTACAGTGGTCTTCTGCCTGACCAGAGACAGATTTCAGTGAAGAAGCTCAAGGGGGTATCTCAAGGCGAAGGGAAATTCTGGGCAGAGGTGACAATTATAGGGAGAATCCATCATCTCAACCTTGTTCGTATGTGGGGTTTCTGCACAGAAGGTGAACACAGACTGCTCGTGTACGAGTACATACCAAATGGATCATTAAAAAAATATTTGTTCGATAAGCAGGGCAAGGGGGAAACAGTTGGGTTGGACTGGAGCTCACGATATCGAATAGCAGTTGGAGTAGCGAGAGCCATAGCTTACCTGCACGAAGAGTGCTCTTAATGGGTTCTCCATCGTGATATCAAACCAGAGAATATATTGCTAGAAGAAAGCTTTTGCCCCAAGATCGTTGACTTTGGGCTGGAAAAACTGGTGGATAGAGAACAGAGTCTAAGCGTGTCGAACATCAGAGGTACTCCTGGATATCTGGCACCCGAGTACTAGATGCAGAAAACTGAAGCTATAAGTGCAAAAGCAGATGTATACAGTTTTGGGATTGTGCTTCTGCAGATTGTTAGCGGAAGGAGGAATATATGCTTCAGTCAATCATCTGTGGAGGGCGAACAATGGTTCTTTCCAAAGAAGGCTTTTGATTGGGTAGTTTTAAAAAAATATATTTTTATTTTTATTTAGCTATACTTTATATTTAAATTTAATATGTTTTTTATATATAAATTTGATATATTATTTCTATATATAAATTTAAGAAATTATATAAATTAAATTTATGTATTTTTTAAAAATATCAAATTTGTATATGTTTATTCTTTTTAGTATTAAATTGTTATTTAGGTTTTTACATGTTATATAAAACCAATTTAATAGTTAAATGCTCTCATATGAATTGTGTAAGATTTGGTGAAACCTAAACACACTTTAAAATAATGTAACTTTATTATGTAGTCCCATAATTAGCTCTTACCCTGCCTCGACTCCTCTTCATAAGATTTAAACCTAATAAGAACTAAATAGACTTCATAAATTATACAATATTCACATTTGTTGTATTAATGGTATCAACGTGACTTTTTCTTGAGTGCTCAAATAAAATGGAACCCTAAAATCCATGATGTGCAATTAAGAGCTTTCACCTCATTTATGAGCCACAAAATCAATAATCAATAAACTTTGAGTTACACAATTTTTCAATGATCAATAATAATAATATTTAAATTAATAGTCAACTTTTTATAGTTTTTAAAAGTAAAATAAACATATGTTTTTTTTAATTAAGATTCACTAATTTTGTTATTGTTACTCACTTATAAAGGTGAGTTGCTTTACAAATTTCCATATTTAATTTATAGTTGACTTTTAATGTTCTAATTTATTCTATATTTTAAATAAGTAGTATAAAATTATAAGAATCGGTCTTTTTTCTAATCACTTAAAATAAGAAGTAGAGACATCATCATTTTTCATTTAAAATTTAAACAAAAAGAATCATTTTAAATTGATAAGATTGTTTCACCAAATTTTATGATAACAAATTTGATTACCTAAATTAATCTATAATTCTTCCATAAATCTCCCAAAGATGAACTCTGATACTTAACCCCCAAAAGTCCATTAAAAAAAATTCACACAAAACTCAAGTTTGAAAAAATAAAAAATATAAAACATTTTTTTTAAATTAGTATTTTATTAATTTCATTTATTTTAAATATGTTTTAAATTATTATATTATTCATTATTATTTCACTAAATTTGGCGATCAACATGCTGCTCAAGAGCGTGATGATGGAGAAATTGCTGGGTGGCCTGATGGCCTCGCTTGCGAGAGGCTGCCGTCTGACCTCGCTTGCGAGATCAGCTTCTGAGAGATTTGATAAGCAAGCGCTCATCCAACTCCACGATATCGACCATTCCATCAGCCTGCTAGAGGCCGAAGAAGCGGGAGGCACATTCATATGCTCCAATTTCATAGACCCCAACAGAAGCAGGAGCTCATCTTCTTCTATTCCTCTCCAACAATTCAATCATATTTCCTTCACCGAGTTGCATGTTGGAGAAATCCACCATGGACGGGTGGTGTATGGAACGCTGTGCGCGGAAGCGTTTACAGATGGCATGATCGTAACCTTACTTGAGGACGATGATGATCTTGCGATCAGGCTGGTAATCCACGATGCGGCTCCCTCCCAGATTGCCGACATAAATAAGCTTTATCCCAAGGGAGCCAAGGTTGCCGTCAAGGAGCCATACTTTATTCGCACTGCTGCAAGTAACATTGTTATTCTCGTGGACAACCCCGCCAACCTACACAAGCTAGTGACTGAGGAGATGCTATTGCGTATGAACGTGGAGGAGGTGAGGAAGATGGGCAACTTGTGCTTCAGAGAAAAAAATTGGTCTGCAACGGTTGAGAACTATACAAATTGCATCAACGCCGCTCTCCTTCAGCTCAAGGAGAGGGTGTTGAATGATAATAAGAATACCAGTACCGGTCTTTTGCATGCGTATTCCAACCACCCAGAGACGTGTCTGCAGCTGAAGGAATTCAAGCAGGCCCTTGAGGATTCTGATTAGGCCATTGGGATCGATCCCAACCATATGAAATCGCTTTATAGGAAAGGCCGCGCTCTGGTCAGCTTGAGGCACTATGCAGCATCATGTGAATTTCTGGAGAAAGTAAGCCCCGGGAGCAGGCAAATAGAAGATATTTTATGTTAGGTGAGGACTTTGTATGCCCAGAACCGGGATGGTGAGTATGACATCTCCGCTTACCTACTTAGAAGGTGCTCTTCTCCTCCGGAGGTCGCCGATTTCGTCGGCCCTGTGGAGCTCCACATGACCAAAGACGGCCGAGGGTGAGGACTTTACGCAACACAAGAAATTGCGACCGGGCAGATTTTGCTGGTAAGCAACGCTGTCGTAGTTGTTTAAGAGGATGCACAGACTGCTTTGCCTATGTTCTTGAACGTGAACCAGCGGTACAACTGTCTTACGGTCTCTCAAGAAGAACTTGTCACTGCTGTCATCTGCGCCGCCAGAAAATCCCAAATATTGCTTCGGCAGCTTTATAGTTTAGACGTTTCTTCCCTGCCAGACACCTTATATGCTCCGGCTATTGATCTGTTTACACCAGACGATGAAATGTCCCTTGGAAAGGAGAAAGAAAATTTTGGACGTGGACGTTCATCGTATCCGGCATGTGATAAGTCGAAACTCATTCTCTAGAGCTCACGAAGCGAGACTCTGTTGCGCAAGCCATAAATATTTTAGAGGTCTCTGGTTGCTGCCATCTTTCATTAACCATTCCTGTTTGCCAAATTCAACCTGTCTGGAAGTGGGAAGTGCGATGTTTATTCACGCATCCAAGACCATCCAGAGAGGAGAAGAGATAACCATTTCCTAATTCGACACTCTCGTCCCCTTGCCGCAACGCCAAGCTAACTGCGAGTGTTGGGGTTTCAAATGCAAGTGCCAGAGATGCGAATTCGAGCTATCTCTGTCGTCACTCCTGGGCCACATAACCAGATAATTCCGAAAATTGCATGGCAAACCAATTGAGGAAATTAATGATGTAAGGTATCTTCATTTGCATACATTCGACGAAAGTCTTCCAGCATGCGCAAAATTTGCAAAGCTTTTTGTAAAGGTGGAAGAGATTATTAGGAGTTCGCTCGGGCTGAAAAGGGAAGAAGAAAAGAAGTGGGTTCGTGCTTCTTTTGGGTCTGCCTATTTTGCAGGAATGAAGTTGAATGTGTTCTTCTCCACAATGTTGGAGAACTGCGATCCTTCTGAAAAGGAAATCATGGAAACCATTCAGAGCACTGTTCCAGCAGACATTTGAACTCTGATCATGATAGCCAAGCATTTAAAAGAAGCTAAGCGTTCGATGATGGATGAAAATCAAGCATCTATTGCAAGAAATGTATCAGAACAAGCGAGGGAGGCATGCATCCGAGTATTTGGCAGAATAGTGAACATGTTTTCAATGAACTTGTCTTTCATTATTCAAACTGCCATATGTTCCAGTAACATTAAAACTGACATTGGCATGATCTGATAATATTCAATGTGAAAGACATACGGCAGGATGCCATTTTGGAGGGTTGATTTTTTTGAAGTTGTTTGGAAGAGTTAGAAGTTGTTATGCCTTTCTAGTAACGTAGGGCAGCATGTCATTTTGGAGGTTTGATGTGGGAATCCAAACTAGTAGGAGTGTTTAGCTGTACTGCGTTGCTTTGCCGGATGGTGTTATTTTGATATGGATCTTGAAAGATCAATGCCACAACAACATCTTCTCTAATCAAATCTGTGTTCTTCATTTTCAACAAATATAAAGAAGGCACTAGTAGTGTTTGATGTTTCCAAGTGTTATTGTGGGATCCAGTTTGTCTTCCCCATTTCGCCCATATGTGTCGTATGTTTTGCGTTTATCGCCGATATTTGGAGTATTTTTTTGTGTTTATCTACTTATCATCAATGAATGTTGTGTTTTTAATCTGTTAAGGTTAGATTCAGTTCGCATTTGTCAATTACTTTTGTAAATCTTTTATATTTACAAGGGATTTTGATAAATTATAGGACATGGGTGTGAGATATCCGTTTATCTTCTATATTTTCAACTGTGTGAATCCTTTGCTGGGATGAACAGTGCTCTCACCCAATCTTTGTGCTCCACCTATTGCCCTTCCACCCTCTCAAAATTAGACACTTGGTGATTGCTGCACCCTCCTGTTGTCATCTCCTTCCCGCGCGCGTCAGATCGTTCGTGACCGTGCTAGTGTCGCGCCGTCCCGCCTTCGGTGTTCCGGCAGGTCATTTGTTAAAATGATCCAATGGAGTATAAATTTTAAATAAAATATATTTTTCCAATATTTCTTATATATATGCACTTTATTTACCTGTACCATTTTAAATCAGAAAACCGCACCGCTGTTGTGGACTGCACTGCCGATACATTAATCAAACAATATCAAAACATATCTACTATGGACCCCACTAAACTAACCCGAGTGTATCAAGACGCTTTGGGCAGGTGAGAGGTATTCACCCATATTTAAGACAAGTGTATATTGTCAATAACCCTTATCAAGAATGGTAGCTATCCCATCTGCCTTTGAAATAAAATTGCACATTATGAGACTTTTTAGAATGAAACCTACATTCTTCTACATTTACGAGAATAATAAATTCAAGGAGACAACTCTTTTTAGCGGTTGCTTTTTTGAATAATTTGATTTATCATTATGCCGAAGGTGTTCCTCTATGAGCTTTGCTGGGATGAATAGTGCTCCCAGCCAATCTCAGTGCTCCACCTATCGTCCTTCCAGCCTCTCAAAACTTGACATTTGGCGGTTGCTCCCACCCTCCTGCTCTTAGCTGCTTCCGGCGCGCGTCAGCTCCTCCGCGTCCGTCGTCTGTGCTGCTGTCAAACATTACGATTGTTGTATTTCAATTAATTCTTCTCGCCCTAACTTCAATTCTTTACACCTAATCCTTTTCAAATTTGAGAAACGTATTCATTAGGCCAGCGCATAACACGACTTCTTGAGCCCCGATAAATATTTGAGAAGGACATGGTCATTATTTCGACAGTCTGGTGCTTTAATTTTTCCTGTTGTTAACGTAAGTCTCTTGTACAACTTCACGTGATGGTTTGGTGCTCAGAAATTCACGCAATGGAACCGGGTGATGTTGACTAATCTGTCGACACTTGTAGGGTTTCGATCGACTAGGGTTTACAATAGAATTTTAATTAAAACGCTCAATTTACACCCCTTCATTTCTCTATTTGGTTTTTTGTTCTGAAAAGAAATTGGTTAACCTGACCAATGCATCACTTCAAACTGTTCATTGTGTAAGCCCTTGTCTCCCAGAGCATGGTGTGGTTGGATGATGTGCTGGTCTCGACTCCCACATTAAGTTTCGAGCATTCAAGCCTTCTTACGTATTTTTGTAACAGAGTTTTTGTTGCAGGGTTGTCCCCGTAAATAATCTTCAATATTTGGCAAAAAATTACAGGAAGCGCTTGTTATTTAGTTTAGGTCAAGAAAATTATACTTTACAGTCGTTGGATGTATTTCCGCCGTAGTCGGGTTTCTGGAATATGGACCGTCGGTGCTAGCAATGTTATATTTGTACTGGGAATTTGAGGATTGATCCCAATACAAGCAGATTTTCACAAGACAGAACTAAGCAAGTTTATCTTTGTGGACAAGGTTATTATTACGTTAAGTTCAAAGTTTTTCTCGATTATTTCATCTTTCTAGAAAATTGTTCTATTCCTGTGAAATTTCCTTTTACTATAGATCATTCCGTTATTACCCACGCTTATTCAGTTATTTATTTATTTATTTAGTTTTTGGCCGAAAATCTCAGCGAAAGCTTCAAGATTGTTACAAAATTATGGAGGAGTTGGTATTAGATCCGTTGTGTCCTACATTCTCCTCAGACTCGAAGTCCCTCACGAGCCCATCACGATAACAAAAATCGCTGCCGATGGAAATGCAGTCTTACAAAGGGACGTTGATATATTGAAATATATAAATAATGAAAATGTAGTAATGTATAGGTTCGATTTGAATTTAGGCCAACCTGTCTGGAGTTGCCTCTCTCCCTCCAAAAATTCAAGGAAACTAATCAAACTGACACTGAACTTTCTGTATGAATTTTCAACTTGGGATTCAACAGAAAAGGAGATGCACCTCGGAACAGTATTATCTGGTAACAATCTTGTTTTCAACACCTCATTACAAAAAAAAAAAAATCAAAATATTGTTTTCTTTTATGCTCAAAAAATTTGGCATCTCCATGCCGATAATAGTCACCAGGTCGTGTGTTGCACGAAGCTCATCTCAAAGGAGGACTCCAATGCATCAAGTCGTTCCAACTCACAATTAAGTGATACAATTAAAATATTTAAAATAATCTTTAAACTCTCATACAACATATCAACAAAATGCTTGCCACTCTTAAGGAACAATTAAAATATTTAAAATAATCTTTAAACTGTGATACAACATATCAAAAAAATGCTTGCCACTCTTAAGGAACATACCATGAAGCACAAGCTTCTATTCTTATAATTTAGAAGCATTTAAAAATTGGAGGGAATGTTTAAAGTATTCCAAATTTCTAGACTCTGTTTTTGTGGCCATAGTAGTCATCCAACGTAGGTTTGTTTAACACCTTTATGAATAAGAAAAATTTAATAACGAAAAGGATCAAGAGAACACAAGATGGATTAATAAAATTGAACGATATTTCTATATATTAGTTAATAATGAATAACAATTACTAATATTTTAGAGAATAATATGGATTTATTTTTGTTATAATTAATGCTCAAATAAAACTACCATCTAAAAATTTGGTAACAAATCCATTTGGATGATGAGAGGAGAGTAGCTTCCGCCATGCGAATGGGCCGAACCAGTGCTGACTGGTAAGTTCCGTCGTTTGTGCTTTTCCTCTGTATTACTCTCATTCGATAGGTTGGATTAAATATTTTGTTTGAACTTTCCCTATTTACTCTTGCACATATGATTCCATTTCCTACCTTCCTATTGATTCTTTCCTCTCCTCTCTTGGAGACTTCATGGCACGAATTCGAAGTTCGAGGTGCAATAGATTTTCCATTGTAAAATCTCTCATGATTTCGGTTTAATAGGTAATCACCTGCATTTGTTCCTGAATTCAATTCAGCTTTATTTTCATTTTCCACTACTCCCTATTCATCCTCAGATTTTTCATTTTCAAATTTTTATTGTTGTTCATTTGTTTATGCCACAGTTCGGTTTTTACTTGGGCCTGCATAACCACATGAATTTGTTTCTTGGCTCGGTTCTCGTGTGGAGTAACCCAAGTACTTTTCCCTTATCGACTTCTCTTCACCAGCGCATTTAGAATTGTGTCTCTGTCTGAGTATTGAAACTTCCATTTAGAGTTCTACTTCTGCAACACCGATAAGCAACAATGTGTTTCATAGATATGTCAATCTCCCTTGTTCTTCGATAATCCCACTGAAGTTTTGTTAATATTCATCACTAAATTTCATATGCTTTAATTTAGAAGTATGACGTGCTTTTGTTAATTTCGGTTTCCTTAAATATCTAAAAATATTTTCTAACTATTGGTTGATTTCTTCTCAGACATAGAAACTTGGGAGATGCTAATTAAAGGTAAAATCTTTCCACCCATTTTTTAACAATTTTCACAGTTTCTATTTCTTAATGAGTATATTTCTGTTCAAGCGTTGTTAACTTGACTACTAAATGTACAGGTATGGGAAGCCCTTCTCTTCATAATTCACATGAAATTGAGGAAGGTCGAATACGATGCTTACTGGCCTTCTTTTCTGCATTGTTCACGCAGGTCGATGTTAAATATCTTCGCCCTGTGATGTAAGGTATATAAATAGTTTGATAGAAATCAGGAATCCCCAATTCCCGGTATATATAGAAATTAAATCAAAACCCCCAATTCGAAGTATACCCATAAATGAAATCATGAAGGTGCTGCATATATAGAAAAAATTTCCTTTGTTGAATTTTTTCGCTATCGCTTCGGCTCTGATGCGGAGTCTTCTCTGCTTTTGTATTCGCCCTGTGGTGTAATTCACGTCAATATATGTCTCTCAATGTATGATAATTGTGTTAAAATAACAAAAACATTTCGTTGAATGGGATCTGCCATATCTATGGTAAGGAGATTTGTTTCCTTTTCTCGCCGTTTATTTATTTTCTTTGATTTAGATTTGGATTGATCACATTTGAAATTAATTTCAAATTTTAGATTTGCGCTTTTAAATTTTCCCTTTCTGTGCATATATTAGATCCGGATTCGATGGTACAGTGGAAATATATTTTCATAATCTGTTATGTTTTGTTGTGACAGTTTATTTTTTTCCCTCTAATTTTCTTTCAAATGATTTTGGGTTTTAATATTGCTGTGGGTTAGACAAAAGCAGAGATATCTAATTAAGAGTTTACTCGTTGTCTAATTTTATTACTTGATAGCTTAAACTGAACGACATACAAGGTAACCTTAGCAGTAAGATTCTGACGCAGGGTATCCTTTCGAAAAAGTAGTATGTTGCCATCACACATCTAAATTTCCTGTGGGAGAGTAATGCCTTAAGTGGAAGGCCAAAGCCTCTCTGCACAGGTGCTGCGTATTTCATCGCGGCCCTAAGAATCATGGTTAGAGCCATTGCACGACCCTGACTAATATTTTAAATCGATGCCAATTCCATTAGTTTCCATCAGCAATTGAATGCCAATACTTTGGGAATAATGAATGCCAATACTTTGGGAATAATGATTTTAACTAGTATTTGCCCCTAAGGGTGCAAAGGTACACTCAAGGAGTAGACTTTGTATGAACTCTTGTGCCTATCAAGAACTTCGCCTTGGTCGTGTTTTGATTGAGATTAGCAATTAACATTTTCGAATAAATTAAATGTTAAGAATAGTGTAATATTATTTATAGTTTAAATATATAAAGAATTATTTTATTTTTAATAATTATATGTTAGTTGAATCAAAACTCATAACATCAATTACCTTATTTTAGAAGTAATTTTATTTAATCTTAAAAAATAATAATAATAAAAAGAATTAAACAAAAATAAATTAGAAATGAAAATATAAAACATATTAAATAAAAATAAAATAAAATAAACAAATAAAACAAAACAAAATAAATAAATAGATAAAAATTAAAATGAAAAATATAAAAATAAACGAATAAAAATAAAATCAAAATCAAAATCAAATATATAATCGGTCCATATCCATTATGCATATTTGGTCACATTTCAATATGTATATCTATGTTCAATTGATTTCTGCACTATGTGGAATTCCAACTTCAAAATTAACATTTCTAGACAAAATCTTGATATTATATTGTTTTTACATCAAATAAAAATACCTTGTAGAACTAAAAATTAAACTCTATATAAGATTTCAAGCAATAAGCTTGTCTTTTATCCAGTGTATACTTCCACAAATATGTAGAATAGTGACTCCAATAGTTGAGATTATATGAAACATTCAAATAAATATTTAATTAATTATGATATTTTTAATATTAATGATGGTTCAAATAAATTTAAAATTATTAAAAAATTTATTAAACAAAATTGTTTAGATTTCTATTAAAAATTTTATTAAACAAAGTTGTTTAAATTTCTATTGATATTAAAACTTAGATAGAAAAAATATTAGCTAAGAAAAGTTGGTAAAGAAATTATTAAAAAATAAATATCCAAATAAATAAATCATCTTTTAAATACAACATAATAATCTTATTTGGAAAAACATAAATGGCATGACCATATAAATTAGAAAATTAAAAATTATGCTATATTAAAAGTTTCAAAAGATTTTAAACTTTAAATTTAAGATTTTAAACTTAAAAAATTTAAAATTTAAAATTTTGTTCTAATAAAAGTTTTAAAAAATCATAAACTTACAAAATTGTAAATTATCTATAATAAAACAAATTCCTCCAAAACATTATTTCAAAATAATAACACTATTTCAAAATAATAACATTCTTTTATTTCATGATATACAGAATTAAAATAATAACATGAATTTAATTATATTGTTATTTTTAAATAAATAAAAAAATTTCATAAATTTTACTATTACCATCATTATTGCATACACATGATGCACTTGAATACAAACATTTATTTTAATTTCAGAGACATAATTAATTAAGTCGAAGGTGTCCCTATTATGAGCTTTGCTGGGATGAACAGTGCTCCCAGCCAATCTCTGTGTTCCACCTATCGTCCTTCCACCCTCTCAAAATTCGACACTTGGCGGTCGCTGCACCCTCTGGCTGTCATCTCCTTCCTGCGCGCGTCAGGTCCTTCCTCGCGTCCGTGCTGGTGTTGCGTCGTCCCGCTTTTGGCGTTCTGGCGGGTCATTTGTTAAAATGATAAAGTGCTAGTTTTTAAGCCAGAGGCATTATCTTTGTTGGAATGAGGTGACCAATGGGGTGACCAAATACTGTTCACCTCATCCAATCATCAAAACGTTTACCAATCGTTTTTTTGTCCAGTTAAAAATTGACACATGTAACCACTGGATTCGTCCACCGAGTTCGTCCTACGAGAACCCTGCAGCGAGACGTGATGTGAGAGTGCGTGTGGGGTATTGGCGTACAGAAAGTGCGGAAGATAATTTACGTCCTGTCCGTATCATCCATTATTTTCGGATTATTGGGAAACACGTAGCGGTGGGGCGAAATAATTGATGGGGAAAACCGTGGAACGTGGACAAAGAGTCAAAACGGACTCCAATGGACATGTGTTTAACAAAATTATATAAAACCAAATCCTGCATTGCTTTTTCAGGGCAGTAAGTTAACGTGTTGACTAAGGAAAAGGGAAGGGGGATGGAAAGTTGGACTGTTATGAAATCTGGAATAGCACGGCTCTGGGGCGCCGGAGCTTGATAAGCTGCGGGATATTTGGTGACCTGTGCTTCAATCCTGTGAGGGTTCACAGGTTTCCATCGATTCATTTTTTATTTTTTTACATGTTACATTGATTCCAGATAGTCCGTGGTCTGATCCACTGAATTTCCAAAACTTAGAAATATGGTGTGTGTCTTGATTTATTGATTAGCATACGATATCGAATAGATTAGAATTCTTGGGAGTACTAGTATTGGCACGGTTGCAGGTTCTCCATTGTCCCTTAATCGCCATGACAATCCTCCACGGCAGAGTTTCATGCTGCACTCTCCTGATGGGGCAAAGTAGTAAGCTATTATACATAATTCTAGCTCTCTCCATCATCATTACTTTTCAAGCACATATTTGCAACGCACAACGGTGCCACGGAAACGTTAACTATACAATAGGCAGTAAGTTTGAGAGCAATCTGAATAGAGTCTTGAATAATCTCGTGCGAGACACGTCCCAAACTGGGTTTAATATTTCTGAGTCTGGACAAAGTCCCGACCAAGTATATGGCCTCCTTCAATGTAGAGGAGACGCAACAGCCGAAAAATGCTACAGCTGTTCGCAACAAGCAAGTACTACTCTTCGACAAGCCTGTGGGAATGCCACTGGCGGTTTAATTTGGCTTGATGACTGCTTCTTACGTTATGAAAATCACAGTTTCTTCGGACAACTGGATACGGTCGATACATATTATCTTTTGAATATGAATAGTGTCTCCGATACTGGTGTCTTTAAGACGGCTCTCGGCAAGCTACTCATCAATTTGTCAACTGAGGCAGCATTTAGATCTAAATTATATGCTTCAGGAACAATTACAGACTCGTTGTCTCGAAAGATTTATGGCCTGCTCCAGTGCTGGAGAGATATATCCAGTTACTACTGCACAACATGTCTCTCAAATACAATCGATTCTATTCTCGCAAATTATGCTGGGAGGCAAGGAGTTCAGGGTCGAACGGCAAACTGCATAGTTCATTATGAAATAAATCCTTTCTTCAATTCGACTGCAGACACACCTCCTGTTGAAGCGCCAGCGCCTGTTAATAACCCGGTGGATATCACACCATCGAGGAACAGTACGCAGAACAAGAAATCGTCAAACAAATTACCCTTGATTTTAGGTGTTGCTGGCAGTTTGCTTCTCGTGCTGTTTTTATGCTTGCTTGCAATTGGAAGAAGAATGAAGTCTGTCAAATTTTCAAGGCCAAACGAAGGTATTGCATCAAATTATTTTTGCTGGCTCGTGGGTTGGGCTGGGCTGGGCTCTGATCATATGCACCTCCAAGGAAACTTGCAGCAGTGCATGCTATCAGATTTGGGTTTAATTTGATTTATTTTAGTAAGTGGGTATTTTTATATTAATTGTAGATTTTGAGAATATTTTGGTCAAGAAAATTGCATTATTCTAGATGTCTGACTTTCAGATTTTTAGATTTTGAAATATTTGAAGAATCTGTAACAACTCTCAAATTTTTAGATTTTAAGATGTTTCAAGAATCTGCAATTTTTAGATTTTGAGATATTTCAAGAATCGGCAATAGACATAAATTGAAACATAAACTCGAATATTAGCGGGTTGGACACCCTTTTGAATGAGATATTTCAGGAATCTGCAATGGACATAAATTCAAACATAAACTAAAGGAGTATTAGCTGGTTTAATTTGATTTATTTTAGTAGAGGTGGATATTTTTATATTAATTGTAGATTTTAGGAATATTTTGGTCAAAGAAAATTGCATTATTCTAGATGTCTCTTCTCTTGACTTTCAGATTTTTAGATTTTGAAATATTTGAAGAATCTGTAACAACTCTCAAATTTTTAGATTTTAAGATGTTTCAAGAATCTGCAATTTTTAGATTTTGAGATATTTCAAGAATCAGCAATAGACATAAATTGAAACATAAACTCGAATATTAGCGGGTTGGACACCCTTTTGAATGAGATATTTCAGGAATCTGCAATGGACATAAATTCAAACATAAACTAAAGGAGTATTAGCTGGTTTAATTTGATTTATTTTAGTAAGTGGTTATTTTTATATTAATTGTAGATTTTGGGAATATTTTGGTCAAGAAAATTGCACTATTCTAGATGTCTCTTCTCTTGACTTTCAGATTTTTAGATTTTGAAATATTTGAAGAATCTGTAACAACTCTCAAATTTTTAGATTTTAAGATGTTTCAAGAATCTGCAATTTTTAGATTTTGAGATATTTCAAGAATCAGCAATAGACATAAATTGAAACATAAACTCGAATATTAGCGGGTTGGACACCCTTTTGAATGAGATATTTCAGGAATCTGCAATGGACATAAATTCAAACATAAACTAAAGGAGTTGAAACATAAACTCGAATATTAGCGGGTTGGACACCCTTTTGAATGAGATATTTCAGGAATCTGCAATGGACATAAATTCAAACATAAACTAAAGAAGTATTAGCTGGTTGGGCACCATTTTGAATAAACTTTTAGATTTAGTCCACAGTAACTTACAAAGACGCACACACAGACAATTAATGGATCGCCTAAGTCTTTATGGGGCTGACGCAAAATGCATGTCTCTTATCCAGCTTCCAAAATATGATGGGATGGATCATCACGATGGCACTACGTTACAATACAATAGCTACGACAGTTTGCTCTGTTAAATTAGTATTAACGTTTATTTGTTGAACACTATTGAAACCTACGAAATGATAGCAATAACCAAATTGTGCTTTCATTGTGCAGTTGATCGAGAAATTGAGGAAGACACATTAATGAGGCATGATCGGCAAATTGTGTTTACAATGGAAGCATTGATAATTGCTACGGAAAATTTTCATGAAAATAACAAGCTTGGGGAAGGTGGATTTGGTGCTGTATACAAGGTACCATACGCTAAGAAAGCTTCTGCTAGTTTATAGAAATTCGGTAGGCTGCTCCCGCCGCAACCTAGTCATAATCACCATATTGATATTTTTGTCTAAATGTCTCAGGGAACTACAGAAGATGGAAAAGAAATAGCCGTGAAGAAGCTCTCCTTAAGGTCTCTGCAAGGAAAGAAAGAATTTCTAAATGAAGTTCAGCTTGTCGCCAATATTCAACATCGAAATCTTGTGAACCTACTCGGCTGTTGTGCTGAGGGATCAGAAAGATTGCTGGTTTATGAGTATTTACCGAATAACAGCCTCGATAAAATACTATTCAGTAAGTTATTTCCACTTTACTTTGTATGTTGATAAAACGCATTAATTTAGTTGGGTCATGATAATTAGTTATTTTCTTGCTTGCATCCATGGATACAGATCCAAACAAACGCAACCAGCTTGACTGGCAGAAGCGCTACAACATTATATTTGGAGTAGCTCGTGGGCTTCTATATCTGCACGAGGATTCTCAACTGCGCATTATTCATCGGGATATTAAAGCAAGCAATATTTTGTTGGACGAGGGACTGAATCCTAAGATAGGAGATTTCGGCCTAGCAAGACTTTTTCGTGAAGATGAGAGTCACGTCAGCACAGGAGTTGCTGGAACTTAGTAAGATCTCAAAACAGTAATCATCACTATCACACACTGTCAGTAGGGATGCATATCATGCTGATTTGATTTCAATAGGATCGACGGTATTGTAATTTCACTCATGGCTATTTTTCATTTGGGGATTTGCGCCCCTGTGGTTTATGTTTTAATTTTCTGAGTTCCAGAACTAGCTGGCTTTCATTCACAAGTAATTTTCAGTTTGTTGTTCCTCAATTTTCCATTTCTATATAATCACCACAATGTAATTTGTACACGCAGCGGGTATATGGCACCAGAGTATGCTATGCAGGGGCAATTATCTGCAAAAGCTGATGTTTATAGCTTTGGCGTTCTTCTCCTGGAACTCATCTCGGGGAGAAAGAACGCGGATTATAGTTTGTCGACTGAAATGCAGATGCTTTTAAGCTGGGTAAGATACTATAGTAATGTTATTATTGTATTTTCCAGCTAAGAATATCTACGTTATACAAGCTATGCTATATAGTTCGATATATAAATTGTTTTATTGCAGCATGAGTTTAGGGATTTCACTGTTGATCTATATTGGTATGAATTTCTGTACTCGTTCACTATAAAATTAAATTGAGGCCTATCTTATGGATCTGATCTCCATCGTGTATATATTGAATATCAAAATGACAATTCGTTGTGATTATGCAGGCCTGGAGCTTATATAAACAAGGGAATATTGTGCAGATGATTGATCCTTCGATAACTGAAAGATGCGATGAGGGGCAAACGTGCAGATGCATTCATGTTGGTCTTTTGTGTACGCAAGCCGATCCATCACTTCGTCCACCAATGTCTACAATATCTTTGATGCTTTCATCTGTTTCCGTGACCTTACCAAATCCCACAAAGCCTGCTTTTGTGGACTCTATTAATGTTTCCAAAACTAACGAATCTGAGTCTGTAATTGTGGCCCCACCATCAAATGCCGTTAATAGCATTACAGACTTATCACCCAGGTGATACGCGTAATTTGTCTTCCTTCCCATGATTCATGTTCTTACATATTTCTAAATGGAGTAGTTTATAGTGCGACTTTTAGAAGGTTTTTACGATCGTTTTTTTCTGTTTAATTTTTCTAAATTCTGGTAAGAATTTATTGAAAATAGAAGTTTGATGGGTAACATTGCACAATCTAAGTGCCCTAAAAGTTTTTTAGAGTGTTGAAAAGTTTTTTAGAGTGTTGAATCTATATATACAGTCAAAGAACCAATTTAAATAACAGAAATCAAAATTTTACTTTAAATTTTTCACAGACACCAAAACTCCGAAAAGTCATTACAGACTCGTCTCAAACATCAACTGCGCCGAGAGTTTGACACCTATTATGGCTGTCGGTACATTCTATGGTTAAAGATTTAAATTTGAATTCAAAGTTAGCGGAGTCCCAGTCTGGCTACATGTTAATGAGATACATCTATACAAATATATTGCTCAGTGTAGTGCCTTCAAATTTAGCGGAGTACCGAGTGCGGGTATTTGTAATGAGATACATTTATACAAATATATCGTATGAAGAGGCTTGACTAAGTTTGGATGGATTTTTTTTGTTTCGTCATTTTATTTGTTTTCTAAAAATGGTTTTCAATTCGCATTCATTTTCTGCTATTCGAAACTGAGGTTTATGATGGTTTAATTTTTCAGAGAAATTTGAAACTGAGGTGGAGAAAAGACTCGATGTAAGTTACTTTTTAATGAGCGGTTTTATTTGAGAATATATTTTTGATATGAAATTTTGGAATAAACTAAATTTATTTTAGAAATTTAATTTTATATATTGTTAAATAAAATTGAATATTTAAATATTTAGTATTAGGAAGAATTGAGATAAATAATAATTGTTTTGTGGTTATTTATGGTAAATAATAGTCATCATTTATAATCATATGTTTTATATTATTAATTTGACTATTTGAAATTTAAGAAGCATTATTTATAATTTGGAAAGTGTTATAGCTTAAGATATTGTTATCGAGGTCATGTTCTCTCTCTCTCCTTGTTTTATAATGGTTTGTTTTTTCAAAATCATATTTTTCTAATTAGTTTTTAACCAAATTCATTATGCACATTTCACATGATTATTATATATTCCTTATATAACCTTAACATGATACATGATTATTGGTATAAATTTAATATTTTTAATCTTGTTTTTCAAATTTAATACATTGAATCATTATTAATTGAATTATCACTAAAATAAAATTATTTTATTTTATTATTTTAAAAGAGAATTTTAAAAATAAAAATTTTCTATATTTTTAATATTATATTTTTTTATAAAATTTTTAAATTTTTTTTTGCTATATACATAAAACTATTATATTTAAATATTTTTAACATTTCAAAATTTTCTAAATAGTAATTACACCATATGCTGCAAAGGAAATGCAATAAGGTAATGGTGTGGGAAAAAGTACCATTAAACTATTACTCTTCCATGATGACAGTGAAGGTGTCACCTGCTAGCGAAAATCATGGATATGGTTGATACTAAAAACCAATTCAACAATTTCAAACATTACAAAAGCATGCAAAATATTAAAAACTTTGTTTCTTTGTTGTATATGTCAAATACAAAAAAAAGGTGAAATACAAAAGATGAGTAAATTAAAACTAAAATGCATATGTGCCAACAATATCCTAATTTGCACCATGTCATCCTACAAGTAGAAGTGTTTTGCAATATTTCGTTTTCAATCCTTAATTGAGAGTAAAGTCAACATTAGCAAATTCAATTTCTTATAACCCAACTTATAACATATGATAGATTTTAAGAGTAAAAGCCAAAATCAATTATCCTAAATTAAAGAACTCAATTTTTTAAAAAGTGACTTTCAATATCTCAAATTCCATTGACATGGTCAGAGACCACTATTCCTAAAAACGAAAACATATATTTTTTGTAAGATAACAAAAAAATACCCTAGCCACTATTCCTAAAGACAAAAACATATATTTTTTGTAAGATAACAAAAAATAACCCTAGTCGAGGTTGAGCATCAAGACGGATTGTTGGATCGCTTTGATGGTGCCATCACTTGAATGGTAATTTCCATTGGAGTAGTCACAAATGGACCCAATGGTCTGAAATATAATATTCATCATTTCAAAATTAAAATAAAAACATATAACTCAATATAAACAAAACAAGCTACTTTCATATATATATAAATAGGGTCAATTACGATATATTCATTCAAAAAAAGGGGGAACCGAAGAAAAACTCTTAGATCTGTGTTTTCCTCCTTTTACATGAAACTAAAAAACACTTGTTTTAATACCTACTACATTTAACTTGTAGATTTTGACATATTGTTGTAGTAGAATAATACAATTATTGTTCATTGTTCACTATGATGAGAAAAAAAACACTAGAGAGAAAAGAAGTCATGGGGTCCGGGGCGGAGGTGGGTCTGTCTACTCCTTCTACTCTTTATTTGTGGATTTTTACTATTTCTATTGATGCATGATGCATTGAGTGTTGGAGCTTTAATTATCAGGAAAAAAATAAAGAAATAAAAAAATTCGACCATGTCTCGCAGAGAGTGTCGGGCTTGTTCGATATGGGAGAAACATTAGAAAATTTTGTCAAGAGAATATCTAAGGGTGGTACATTGATGATATAAGAACCCCAACTCTAAGGAGAAACACTCCTTCCACTAATTATGCAGAGCTTTGACCTATTCCAGTTCTTCCTTGAGGGAGCTACAATGGGGACAAACATGAATCGAAGCCATTGGACGAAGTGAGGAGAGGGCAGGGGGGGTGAACTGAGATTTATCGAGATTTTGATGGAATTGAGTGTAATGGGGCTGCAGAATGAGAAGGAAGAGCACAACAGTGCCATTGAAAATTAATCGAAACAGAGACAAAAAGCACCATAGGGCAGAGAGAACGAATAAAAAGATAAGGAAAGAGACTGAGAGGGAGGTTGCACGCTCGAGGAGAGAATGGGATCAAAGAGCTGCAATGAGGTGAATTTATGGAAGGGAGAGAGAAAGACATAGTCACGAGAATTATATGAAGATTCAAGTAAAAAATTATGATCTATGTAAATTGCAAAGGAGAAGATTTCGAGAAGATACTCTTATCCGCTCAGAAGTTAGAGCTTTGACCAATAAGGATATGTTGAGGGTTTATTAAGGGTCTATCGTTAGAGTGGGAAGGAAAATTTTTGGAAATTATTATGACTTGAGCTCTTTCTTGCATGCGATCAAATGAGAAATTAAGGAATATACTTGATAAAAATCTCCTCATTGATCCCGGCCTCTCTTTGGGGTCTACAACATGCATCGTTTTCCAATTCGTCCACCTTGCCATTCTTTTCTCTGAAGACATGATAATAGGAGACCTCTCTCAAATTCCTCATTTGATGTTGAATTTAGGAGACTATTTTCCCAAGATCATCAATTTTGGGAATCGTATTTTTTATCATCTGATGAATGAGGATGGAAAAATATGCAATCATTATCGTATTTTTGAAATTTCACTCACAAAGGATTTGAGCACCCAGAGGGAAGCCATAGCCCTCATCATTTTGTTAGACTTAATACATAACTCCCACTCAAATGACACTGATTCTGATCCCAGATGATCGATAATGAAATTTCCAGTGCCAGCTCGATTGAGATTCAATTTAGAGGCACCGTCAAATAAGAGGCAGGTCCACTTGCGAGATTTTAATCAATCCCTGAAAGCCTGATCTTTTGGATGCACCTTCCAACTAACTTAACTGAGAAGATTTCTCATCGGTAGAAAAACAATGCAGGGTGATATATTCAAGACGAATTTGAACCAAGGACTCTTCATTTTCTAATAGCTTGATATATATTTTATTGTTACCTTTGGAGAAAATGGTTTCCATGGAAAGACTTCAAGTTTTGGCCAAGGATTTCCTAGTTTTAGGCTTTTTGTCTTGAAATATATATTTGTTCCTTGCTAACCAGAGTTTCCAACATAAAAAAAAGGAGGGAGGCTAATCCAGAAGCATTTCAACGTGATTTTTTTTCAAGGAATAAGGATAATTGCGTTTCCAATTGATAATGAATTCAGCTTTTCTAAGAGTGGAATTTAATAGGACTTGGAGAGGACTTACCAAGGTTTGCCAACAGTTATTTGATAATTCACATGAAATGAAAATATGATGAATGTTTTCCTTAACTTTAAAAAAAAGGGTAGATTGAAGAGACATGGATGCCTCGTTTTCTGAGATTGTCAACTGTGAGAATATTCCCCTTGAGCATTGTCCATACGAAAACTTTGATTTTGGGAAGACTTTCAAATTTCCAAACAATTTTCCGAAGGGGCCATATGGGCTGCTGCTCAAGAACATCTTGGAGTTTTCCATATCCAGATTTGATTGAGTAGTCCCTTTTAGATGGGTTCCATTTGAAACTTTCTTGATGCCTAAAACTCTTAGTACGAGATTTCTTGGAAGGTGTACCAAAAATATCTTATTTAAGTCACGAGTGACTAGTGACCCTAACAAAAATTGTGGATGCTTATACTTCAAATATGCAACAAATATGTGAGAAAAACCCATAGAAAAATAGATGTATGCAAATCTAAAAGAACAAACTACAGAAATGAATATGATGTAATAAACCAATAATGGAAAAACTTTGAAAGAAAAATAATTTATTATTGAAACTTGGCGAAGGAGATTTACAAAAGGTCGTAAGTCCTCCTTAGTGGGATAGGTCCTTTGATGTCCGTGTCGCTTCAGTATTCAGATCTTCCTCACTCAAATGTATGAAAACCCAAACAATATGTAGAACTCAAAATGGGAGCTTAAAAGGCATGAGATGCTAATGGTGACGATGATAATGATCATGGTGAGAAATGAATGAAAACCCCACTTATTTATAGTAAAGTATTGAGTTCATCTGGAATATTGAGAATAATAAAATATTATTGACCAAAATCTAGATCTAACCGCTTGGAATACTTTATTATATTTTTGGAGAGGGAAAAGATATTTAAAATGGTTAAATACATTTATTTGTAAATAATTAACAAATACAGATATTTATTAACTATTTCCTGAATAATAAGAAAGGTGTGAAATGGAATAATTATTAAATAAATATTTAATATTTATTCCAAGGATGGAGTTAAGGAAAAATAAATAAATTATGATTTATTTAATTATTCCTAGGTGATTTGGTCAGATGTGACAAGGAATAATTATCAAACATTGATTTAATAATTATTCCTATAGAAAATTAAATAAATAATGGTTTATTTAATTATTCTCATGGGTTTTAATCAAAAATAACTTGTTAGATCTAAGACGTTTGTGATCCATATTGTAGATAAATGTCTTTCGGATTAATCACATCCTTAAGATTTGGTCATAATAAAAATGGTTTGTTAAATTATTTCTTAAATTGAAAGTGATTTTACCATGGTAAAATTAAATTCACATGATATATTTTGATCCACCTAGTTAGAAATGATTAGGTGATCATTTTTTGGTGATAACAAAAATGAATATGGGTCGCTCCCTTGAGATGGTGGAGGAGAAGGTTCCTTTGATAGAGAAGATCAGGGGGGACTGCAAGAATATTCCATCCATCCCATATATTTTCATGTTTATTCCATGATGATATTTGATCCAATTTTAAAATGCCTTTATTTTGAAGCCAGAACTTGAGATGTTGAATGTCCTGTAAGGAAGAGAGATAAGGCTTACCTATAATTCTATCTTGCCATGTGTTTATTTCTTTTCCTCCTCGAGGGATTCTAGAAGAATTTTCTTATATAAGGGGCAAAGCTTTTTTGCATAGCTTCCAAATTTTCAAACATGGTCTATTAGGAATCTGGGAGGTGAGGAGCTCATGCCGTGAGGTGTTGATGTATGTATGTTATAAAACTTGCTTCCACCATGAAGCTTCTCTTGTTGTTAGCCTCCATATGACTTTTGCTCCCAAATCTGAGTTCATCAAACCTAGATGTCGGATGGATATTCGTCCTTTGTCACAAGTAATTTTTACTTGATTCCAGCTTACTAAACTGATTTATTTTTTCTTTGTTTTACCTCCCTCCCTGCCAGTGGAACTTCCTAATGATTAACTCAGTTTGCTTTTGGATTTGAGTTGGAGCTTGTAAAATTGTGTATTGGTATAAGGGAGGGAAGAGATAATTGACTTAATCAAAGTTATCCTTAGAGCCAAATTAAGCCATTACGTTCCACAGTCCTACATTTCCTCTTCATTTTGTCTATAGCTTCTATCCATACATTAGTTTTGATAAGACAATTTGAAATTGGCATTCCTAAATGCTTAAATTCCGACCAATTTGATTTGAAAGGAATGCCAAAGATTTAAGAAATGTGCTGAAGGGTTCTGGAAGTTGAATATAAAAAAATAATAAGAACATTTTAGTACATATAAAATCATAATATATGAAGTTGAATTGAGAAAATCAAAACATAGTCTTACCTAACTCCTCGTATAGGAAAAAAACACTAGTGGAGGAAGAGGCAAGTCTTTTTTCTGCATGAATTACACGAACTCTAAGTGACAAATGGATGAGGTTGTTTAAAAATTCATTGTAAACACAAATTACATTCCATATTAAGGAACAAAAAGGGACAAGTATAGACATAAACACTAGTGGAGGAAGAGGAAAAGTTGCTTTTCCGTGTGAATTACATGAACTCTAAGTGAAAAATGGATGGCATTGTTTAAAAATTCACTAAAATCACATATTAAATTCCATACTAAGGAACATAAAGGGACAACATCAAGGAAAATTTTGTTTCTTTCATGTCGAGAATCCCCACGCAAGCAAGAGAGGGTCACTATACCAAGAAAATTCTAAACTATGCCATTGTGAATTTGTCTCTCTGCTTCTTTACAACCTTTCTTCTGTTTAAATGTGGCTTGTAACATCAGTGCTCATGCATGAGGAAGATGTCCACTACTATTGAGGAGACCGCTTTCATATCATTCATTCTCACTTCGCTAGAAAATTTCAAGGGACATTCATTCATCCCCAGCCAACGTACTCAACCAGTCCTCTCGAGCAAACCAATCTAGTGAGGGAGAGGCTCGCATCCTCTGAGAAAGAGCCTCTATGCCAGGACTTCATCCTCTGGGAAACAATGACATCATATCTCCTACTCTCTTTCCCTCCCATTATAACCCTCTCATTTATCTATGTATTCTACCCTTCAATGATGTTGGCTCATTATCTTCCTGCCTCACACATTCTCTGTCACTCATTTAATCACTATTTATCTCGGTATTTTCATATTCCCCACTCTCATTCCCTCAATCCCTATGATCCACCACTTCCCTCTCTTCCCCCTACTCTTTATCCCCAAGTATATATCTTTCACTACCTATAACACCTTTTTCACTCACTACCCAACTACCTTTTCCTCTCTCCTTGCCCCCCTCTCTCTCCCTCTCACTCACACACACACAAACAAACCCCACTAATTTACAATCATCTCTTTCCCATTTCTCACTCTATCTCTCTAGCCCTGTTTCTCTATCCAACTTCTAGACTCTACATTCATTTAAAATTTTAAACTTTTACTTCTAAATAATAATTTGTAACAACATAGATAATTATTTTTAATTAAAATTAAAAATTGATTTAATTCGAAATACAAAAAAAATATTCTTAATCATCTATGTTTCATGTCTCACAATTTTAATCGATATAAAAAACATTAAATAATTAACCATAATTATGAATAGCTAACTACGAGGAAATAATAATAAGGAATATGTAACTACTCAGAAATGATTTTAGGGATGATTTGTAACAAATGGGTCTTGGAAAGATTCAGAGAGAAGAATTTGAGGCGAAACATAAGTTCTGTAGTGATACAAACATGGAGCCACGGCTATTGTATATTAATAATAATTCACTGTTCACTTTTTTTCAACTAATTATTTAAACTATATTACATGGATTTGTGTATTTAAAAAATATTACTTATTCTATTCAATTTTACATAGAATTCCTTTTAACACTGGAGGCGTCAGAATATTTACTCTTTGAGAGATACCTAAAATACAGATGAGCGAATAAGGTTGGGATATTGAAAAACAAATTAAAAATACAAGACTTAAAAAATGAAAATAGAGGCACACAAATTTTGAAATAGACACATAATATAAATGAGTATTGCCTCTATTTTCACGAAAATTGGTGAATCTCACTAGTACCTAATATGCAAACTATAAAATGTGTATTGATGTATTTGTAAAATTACTAAAATCTATAATGATTTTATATATACTCTCTATATAATGTTGGCGATTTTTAATGTAAAATAAATTTATATTGTAAAATTTTGGCGAATCATTTTTATAAAAAAAGGAAATTGGCAAATCTTTTTTTTGGAAAAATCATGGAAAATTAGCCCACCTGCGAATATTAGCCCCTAAAATTTTCCATGCTTGGGAGGCCACATAAAATGTAATATCAGGCTTGATATTTAAACAAAGAAGCATGTAGTTTATGTATTCGGGAATGCTCTGTTTCACATATTATCTATGTGCTTTTATGAAATAAGTTATCAGGTTTAAACATATCTTTTGTGTGAAGGACTGAAGATCTCGCAATCAGTTATGTTTGTCACTGTCTGCTTGGGTGTGTTTATGCGTGAATGTGTATTGTAGCATGGAAATGAATTGGGGTGGAGTCACAGAGTCAAACACCTTTGATCATAGAGTTGAACGTCGTTGAACTACCCGGATATGATATGCTAGTTTAGAACACAATTCATGAGCGCAGAAGGCTCATTTCATTGTGGAACTTGTTGAAGGTTGAAGGAACAGTCATGATCAAGTCACAGAATGACGGTGAGAGATGGGCAGATTAGATTACATTGCGCTCGACCATAAGATTTTAGCACACATCGCAATCAGTGAGTTTTATTTTTATTGTTAAGTCATCGCAAGTTATATGTTTTATGTTGTGATGTGATGTGGACACGTGTCGAGCGGAGGTCCATGTGTATATAGCATAGCGCATGCTATATGGTACATTAGTTAATGGCGGAGGCTAAACCTTGCGACATGTGAGAAGGTTTTCAGGCCGATTTGTGAAATGATATGTATTGCAATCTGCGAAGTTTATAAACCTGCGATAATGCGATCCGTTGTTGCACTAAGGAAAGTTTATGTGAGCCCATAACCCACATGTCTGCGTGTATTGTGTAAAGTTGCAGTTTTGATGCATCAGCTATCCTCACCTTTACTCACACGAACTTTGTACCATTGCTACAAGCCCACCTACGAACTAGCATGTGCCCTTTAACTAATCTCTGCCACGCCTTAACTAGGAAGGGACATTTGGGAGGATGACACACCCTTTGATGAGATCCTGACATCCAAGATAACACCCCCATTGAGGTCCAACCTATCTTCCTCCAACAAACATTGAAGAGGCTCTATTCCTTCCTTCGAACTAGTAAGAGGCCAACTCGCATCCAACTCGAGAACTCGAGATATGCAACCCAGGTTCACCAAGAAATCTGCAACCTTGTTACTCGATTTCCTGGAATGCAAGACTATTACATATTCTAGATTTCAGAGCAAGACATTTATGCTTCCAACTATACCTTCCAACTGCTAACTCTTCACTATTTTCCTTGGAGGTTGCCCATTTAAAATATTTTGTACAAATTGAATAACAATCTATGAATCTCCATCAATCTACAACAATTCGAACCCCTCACAAATAACAATATGAATTTAAAAAGCTAAATTAACAACTATTATATATATGTGATATGCGTAAAAACTAAGAATTTTGTAACAAAGCAATTGAGCATCAACTCCCATTTAAATAACATTTTGTAGTTTCTTTCTACATCCATCTATCACTACTCCACTGCCGATACATTAGTCAAACAGTATCAAAACATATCTACTATGGAGCCCACTAAACTAACCCGACTGTATCAAGACGCTTTGGGCAGGTGAGAGGTATTCACCCATATTTAAGACAAGTGTATATTGTCAATAACCCTTATCAAGAATGGTAGCTGCCCCATCTGCCTTTGAAATAAAATTGCACATTATGAGACTTTTCAGAATGAAACCTACACTCTTGTGCATTTACGAAAATAATAAATCCAAGGAGACCACTCTTTTTAGCGGTTGCTTTTTTCAATAATATGATTTATCATTTTTTAAATTGTGGAAGTCCATGCGTTCACATATTTTTGTAAATTTTTCATACTATTTAAATTGGTTTGATTTTAAATTTATAATATAGTTTTACTAAATTTAATTATTAAACGTTTTTTTCTTTTAAGAAAAAATAAATAAATTTCAAATTTAAAGAGATTAAAATATAATTAAATCTGTTACAAACCGTAATGCTGATGGGAACTTTCCAAAAGAAAAAAGCTTTCCAAAACCTTGAAAATATACATATCATTCGATAATATGTATTCCATGTAGATTTTGTCGGCTTGGGTTTGTTGTTTTTTACTTACCTAGTTTTGAATCTCATGTTACGACTGTAATTTAATTAAATTTAATTATTTATTTTAATTCTTTTTAAGGTTACTGTTAAGGTGTATGAGACTTTCTTGTTTGTGGGATAAGGGATCTATTTCTATTTAGCTATTTGACTGCTAAGTTTACAAAGGCATACATACTCTACCTCCTCTACTCGGCTATTTGACTGCTAAATCTAGCAAGGCATGCATACTCTACCCTCTCTTGTTTTGAACTTATGACCTCTTAAGAAAAAACACATACCCTTAACCAATAAACAAATAATGTTGATGAACATAACTACTTGAACCAAATAATTAAAGAAAAAATCCCTTCATAATATTTTTAAATTAGATCTCAAATCCCCTGATAATATTTTTAATTCTAGATCTATATAAATAGGGGAATTCTATTGCAAAAAATCCCCTGATAATATTTTTAAATCTGGATCTATATAAATAGGGGTTTCTATTTTGTTTGAATTATTCGATGTCGTCGAGTGAGTGGAGTCGCATGATAAAAGGGAAGATTCGATGACGACGGATTCCAATGGACATGTAATTAACAAAATTATATAAAACCAAATCCTGCATTGCTTTTTCAGTGCGGTCATTTAACGTGTTGACTAAGGAAAGGGGAAGGGGGATGGAAAGTTGGACTGTTATGAAATCTGGAATAGCACGGCACTGGGGCGGCGGAGCTTGATAAGCTGTCCATAAATAGCGGGATATTTGGTGACCTGTGCTTCAATCCTGTGAGGCTTCACAGGTTTCCATCGATTCATTTTTCATTTTTTTACATGTTACATTGATTCCAGATAGTCCGTGGTCTGATCCACTGAATTTCCAAAACTTAGAAATATGGTCTGTGTCTTGATTTATTGATTAACATACGATATCGAATAGATTAGAATTCTTGGGAGTATTAGAATTGGCACGGTTGCAGGTTCTCCATTGTCCCTTAATCGCCATGACAATCCTCCACGGCAGAGTTTCATGCTGCACTCTCCTGATGGGGCAAAGTAGTAAGCTATTATACATAATTCTAGCTCTCTCCATCATCATTACTTTTCAAGCACATATTTGCAACGCACAACGGTGCCACGGAAACGTTAACCATACAATAGGCAGTAAGTTTGAGAGCAATCTGAATAGAGTCTTGAATAATCTTGTGCGAGACACGTCCCAAACTGGGTTTAATATTTCTGAGTATGGACAAAGTCCCGACCAAGTATATGGCCTCCTTCAATGTAGAGGAGACGCAACAGCCGAAGAATGCTACAGCTGT
Organism: Pinus albicaulis; assembly: GCA_034641835.2. NCBI lineage: Eukaryota > Viridiplantae > Streptophyta > Pinopsida > Pinales > Pinaceae > Pinus > Pinus albicaulis. Next base: position 601,305,396 of record CM076581.1, on the reverse strand, counting down.
TCGAAACAAGCAAATACTACCTTTCGACAAGCCTGTGGGAATGCCACCGGCGGTTTAATTTGGCTTGATGACTGCTTCTTACGTTATGAAAATCACAGTTTCTTCGGACAACTGGATACTGTCGGTAAATATTATATTTGGATAGTGAATAGTGTCTCCAATACTGATGTCTTTAACACGGCTCTCGGCAAGCTACTCACCAATTTGTCAACTGAGGCAGCATCTAGATCTAAATTATATGCTTCAGGAACAATTACAGACTCGTTGTCTCGAAAGATTTATGGCCTGCTCCAGTGCTGGAGAGATATATCCAGTGACGACTGTACAACATGTCTCTCAAATACAATCAATTTTTTTTTTTCAGAAGAAAAAAAACGTTGTATATATTAGAAGAAATATATGACAGTACATGATCATCAATACATTCTCAAACTGCTTTATAAAACAGCGAGAAAACCCCATAAATCCATATACATCCAGAATAAACTTCTGAAAAGAAGTAATTCGATGTTCATGGCCAACAACATAACGGGTGGTAAAAACCAACCCACAAGATCATCCCTGTATCCATTGAAAAGAACTTTCAAATGAAAATACAGCAGCGTCATACAAAGAAAAATCAGCGGCGTCATATTCATGCTAATAAGGAAAAAAGATAACTGTATCGAAATAAAGCAAAGCAAAAAGTGAGTGCCATAGTGACATCCAAGACTGATAAGAGTGAGGCTCGCTTGAGCAAAACCAAATCAGGCTCACTTGTAAAGCACAAACGAAGAAAATATAACTGGCTCGCTTGTAATTCAACGTGCTCGCATGACCTATGGATAGACTGCACACATGATGAAATATTGACAGGCTCGCTTGAAGAAGAAGACCAGTCCTGGAATAAAACCATATAGCCCTGCATGCCAAAAATAAGAAAAAACAGGCTCGCTTGATAGACGGCCCTGAAAAACAAAAAGGCGCGCGAAGTCATATGTAAACCGATCCCCATGATAGAGGAAGATCCGGCTCCCCAACACGATCCGGAGATCTGGCACCCGACTACCACCAACCAGCAAGACCGGCATGCCAACCAGATCCAGGGTCAAATGGAAAAGAAGTACCCAGTCGCCATATGAAACCAACAGCATTCCATTCCTGGTTGATACCCGATGCAAACAAGAAAAACCGATCAACAAATTGTGTAGATCCAAGATCCATGGAGATATCAAGGATCATCATAAGGCAGGGTGGTCGTATATCCATAGAGCGACCCCCCCCAGGCATCTGAAAACCAAACCCGAAGTGAGAACTCCAGCAGGAGAATAGCAATCTCACGCAGCAGAGCAATGGCGGCAAGTTTTCAACTTGCAGCACCAACCTTATCCCATTCCAATAAGAGCAAGTGCCAAGTAAAAGTAAACCCTCGCCTTCAGACTACAATACTACCCCCACTAGCCAACAGACATCAAACCAGATTCGCAATCACCCACAGGGGGAATGCTGTCGCGCGTGGCAGAGCGATCACGGCAAAACGATTCAATTAATGAGACACATCCATATCCCATAGCCGACGTGAACAATGGGAGCGCAGCCTTATCTGTGCAAGTACAAATCCGGAGAATATCGGCCGTATCCCGATAGAATTATGATGCCAGAATAAACGGCCGGATACTGATGGAAGTGAACGGTCACATTCCAGGGATCATAAATAAGGCCACAAATAAACTATGATGACAATAAATGTGCCCACCTTCCAAATTGGACCATTGATCTAATACGCCGCCGCTGTCAGAGATATTTTGAAATGGTAGTCCCGAAAAGCCACAACCCGGAATTTAATTCAAATTAGTCGGAAAATCAACAGACTGGCCGGAAAAACCAGAGAGCCCTCAGCATTGTCATTGACATCTGCAATGACATCCATGGACTGCCAAAACCGTCGACAAGGGAAAAAACCTTCCAAAACTATGAGGGATTACAGAGCGCCAAGAGAGTCAAGGCAGCCCTCATGCAATCACCGAATAACCAGAGCATCGTCTATCACTGCCCTGTAAACGCCAGAATCCAAGATCCAACGAGTAGTATTCAGACAAACTACGATCTACCCACTCGAACTACAAACCTTCCGGTCCAGATGAGAAACCCCGAGACCGACCCACTTTGATAGCAGCTAAACACAGCAGCATGCTTTGTCCAAACTTCTCTTTGCATACATAAAACAGCAGCCCACAAGTCCTACAGAAGCCACCAAAGGCAGCAACTCGTTGTCCTACCAGGGTACCAGTTATTGGCTTTCATCATAGCCACCAATGGCAAACATATAACTGTCAGCAGTGGGTTCCAGCTTTAAACAAAATCAACAATAACCACCAGCAGCAACAACCAGATGATCACTTCGGGTTCCAGCTTTGCAGAAGATATAGGACCACTTTCTATAGATGTCGACAAGTTCCTCCCACGTTAACCAATCCAAATGCACAAGTAGCCACCAGAGGCAACATTACATTGTCCATACATGGGTACCAGTTAAAAAGATGCTCCAGTAGCCACCAAAAACGACGTCAGACTGTCGACTTTGAGTTCCAGCTATGATGAACATCGATAACCACCATAAGCAACGACATAATGTTCACAATGGGTTCCAGCTTTGTACACCAGAGAGATTAACCCCCACTTCTAACTTCCCTCCAGGTTACATAAACCTCTGTCTGTATTCCATGGTAGAGATAGACATCATAACGTATTCCCTAGTGCTCTCCAAACACACACACAGGAAGCGAGCGTGGAGGTCGACATTTCAACTCAATTATCATTCGCTTTGATTTGGTTAATTATCTGAGCATTGCAATGAAAACATATGAAAGGAAGAAAGGAGGTCTCTCAAATACAATCAATTATATTCTCATAAGTTATGCTGGGAGGCAAGGAGTTCAGGGTCGAACGGAAAACTGCATAGTTCGTTATGAAATATATGCTTTCTTCAATTCGACTGTAGATACACCACCTGTTGAAGCGCTAGCCCCTGTTAATAAGCCGGTGGATATCACACCATTGAGGAACAATACGTAGAACAATGTTGAAATTACTTACAGCTGTTCAAGTACGTAAGCCGCCGTCTATTTCCAGCGATCAGTCGCAGTATGAAAAAAACGTTGCAGATAGCCGCTTGCTAAAAACAGTGAGCAGTCAACTTCATCGCTGTATTGTTTACGGAGAAAATTTAATACCAAACCCGGATCTGAAAAGTTTACGCTGGATTTGTGAGAAATTTCGCATCACACTCAGCCTTCCATACGACTGTCCAAAATCGGACTCGGAACAAATTATAAGGCAAATTTAATAATAATTCCACGTCACAATTTCGGTGATGTCAGCAAAATTTTTTGTGACCCGAAATTTTTATGTAGGCTGATGTTATCTGTTTGAAGTCCGCAAAGAATTTCGATTTTTAAAAGGATGGATGTTGTTATAGTTCTTGGTTTTAATATTTGTTTTTTTTTTTAAATCGTGGGAACAGTCCATATATATATGTTTTACATATATATCAAATGTGCGTTTCAAAAAGGGAGGCCGTTGGCCATAGTTTGATTTTAGTTTTTTTTTTAATTTATTTTTTTTAAAAGTTGTTTTATTTTTATATGTTGAGGCATATAAAATGAAGTTAAAAAAGAAAAGGCCTGTGTGCATTTTGAATTGTAAGTTTTATTTTTACATATAGTAGAGTGAAAATTTGAATTGCACAGCAGTGTGTGGTTTTTTTTTTTGAGAGACAGAGTATTTTTCAACACACAATAGTGAGTTATAAATGCATAGATAGAGTGAAATTTTTAGAGAATGTGAGTTTTGTGTTGAGCTCTGTTTTGAAGCAGTCAAAGTTTCTGTGTATTCCCTCAATTAGAGGAGATTTTGTAACCAAGTTTTTGAAGTTTAATGAAATAGTTTTTAGAGTGAAAACTCTGTCTCCAGTGAAGAAAATTTTAATATTTTCTCTGTGTTGAAGAGGAGAGTTTTATTCTCCATTTATTGTTCTGGAATTTTAAATATTCCAACATGGTATCAAAGCTAGTCCAGGCTCTTTGAAGATCAAAGAAGCTGAAGGAAAGGAGTTCTTTGTTGCAGCAGCTTCTCCAGTAGTGTGAAGACTCAGTCAAGAAGAATCCAAAGGTATTTTTCTATACAGATTTTGTGTTACTGTTGCAGAACAGTCAGTTATTTTAAATACACAGTCAAGTGTTTTTTGAATCATAGTTAAGACTGCAGCATGGATGGAGCCAGCACTGGTATGGGTATGGGAAATATCCATCTCTCAATGTTTAATGGGAAAAATTATGACTACTGGTCAATAACTATGAGAGCTCTATTTGTCTCCCAAGACTTATGGGAATTTGTTGAGGATGGCTTTGAAGAGCCAGCAGATGAAGAAGAGTTTGAAGATTTAACTCAGGCAGAGAGAGAGTTGCTGAAGAACAATAAGAAGAAAGACTCCAAGGCTCTCTTCTTATTGTATCAAGCAGTGCATGAGAGTGTGTTTCCAAGGATAGCAGCAGCCAAGAGATCCAAAGAAGCAAGGGAAACTCTCAAGACAACCTATCAAGGCATGGAAAAAGTGAAGACAGCAAAACTTCAGTTGCTGAGGAGAGACTTTGAAACTCTCTGCATGAAACAATCAGATATTATTGACTCATTCTTTACTCATGTGATTGGAATGGTCACACAAATAATATCTCATGGAGAAACTCTTGAAGATAAGATGATAGTGGAAAAACTCTTGAGGAGTCTACCCTCAAGATTCGATATGATTGTCACCACCATAGAGGAGACTAAGGATCTCACAAAGTTCATAGTGAATGAGCTACATGCATCACTGATGGCTCATGAGCAGAGATTGGGTAGAAGTGAAAACTCATCTCTGGAACATGCCTTTAAGCAGATGTCTTTCGGAAGAGGAAGAGGGCAAGGCAGAGGAAACAAAAGAGGAAGAGGCAGAAGCCAAAACAGAGGTGGAAGGAACAGTCCAGTAAATGCTCAAGGAAGGGGCAGCAATCCAAATCAGCATCAAGGCCAAGGCAACAGCCAGCGGAGTGGTTAACAAAATGCTCAAGGACAGAGGTATGATAAGTCTAATGTCCAATGTCACTATTGTAAAAAATATGGTCATTATGCTAATGAATGTAGAAAGAAGCAGCATGATATGAGAAGTAGAACTAGTGCAAATTTCACTAGAGAAAATCTCAGCCAAGATAATTTTTTTTTGGCTTGTAATATGGCTGAAGAAAAGAATGAAGATTTATGGTTTCTAGACTCCGGTTGTAGTAACCATATGACAGGAAACTTAGCAATGTTTTCTATGCTAGATGAGAGTGTGAAGTCACAAGTCACACTAGGAACTGACAGCAAAGTTTCTGTTATGGGAAAAGGAAATGTAAATGTTTTAACAAGGAAAGGTGCAAAGAAATCCATAGCAGATGTGTATTATGTTCCAGGAATGAAGTGTAACCTCTTAAGTATTGGACAACTTGTTCAAAAGGGGTACGATGTATTTTTTTAGGATGATGTTTGTACCATCATGGACAAACCACCCAGCAAACAATGTATTGCTGAAGTAAAAATGACAAGGAACATGATGTTCCCTCTTAGAATGAGAGCAGATTTGAAGAATGAAGAAAAGATAGCAGCAGTGACACAAGAGGCTATCCAAAGCGAACCAAAAGATGAAAATTGGTTGTGGCACTTGAGATTTGGACATCTCAACTTTGGAGGTCTTAATTTGTTGAACAGAAAAGGAATGGAAAGAGGTTTACCATTGATAGAGAAACCAGAAAGCCTTTGTGAAGGTTGTATCTTGGGGAAACAACACAGAGAAAGTTTTCCTTCCGGAAAAAGCATAAGGGCAAAAGCACCCTTAGAGATTGTCCACTCAGATTTGTGTGGACTGATGCAAACTCCATCGCTTGCTAGCAGCCACTACATGTTAACATTCATAGATGATTTTACAAGAGAAACTTGGGTTTACTTTTTGAAAAATAAAAGTGAAGTATTTGAAAAATTCTGCAATTTCAAAGCACTTGTGGAAAACCAGAGTGAGCTGCACATCAAAGTTCTAAGGACTGATAGAGGAGGTGAGTATATCTCTAAAGATTTTCTACGTTTTTGTAGAGAAAATGGTATTCAAAAGCAGTTTACAACTAGATATACTCCGCAGCAAAATGGAGTAGCCGAAAGGAAGAATAGAACCATAATGGACATGGTGAGGAGTATGCTAAAGGCAAAGCATTTGCCTAATGATTATTGGGCTGAAGCTATACATTGTGTAGCATACATTTTGAATAGGTGCCCTACAAAAGTAGTGATGAACAAAGTGCCGGAAGAGGCATGGAGTGGCACAAAGCAAAATGTTACACACATGAAGGTTTTTGGATGTGTGGCTTATGCACACATTCCGGATCAGTTAAGGAAGAAGTTGGACAGCAAGGGGGAGAAATGTATTTTCATTAGATACAGTGAGGAATCCAAGGCCTACAGGTTATATAACCCATCCACTAAGAAGTTTATTGTGAGCAGAGATGTTCAGTTCATTGAGGAGGAAGCTTGGGATGGAAGCATAGAGAAAACAGTGAATGTTAAACATTGTTTATCTCATGATGAGAATGATGATGAGTTGGCTGAAATACATCCCCAAACAGCAACACCAACACAAGAGCAGCAAGAGACACCCTTGAGGAGAAATGAGAGTTCTTCTCCAAGCACACCACAAGGAGGAAGTTCAAGTGCTTCTTCAAGCATTTGTACACCTAGTGAAAGAGGTAAGAAGTTCAGAAATTTGAATGACATTTATGCACAAGAGGCAGCAAATGAAGGCATCAATTCTTTGTTTGCTTTATATTGTCATGTTGATGATCCTGTTCATTTCGAAGAAGCTATTAAGGATAAGAAGTGGATAGAAGCTATGGATGAGGAGATTAATGTCATAGAAAGAAACAAGACTTGAGATTTGGTTGAATTCCCAAAAGGTAAAGATGTCATTGGAGTTAAATGGGTCTACAAGACCAAGAGTAATGCTGAAGGAAAAATAGAGAGACACAAGGCAAGGCTTGTTGTCAAAGGGTATAAGCAAAAGCATGGGATGGATTATGAGGAAACTTTCGCATCGGTTGCTAGAATGGAAACTGTGAGAGCAGTGATGTCCATAGCAGCGCAAAACAAGTGGAAAGTTTACCAAATGGACGCGAAGTCAGCATTCCTAAATGGAGTGTTAATAGAAGAGGTTTACATTGAACAACCTCTCGGCTATGAAAAGAAAGGCCAAGAGCACAAAGTGTGCAAGTTGAAGAAAGCTCTTTATGGGCTGAAGCAAGCACCAAGAGCATGGTACAGTAGGATAGATTCCTATCTACTGGAAAATGGATTTGAAAAGTGTGAGGGAGAACCCACCCTCTACATCAAGGAAAAAGATGGAAAAATGTTGATTGTAGTTTTATATGTTGATGATGTTATTTTCACAGGTAATGATGATTACCTTATTGAAAATTTTAAAATAGTCATGAAAGAAGAATTTGAAATGACTGACATGGGTTTGTTGAGATACTTCTTAGGAATAGAAGTAGAACAAGATGAAAATGAGATTTTTATCTCACAGGAAAAATATGTTAATGAAGTGCTGGAAAGATTTAATATGCAGGAGAGCAAAGCAGCAATCACTCCCACAGTGATGGGATTAAAACTCAGCAGAGAGGACAGCAGCAAGGATTTTGATCCTAGCTTGTATAAGGGCATAGTTGGAAGCCTAATGTATTTGACTGCAACTAGACCGGACATAATGCATGCTGTTAGTTTGATTTCCAGATTCATGGAGAAGCCAAAGGAAGCACATTGGCAGGCAGTGAAGAGAATTCTGAGGTATGTTAAAGGTACAAAAAGGTTTGGTATTTTATATACTGCTTCAGAAAATTCAGATTTAGTTGGATACACTGACAGTGATTGGGCTGGAAGTGTAGATGATCGGAAGAGCACTTCCGGTTATGTTTTTCACATGAGTTCAGGAGCCATTTCATGGGCTTCTAAAAAACAGCCCATTGTAGCATTGTCTACAGCAGAGGTAGAATATGTGGTAGCTACAGCAGCAGCGTGTCAAGCAATTTGGATGAGGAGGATGTTAAGAAGTTTGTGCCAAGAGCAGGTAAAAGGAACAATGATTTATTGTGACAATAGCTCAACTATTGCATTATCGAAGAATTATGTGTTTCATAAGAGAACGAAACACATTGACACAAAGTTTCATTACATCAGAGAATTGGTAAACAATGGTGAAATTGTTTTGGAACACTGCAGAACTCAGGAGCAGTTTGCAGACATTCTGAACAAGCCATTGGGGCAGAAGAGTTTTGTGTTTTTGAGGAAATTTCTGGGTATGACTGATAACCCAGCAACTGAAAGTAAGGGGGAGTGTTGAAATTACTTACAGCTATTCAAGTACGTAAGCCGCCTTCTATTTCCAGCGATCAGTCAAGATCGCAGTATGAAAAAAACGTTGCAGATAGCCGTTTGCTAAAAACAGTGAGCAGTCAACTTCATTGCTGTATTGTTTACGGAGAAAATTTAATAGAAAACCCGGATCTGAAAAGTTTAGGCTGGATTTGTGAGAAATTTCGCATCACACTCAGCCTTCCGTACGACTGCCCAAAATCAGACCCGGAACAAATTATAAGGTGGATTTAATAATAATTCCGCGTCACAATTTTGGTGATGTCAGCGAATTTTTTTGTGACCCAAAATTTTTATGCAGGCTGGTGTTATCTGTTTGAAGTCCGCAAAGAATTTCGTTTTTTAAAAGGATGGACGTCGTTATAGTTATTGGTTTTAATATTTGTTTTTAAAAATTGTGGGAACAGTCCATATATATATGTTTTACATATATATCAAATGTGCGTTTCAAAAAAGGAGGCCGTGGGGCATAGTTTGATTTTAGTTTTTTTTTAAATTTATTTTTTTTAAAAGTTGTTTTATTTTTATATGTTGAGGCATATAAAATGAAGTTAAAAAAGAAAAGGTCTGTGTGTATTTTGAATTGTAAGTTTTATTTTTACATACAGCAGAGTGAAAATTTGAATTGCACAGCAGTGCATTCTTTTTTTTTGGAGAGACAAAGTATTTTTCAACACACAGGAGTGAGTTGTAAATGCACAGATAGAGTGAAATTTTTAGAGAGTGTGAGTTTTATGTTGAACTGTGTTTTGAAGCAGTCACAGTTTCTGTGTATTCCCTCAGTCACAGGAGATTTTGTAACCAAGTTTTTGAAGTTTAATGAAATAGTTTTTAGAGTGAAAACTCTCTCTCCAGTGAAGAAATTTTTAATATTTTCTCTATGTTGAAGAGGGGAGTTTTATTCTCCATTTATTGTTCTGGAATTTTAAATATTCCAACAAACAACAAGTCGTCAAACAAATTACCCTTGATTTTAGGTGTTACTGGCAGTTTGCTTCTCGTGTTGTTTTTATGCTTGCTTGCAATTGGAAGAAGAATGAAGTCTGTCAAATTTTCAAGGCCAAATGAAGGTATTGCATCAAATTATTTTTACTGGCCCGTGGGTTGGGTTGAGCTGGGCTCTGATCATATGCACCTCCAAGGAAACTTGTAGCAGTGCATGTTATCATATTTGGGTTTAATTTGATTTATTTTAGTAAGTGGGTATTTTTATATTAATTGTAGATTTTGGGAATATTTTGGTCAAGAAAATTGCATTATTCAAGATCTCTTCTATTGACTCTCAAATTTTTAGATTTTGAAATATTTGAAGAATCTGTAATAACTCTCAAATTTTTAGATTTTGAGATATTTCAAAAATCTGCAATTTTTAGATTTTGAGATATTTCAAGAATCAAATTTTTAGATTTTGAGATATTTAGTACACAGTAACTTACAAAGACGCACACACAGACAATTAATGGATCGCCTAAGTCCTTATGGGGCTGACGCAAATGCATGTCTCTTATCTAGCTTCCAAAATATGATGGGATGGATATTCATCACGATGGCACTACGTTACAATACAATAGCTACGACAGTTTGCTCTGTTAAATTAGTATTAACGTTTATTTGTTGAACACTATTGAAACCTACGAAATGATAGCAGTAACCAAATTGTGCTTTCACTGTGTAGCTGATCGAAAAATTGAGGAAGACACATTAATCAGGCATGATCGGCAAATTGTGTTTACAATGGAAGCATTGATAATTGCTACGGAAAATTTTCATGAAAATAACAAGCTTGGGGAAGGTGGATTTGGTGCTGTATACAAGGTACCATACGCTAAGAAAGCTTCTGCTAGTTTATAGAATCTTATATCAATATTCGGTAGGCTGCTCTCGCCGCAACCTAGTCATAATCACCATAATGATATTTTTGTCTGAATGTCTCAGGGAACTACAGAAGATGGAAAAGAAATAGCCGTGAAGAAGCTCTCCTTAATGTCTCTGCAAGGAAAGAAAGAATTTCTAAATGAAGTTCAGCTTGTCGCCAATATTCAACATCGAAATCTTGTGAACCTACTCGGCTGTTGTGCTGAGGGATCAGAAAGATTGCTGGTTTATGAGTATTTACCGAATAACAGCCTCGATAAAATATATTCAGTAAGTTATTTCCACTTTACTTTGTATGTTGATAAAACGCATTAATTTAGTTGGGTCATGATAATTAGTTATTTTCTTGCTTGCATCCATGGATACAGATCCAAACAAACGCAACCAGCTTGACTGGCAGAAGCGCTACAACATTATATTTGGAGTGGTTCGTGGATTCTCGGCTGCGCATTATTCATCGGGATATTAAAGCAAGCAATATTTTGTTGGACGAGGGACTAAATCCTAAGATAGCAGATTTCGGCCTAGCAAGACTTTTTCGTGAGGACGAGACTCACGTCAGCACAAGAGTTGCTGGAACTTAGTAAGATTTCAAAACAGTAATCATCACTATCACACACTGTCAATACGGATGCATATCATGCTGATTTGATTTCAAGAGGATCGACAGTTTTGTAATTTCACTCATGACTATTTTTCATTTGGGGATTTGCGCCCATGTGGTTTATGTTTTAATTTTCTGAGTTCCAGGACTAGGCTTCCATTCACAAGTAATTTTCAGTTTGTTGTTCCTCAATTTCTCATTTCTATATAATCACGACAATGTAGTTTGTACACGCAGCGGGTATATGGCACCAGAGTATGCTATGCAGGGGCAATTATCTGCAAAAGCTGATGTTTATAGCTTTGGCGTTCTTCTCCTGGAACTTATCACGGGGAAAAAGAACGCGGATTATAGTTTGTCGCCTCAAATGCAGAGGCTTTTAAGATGGGTAAGATACTATAGTAATGTTATTATTGTATTTTCCAGCTAAGAATATCTACGTTATACAAGCTATGCTATATAGTTCGATATATAAATTGTTTTGTTGCAGCATGAGTTTAGGGATTTCACTGTTGATCTATATTGATATGAATTTCCGCACTCGTCAACTATAAAATTAAATTGAGGCCGATCTTATGGATCTGATCTCCATCGTGTATATATTGAATATCAAAATGACAATTCGTTGTTATTATGCAGGCCTGGAGGTTATATAAACAAGGAAATATTGTGCAGATTATTGATCCTTCGATAATTGAAAGATGCGATGAGGGGCAAGCGTGCAGATGCATTCATGTTGGTCTTTTGTGTACACAAGCCGATCCATCACTTCGTCCACTAATGTCAACAATATCTTTGATGCTTTCATCTGCTTCCGTGACCTTACCCAATCCCACAAAGCCTGCTTTTGTGGACTCTAATGTTTCCAAAACTAACGAATCTGGGTCTGTATCAGCCGTTTCATCTCAGTTTCTTATTGTGGCTCCACCATCAAATGCCGATAATAGCATTACAGACTTATCACCCAGGTGATACGCGTAATTTGTCTTCCTTCCCATGATTCATGTTCTTACATATTTCTAAACAAGTAGTCTTTAGTGGGACTTTTTTGAAGGCTTTTACGGTGATTTTTTGAGGGTACTGAATCCATACAGAATCAAAAAACCAGTTTAAATAACAAAAATAAGATTTTACTTTAAAAATTTTCACCAAATTCCGAAACCTGAAATTTCAAAAAATCACACTAAAGACAACTCGCGACGCATGTTGTTATCAAACATCAACTGCGCCGAGAGTTTGACACCTATTATGGCTGTCGGTACATTCTATGTTAAAGATTTAAATTTGAATTCAAAGTTAGCGGAGTACTAGTGCGGCTACATGTTAATGAGATACATCTATACAAATATATTGCTCAGTGTAGTGCCTTCAAATTTAACGGAGTAGCGAGTGCGGGTATTTGTAATGAGATACATTTATACAAAATAATCGTATGAAGAAGCTCGATTAAGTTTGGATGGATTTTTTTGTTTCGTTATTATTTTTTCTTCTAAAAATGGTTTTCAGTTCGCATTCATTTTCTGCTATTCGAAACTGAAGTTTATGATGGTTTAATTTTTCTGAGAAATTTGAAACTGAGGTGGAGTAAAGACTCGGTGTAAGTTACTTTTTAATGAGTGGTTTTATTTGAGAATATATTTTTGACATTTGGAATAAATTAAACTTATTTTAGAATTTTAGTTTTATATATTGTTAAATAAAATCGAATATTTAAATATTTAGTATTAGGAAGAATTGAGATAAATAATAATTGTTTTGTTGTTATTTATGGTAAATAATAGTCATCATTTATAATCATATGTTTTATATTATTAATTTGACTATTTGAAATTTAAGAAGCATTATTTATAATTTGGAAAGTGTTAAAACTTAAGATATTGTTATCGAGGTCATGTTCTGTCTCTCTCCTTTTATAATATTAATGGTTTGTTTTTTCAAAATCATATTTTTCTAATTGGTTTTTAACCAAATTCATTATACACATTTCACATGATTATTATATATTCCTTATATACCCTTAACATGATACATGATTATTGGTATAAATTTAATATTTTTAATTTTGTTTTTCAAATTTAATTCATTGAATCATTATTAATTGAATTATCATTAAAATAAAATAATTTTATTTTATTATTTTAAAAGAGAATTTTAAAAAGACAAGAAGCACCATAGGGCAGAGAGAACAAATAAAAAGATAAGGAGAGAGACTAAGAGGGAGGTTGCACGCTCGAGGAGAGAATGGGCTCAAAGAGCTGCAATGAGGTGAATTTATGGAAGGGAGAGAGAAAGACATAGTCACGAGAATTCTATGAAGATTCAAGTGAGAAATTTTGATCTAAGTAAATTGCAAAGGAAAAGATTTCGAGAAGATACTCCTATCCACTCGGAAGTTAGAGCTTTGATCGATAAGGATATGTTGAGGGTTTATGAAGGGTCTATCGTCAGAGTCGGAAGGAAATTTTTTGGAAATTATTATGACTTCCCTTTCTTGCATGTGATCAAGTGAGAAATTAAGGAATATACTTGATAAAAATCTCCTCGTTGATCCTAGCCTCTCTTTGGGGTCTACAACATGCATCATTTTCCAATTCGTCCACCGTGCCATTCTTTTCTTTGAAGAAATGTTAATAGGAGACCTCTCTCAAATTCCTCATTTGATGTTGAATTTAGGGGACTATTTTCCCAAGGTCATCAATTTTGGGAATCGTATTTTTTATCATCTGATGAATGAGGATGGAAGAATCTCCAATCATTATCGTATTTTTGAAATTGCACTCACAAAGGATTTGAGCACACAGAGGGAAGCCATAGCCCTCATCCTGTTGTTAGATTTAATACGTAACTCCCACTCAAATGAAATTGATTATGATCCCAAGTGATCGATAATTAAGTTTCCAGCGCTAGATCGATCGAGATTCGATTTAGAGTCACCATCAAAGAAGAGGTAGGTCCACTTGCGAGCTTTTAACCAATCCCTGAAAGCCTGATCTTTCAGATGCACCTTCCAATTAACTTAACTGAGAATATTTCTCATGGGTAGACAAACAATGCAGGTTGATCTATCCAAGACGAATTTGAACCAATGACTCTTCATTTTGTAATAGCTTGATATATATTTTATTGTTACATTTGGAGAAAATGGTTTCCATGGAAAGACTCCAAGTTTTGGCCAAGGATTTCCTAATTTCACGTTTTTTGTCTTGAAATATATATTTGTTCCTTGCTAACCGGAGTTTCCAACATAAAAAAAAGCAGGGAGGCTAGTCCAGAAGCGTTTCAACATGATTTTTTTTTCAAAGAATAAGGATAATTGCATTTCCAGTTGACAATGAATTCAAATTTGCTAACAGTGGAATTTAATAGGACTTGGAGAGGACTTACCAAGGTTTGCCAATAGTTATTTGATAATTCACATGAAATGAAAATATGATGAATGTTTTCCTTATCTTTAAAAAAAAGGGACAGATTGAAGGGACATGGATGCCTCGTTTTCTGAGATTTTCAGTTGTGAGAATATTCGCCTTGAGCATTGTCCATATGAAAACTTTGATTTTGGGAAGACTTTCAAATTTCCAAACAATTTTCCAAAGGGGCCATATGGGCTGCTGCTCAAGAACATATTAGAGTTTTCCATATCCAGATTTGATTGAGTAGTCCCTTTTAGATGGGTTCCATTTGAAACTTTCTTGATGCCTGAAACTCTTAGTATGAAATTTCTTGGAAGGTGTACCAAAAATATCTTATTTAAGTCACGAGTGACTAGTGATCGTAACAAAAATTGTGGATGCTTATAATTCAAATATGAAACAAATATGTGAGAAAAACCCGCAGAAAAATAGATGTATGCAAATCTAAAAGAACAAAAAATAGAAATGAATCTGATGTAATAAACCAATAATGGAAAAAATTTGAAAGAAAAATAATTTATTAATGACACTTGGCGAAGGATATTTACAAAAGGTCGTAAGTCCTCCTTAGTGGGATGGGTCCTTTGATGTTCGTGTCACTTCAGTATTCAGATCTTCCTCGCTCAAATGTATGGAAACCCAAAAGATATGTAGAACTCAAAATGGGAGCTTAAAAGGCATGAGAGGCTAATGGTGACAATGATAATGATCATGGTGAGAAATGAATGAAAACCCCTCTTATTTATAGTAAAGTATTGAGTTCATCTTGAAAATTGAGAATAATAAATATTGTTGACCAAAATCTAGATCTAACTGCTTGGAATACTTTATTATATTTTTGGAGAGGGAAAAGATATTTAAAATGGTTAAATATATTTATTTGTAAATAATTAACAAATACAATTATTTATTAATTATTTCGTGAATAATAAGAAAGGTGTGAAATGGAATAATTATTAAATAAATATTTAATATTTATTCCAAGGATGGAGTTAAGGAAAAATAAATAAATTATGATTTATTTATTTATTCTCATGGGTTTTAATCGAAAATAACTTGTTAGATCTACAAATTTTGTGATCCATATTGTAGATAAATGTCTTTCAGATTAATCACATCTTTAAAAGTTGGTCATAATAAAAATGGTTTATTAAATTATTTCTTATATTGAAAGTGATTTTACTATGGTAAAATTAAATTCACATGATGTATTTTGATCGACCTAGTTTGAAATGATTAGGTGATTTTTTTTGGTCATAACAAAAACAAATATGGGTTGCTCCCTTGAGATGGTGGAGGAGGAGGTTCCTTTGATGGAGAAGCTTAGGGGGGACTGCAGGAATATTCCATCCATCCCATATATTGGCATGTTTATTCCATGATGATATTTGATCCAATTTTAAAACACCTTTATTTTGAAGCCAGAACTTGAGATGTTGAATGTCCTGTAAGGAAGAGAGATAAGGCTTACCTATAATTCTATCTTGCCGTGTGTTTATTTCTTTTCCTTCTCGAGGGATTTTAAAATAATTTTCTTATATAAGCGGCAAAGCTTTTTTGCATAGCTTCCAAATTTTCAAACATGGTCTATTAGGAATTTGGGAGGTGAGGAGCTCATGCCATGAGGTGTTGATGTATGTATGTTATAAAACTTGCTTCCACCATGAAGCTTCTCCAGTTATTAGCCTCCATATGAGTTTTTCTCCCAAATCTGAGTTCATCAAACCTGGATGTTGGATGGATATTCGCCCTTTGTCACAAGTAATTTTTACTTGATTCCAGCTTACTAAACTGATTTATTTTGTCTTTATTTTACCTCCCTCCCTGCCAGCGGAACTTCCTAATGATTAACTCAATTTTCTTTTTGATTTGAACTGGAGCTTGTAAAATTGTATATTGGTATAAGGGAGGGAAGAGAGAATTGACTTAATCAAAGTTATCTTTAGAGCCAAATTAAGCCATTATGTTCCTCAGTCCTACATTTCCTCTTAATTTTGTCTATAGCTTCGATCCATACCTTAGCTTTGATAACAAAATTTGAAATTGGCATTCCTAAATGCTTGAAATCTGACCAATTTGATTTGAAAGGAATGCCAAAGATTTAAGAAATGTGCTGAAGGGTTTTGGAAGTTAAATATAAAAAAACATTAAGAACATTTCAGTACATATCAAATCATAATATATGAATTTGAATTGAGAAAATCAAAAAATAGTTTTACCTAACTCCTCGTATAGGAAAAAAACACTAGTGGAGGAAGAGGCAAGTTCTTTTTCTGCATGAATTACATGAACTCTAAGTGACAAATGGATGAGGTTGTTTAAAAATTCATTGTAAACACAAATTACATTCCATAATAAGGAACAAAAAGGGACAAGTATAGACAAAAACACTAGTGGAGGAAGAGGTAAAGTTGCTTTTCCGTGTGAATTACATGAACTCTAAGTGAAAAATGGATGGCGTTGTTTAAAAATTCACTAAAATCACATATTACATTCCATACTAAGGAACATAAAGGGACAACATCAATGAAACTTTTGTTTCTTTCATCTCGAGAATCCCCACGCAAGCAAGAGAGGGTCACTATACCAAGAAACTTCTAAATTACGCCATTGTGAATATGTCTCTTTACTTCTTTTTAACCTTTCTTCTGTTTAAAGGTGGCTTGTAACATCAGTGCTCATGCATGAGGAGGATGTCCACTACTATTGAGGAGATCAGTTGCATATCATTCATTCTCACTTCGCTAGAAAATTTCAAGGGACATTCATTCATCCTACCCAACGTATTCAACCAGTCCACTTGAGAAAGCCAATCTAGTGAGGAAGAGGCTTGCAGCCTCTGAGAAAGAGCCTCTATGCCAGGAATTCATCCTCTGGGAAACAATGACATCATATCTCCTACTCTCTTTCCCTCCCATTATTACCCTCTCATTTATCTATGTATTCTACCCTTCAATGATGTTGGCTCATTATCTTCTTACCTCACACATTCTCTGTCACTCAATTAATCACTATTTGTCTCCATATTTTCATATTCCCCACTCTCATTCCCTCAATCCCTATCATCCACTTCTTCCCTCTCTTCCCCCTACTGTTTATCCCCAAGTATATATCTTTCACTACCTATAACACCTTTTTTCACTCACTACCCAACTACCTTTTCCTCTCTCCTTGCCCCCCTCTCTCTCTCTCTCACTCACACACACAAACAAACCCCACTAATTTACAATCATCTCTTTCCCATTTCTCACTCTATCTCTCTAGCCCTCTTTCTCTATCAAACTTCCAGACTCTACATTCATATAAAATTTTAAAGTTTTACGTCTAAATAATAATTTGTAACAACATAGATAATTATTTTTAATTAAAATTAAAAATTCATTTTATTCAAAATACAAAAAAATATTCGTAATAATTTATGTTTCATGTCTCACAATTTTAATCGATATAAAAAACATTAAATAATAAACAATAATAATGAATAGCTAACTACGAGGAAATAATAATAAGGAATAACTAACTACTCAGAAATGATTTTAGGGATGATTTGTAACAAATGGGTTTTTGCAAGATTCAGAGAGAAGAATTTGAGGCAAAACATAAGTTCTGTAGTAATACAAACATGGAGCCACAGCTATTGTATATTAATAATAATTCACTATTCACTTTTTTTCAACTAATTATTTAAACTATATTACATGGATTTGTGTATTTAAAAAATATTAGTTATTCTATTCAATTTTACATAGAATTCCTTTTAACACTGGAGGCTTCGGAATATTTACTCTTTGAGAGATACCTAAAACACAGATTTATTTTCAGGAGGAGGATGAGCGAAAAAGGTTGGGATATTGAAAAACAAATTAAAAATACAAGACTTAAAAAATGAAAATAGAGGCACACAAATTTTGAAATAGACACATAATATAAATGAGTATTGCCTCTATTTTGTTTTTTATATTGTGAATTTAGGAGAAATTCATACCACTTCAAAAATTTGCAAGTGGTTGCTCTCCATTTTTTTTATATTCGTTGGTTGAGATCGTAGTCAGATCTCCTACTGGTGTTTTTCATTATTGTTGGAAAGGCCGAAGCCCTAAGTGTGCAGACTTGCATCACTACAAAATGTAGTCACTTCTACGAATTAGTGATTTGCAGAATTTTTTGAAGGATCAAGGTCGTGCGTGCATTGGCTACAGTTTGATATAAGGTAGCGAAAAATTCATAGGTGAAAGGATGAACCCTTTTGTACCCTATATTGCCTCCACCATCCCTCCTACTACTCATTCTTTGCCTATGAGACATGAACACAGCTACAAGGGAAGAATAAGGACAAACACTGAAAGAACCTTTGCTTATAAATCAAGTAGAAGGAAAAGACACAAAACCCTAAGCTCCTCACTTGAAGAGTGCTAAATCGATGCCCAATTTCCACACTACAAAAGAAAATTCCAGCAAATTCTTGAGCTCACCACAAAAAAAAAAACTTGACACAACCCAAAAAAAAAAAAGCAAGGAAAATTCGTTATACATAGAATTAACGGAGAGAAGCTATGACAATGCCCTCAGAACCCTTAATGCCACCAACAAACATTGTACTCAGGGCAATTCCAAATTTCAGAGCAAGACATTTATGCTTTCAACTGCCAAACTCTTCACTATTTTCCTTGGAGGTTGTCTATTTAAAAGTTTTTGTACACAGTGAATAACAATCTGCGACAAATGGTACCCCTCAAAAATAACAATATGAATTTAGAAAGCTAAATTAAAAACTACTATCTATATGTCATATGTGTGAGAAATATTAAGATGTCTATTTTCAACAATTTTAAGTCTTTATAATTTTGTAACCTTAAGCAATCAATTTTAAGTCATTATAATTTTGTAACCTTGAGAAATTTAGCAGCAACTCCCATTTGAATGTGTTAATTTTGTGGTTTCCTTCTTTATCCATCTATCACTTATAAATAAATTAATAATAATAATTGTAATTTTAAATTTAACTATTATTTACTATTTTATAATTTTTAAATAAATTTTGTTTTTCAATTTCGATATTTATAATATATATATATATATATATATATATATATATATATATATGGAGAATGCACATTATTTACCTGTACCATTTTAACATCAGAAAGAATCCACCGCACCGCTAATGTGGACTCCACCGAGTCCTCAACCTCTGGGCACACATGAATTGTTATTTTTAATATGTATTGTCAAATCTATTTGTAATATTTATTTTCAATTATTGTATTGTCCTCCACTGTGAACATTATTGAAAGTTGGCTGGTGAGACGTTTCAAGGTCAGTTGCCATTAAGATGAAAAGATAGTTTGAATACACATCCCACCTAAGTCATGTAAGGTGCTAGTCACATGAAAAGATTCATCACCAAAGCGCGGAAAGTCTTTGCGTTACTTTCCAAAGTCCAGAAGGGGATGGTTATTTTCTAAGACTTATTTTCCATGAGATGGATTGTCACTTTTGATATTTTTTTTTACCATAAACTTCAAAAAGTCCTGAAAATCTTTGCGTTATTTTCAAGTCCAGAGGTGGATAGATTTTTTCGAAGACTTATTATACCTGCCGTTGGCAGGATACTATGCATCAGATTTTTCCTGATTGTGACATTAATTTACCTTGATTAGACATATGTTTTCAAAATTTTTTTATTTTTTCCATGTTTCACTATAAGATTTATTATTGTTCATTTATTTTAATTATTTTAATTTGAATTATCTGTTATCTAATTGGCCAAAAACTTTCACTTCTTATTGCAAAATGCCTAGATTTTATCACCATTATTTGTACTGCCATTACAAAAACATTTATATCTATCCCGCAGGTCTTGTACTTTATCTGGAGTCGCATTAAGCAAAATAACGAGACAGTGTTGAATGCATTTTCCTCATACGAGCCGTTCATTGTGGTCTGTCAGATAGCACACATATTCGTGCGTATGCTCATATATCATAGTTGGTGCACGATATATAAAGGTAGGGTATAATGCATCGTGGGCCCGGCGAGTGGTGTTGGTTTTTAAACCATAGGCAAATGCATATATTATAATAAATCGAATGGACAAAAGAATTTATTAACCTTGTGGGACCCTCACGAATCACATCGGAGAAAATCATAACAGCGGAACATGTTAATAAAAGTGCCGATGGCGATTGTGGAGCCGATGTGTTTATGGACTGTGATTTATATGTGTTTGAAGTTCAGGCTTAAAAGGCATTAATCGCATCGGAACGTTTGCGAATGCATCAATTGCATCGGAGGAAGGGCATCGCATCGGAACATTGGCAAATGCATTAATCGTAATCGGAAGCATTGAGTTGCGATTAATCGCATCGGAAAACAGAAAAGAAAGGCTTATAAACCTGTGGTGTTTGAACTTTTCAAAGGTTAGCGCTGGGGTTAGAATATGAGAGCATAGTATATGCGTAGTCTGCATTGTTTTAAAGCGGATATTAAAGTTATATTTTTTTAAATTAATGTAGTAAAGAATAAAATAATACATCTATATCAAATGAACCTATTGCAACTGTTGACACCGTTGAACGTGAAAAAACTTAAACCAAATATGAAAAATAAATTTGCGTTATAAAACTTATCGAGTTCGAGACTTGCCATTGCAATTGGCTAAAGACATAAGAACTTGCAATTTGTGATTGCGATTGGGCGAATTGCATTGCATCATTCAACAGTAGCAAAAAAAAACATATCAAGTTTTAGAAACTTTCCGATCCGATGAGTTAAAAGACCTTTTAACATATTTTGAACATGTTAGAAAAATTTTATACTTAGAAATATGTTAAAATGAATTCTATTTATTCATCGCATCGCAAAAGATCAAAAGTGAATTTTAACATTTATTGCAAGGATTCACCGATCTCTGATTGTATGACAAATGTTGAAAATACCAGGAGATTAAATGGTAATTAAAGTTTTTTTAGTTGTTTTCATTATTGTGTTTTATTTCGGCTGAAAGCATTAATTTGAATTGTAGAAAAAAAGTTTGAATCCTTTCATTCGCAGAACCAGAGAGAGTTTACCCGACTCTGGAATGTCAAAGAGAAGCAGAAAGTCTAAAGCTGCTTTTGTTGCAAATGCTCCTGTGCTAAACATGCCGCCCAAGGAAAAACCGACAAAGCTCGAGCTAGTCACAGACACCTCCTTTCAAGGACCGGGGAAGATGACATGGGAGAATGTATACAATTTGATTGAAAAAGAGAAACCTAGGGTTGTTGTGCCCAAAGCAACTATTCCTGATGAAGAAGATTCAGACTCTGACTCTGAATCTCAAATTAGTGCATTGGCAAATTCATTTTTACACCGAGTTGCTGCCCGGGAGAATACTTTTCCCTACTATGATGTTATCAGATGGGTCATTGATAATGTGACGATTCAAAACAGGAATTTTGTTTCTGCTTCTGGATCAGTGTTCGGGTCATTCACGGTAGAAGATATTAAAGCAATGTACCATCTTCCCAATCCACAAAAGATTTACAACAAAGAATTCCTTAAGGAATATGCTGAAGAACATCGAAACCAGGAAAAGCCAATCATAGAATGGAGGAATAACCCTAAGAAACATAAGCAAGAGACATCAGGTATGTACTCTGCGGAGTCTCTTGCACCTCCATATTGTTATGCCGCAACAATGATGTGTAGGTTGTTCGGAAACAACAACTTTGCTAGATTTTCTATTCAAATGGTCCCGATAATTCATTCTGCTGTTAATTTTGAAATTATGGATTGGGCTGTCATTTTGTCAGATAAGATAGCTAATCAAATTCTAGAGTATAGAAAGGATAAGAATTCAGGGAATTCTTCCCCTTTCCATTTTTGTGGTTATATTTTTGGCACCCTCTGTTTCAATTCTGAGTTCCCCATGCTAGGTTGGAAATGGACTCCAAAAGAACCTATTCCTATTCATGTGTATCATAATTTCTTATGGAAATAAAATTTCAAACTTCATGTTTACAGAGTCTGCCATGGTTTTCTAATACCAATCTACCAAACCATTTTTGGTCATTTCCCTGCTAGACTATTCAATAAAGCCAAGACTGATTTGTCTTCTATCGGAGATTGGTTCGGAGAAGAAAAATTCACTTATATCAGAATTTTTGGGAGTATTTTTCAACCACATATCCTTCCCCTATATGTTCCAGATAAGCTGTTAGCTCATGAAATTTCCTATCAACTAACAGTTGAAGGAATGTCTAGAATTTTGAAAAGCAATAAAAAGCTTATGTGGCCTACCTTCCCTTTTAAGTGTGGTGACTATACTCTTAATAGTTTTGCTCACGCTGAGAACGAAGTTGGTAAGATTTCTAATCTTAAGTTTTCAACAATTCCTGGAAGACAATACGACCCAAGGAAAGTGGCGCATGATTTTACTACCTCTGTTTTGATTGCCCGATTCGAGCATGAACCGGACATTTTTGATGATTTGTTTGTTTCCATGGATGATATATCCCAAGTCTTTGATTCACTCAAGTCCAAGTTACACGCCGAGGACTTGAAATTTTTTTTGTTGTATAGAAGCCAAAGGTAAGTTAATTTTCCTCTTAATCAGTTGAGAGCTCCCATACAAGAGAAAGCATCACAACAAGCAGGAAGTAGTTCTGGTAAAGAAGTAGAAGGAGCTGGTTCTATTTTAGGGAAAAAGGATGACAACAGTAAAGGTGACAGTGCCAAAACAGAAACAACTTCTCAAAAAGATACACATAAGCCTTTAGTGCAAACAGAAAAAGGGAACACTGGCACTGATGCCCAGGTACATATTGAAAATGGAAGTATAGAAAGTAAAAACACTGAACAGGCATCCAAGAATGATGCAGGTTCTCAACTGGGAGGACAAGTAGATACTGAATTGGTTGTTTCTTCTCATTTGCTAAATCAATATCAAAAATTTACACAACAGATAGGATTGCAAAACAATCCTGAAGTTGATGATCCCAAAGATCAGGATGTGGAAATCATTCCTGAAAACCCCACTGGAGAAATTATGCTAAAGATAGAAGAAATACCTCCTTTAGATATATTATACAGTCCCAAACATAGGGCTGTGGTAAGAAAACAAAGGAAAAGGAGGAGAACAGATCAAGATGCTCTTTTGGCATCACAGGGGGAATTGCTAAATGTTGTTTATAAAAATGTTGAGGTGGATCCATATGAGGATCTCACCAAACTGTCTCAGTATGCTAGTGCCTATAGTGTTGCCACTATAGATAAAGCTTCCGAAGTTTCACAGCTAGTAAAACAAAAGAATATGCAAATTTCTATGTTTGAAGAACAGGTTGCAGGTGATCAGCAAAAGATAATTCAGTTGGAACAGCGGGTACATGATACAGAACTCAGAGCTAAAGAACTAGAAGAGCAACTCAGCCTTGAAAAGAAAAATATTGATGAACAAGCCTTGAGCAAACAACAGCAGTTGACTCAAGAAGTAGAAAAGCTACAAAATCTTTTACAAAATGAGAGAAATTCAAAGGTTGAATAGGAAAATGTTCCAATCAGAAATGGACAAGTTCAAGGAGTATCCCAAGATGGATCAATTCATTACTAAGGCTCTTGAAATGAAAAAACTACTATCTCAATAGTTAAATGAATTTTTTTTAAAGTTGACACAAATTGAGCTTTTGTACGAAATTACATCGTCTTTGATAGATAAATCAGTCACTCTTAGGCAAGAAATTGAAGATGTTGATGATAAAATTTCTGAGTTTCTTTCATGGCAGGATACAGAGCAAGGAAAAAAATCTAACCTTCCTAGAATTGAGGAGAGACACAAGGAAATTCTATTTATGGAATGGGAACAACAGTTAATGAAATTAGAAAGAGCCACATCAAGGGCTAAAAGTTTAATGAATAATACAACACAATTGATTAATGACAGCCTGTACGCTACAAATTTGATCTTAGATTGTATTCCAGGTGAGTTACATAAAGTAAAAGAAGTCGATTCTAGGTGGAAGCAAGAGATAATCAATAAAAATAAAAAAAATTAGCAAACTTCAAGGAATTTCATGGGATAATATGTGGTCTTATCTGATCAAGCCACATAGTGAACAGATGGACATCAAATTCCTTTTGAATGCTATTCAATGTATCATTCCTGAATTCTCTGATGTTACATACGCTGGACAGTTACATTCAAAAATGACTCGGCCAACAGAAGTCCAAGATATGCTCAATGTCTGCCACCTTCGTTCATCCATCTCAATCGATGATTAATGAGCTAGTCTACTACAAGTTCGCATTTTAGTTTAAGATATTTTATTTTAGATAAATTGTAGGAATAGTTTTAGTTATTTTGTTTTGTTGAGTACCTATTTAAACCCCTTTTATGCATTTAGAAAGGGGTCCTTAATTTGTAATATCTTTTGACTTGGAGATTACATTTTTGTACTAGATTTACTTCTATATTCTTTTATAAAGAGTCACATCTGGTGATTCTGTGTGGAATTATTTTTTAAGAGTTTGATTTCTGTAGCTCAGAGTTGATTTTGCATTGTAATTGCTGGATTCTATCTATTCACTATTAATTTCTTTTGTCATATGATATTGTCTTTTAAATTTGCTAATTTGCGAGGCTTCAAGATTTTTGGGACTAGAAGGAGGGCCAAAGCTATGAATGGCAGATAAATCTAAATCTGAAAGCCATTCTAAGAGCACATTAATTATAGAACTGTACATAACATCTTCAGAGTTGTCAGGAATTTGTTTCAGAAGAGTGGTTGGTTTAAGTATAAATGTGCGTTTGTCTATTAGTGATGTGTTTATAAAGTTACACTCTCTTGAACTATGATTCAATGGTAGTGATACAGCTATGTGGATTGCTTGTTGAGTTGAAATTTGTTGAAGTTTAAGAAAACCATTGCCTAGAGACCGTATCATTTGAATAGCATCAATTTTTCTCTTTTCATGTTGTTTTCGTATCCTTTTGAATGCATTTGTCATAGATCTGTCAACTTTGGTCATATATGAAGTGCAATATGAAACTGCAGCATATGCACTTAGAACATATTGAGCATCTGTATTTGCATTCCATAGGTGCGGCATATTGTATGCAAAGCTATTATTCCATATTTCTGATAGTTTTCGTTGCAAGAATATCATTGGTTGTGTTAATGTACTTTGTATTAGTTTGATGTAAGCAGTTTCTGTTAACTGGAATTCATCTAAGAAATCTTCTTGGCTAGTTAATTTGTCATACTGTTTTTTCTCTAAGGTGCTTTGCAAGGATAAAACTTTTTCATTTATTGAACCATGTACTAAATTAATTGGTTCAAGAATCCTTGTTCTTTTCATTGGTAGCATTGGGAATTTATATCTACACTCTAATGCTTTTCTTTTTTTATAGCTTTTGGTATGATGATGTTCATGTATCTTTGCGAATTCTGGATCAAGGTTATTTGTGCTACAAGTTATATAGTTATCTAGGAAGGTTTCAATTTCTAAGTTGGTGTTAATTCCATATACTAGAGCATTTTCTATCCATCTAGGAGCATGTTCATGTGCACTATCTCTATTTTGGAACTCAGTTACAAAGTAATAATCTAATATTTTGCCAAAAAATGTGCTATGTTGACAGATCAATTACTTCAATGCATTTGTCTTATGTCTATAGTAACGTGTACATGTTACCGGGTCCTTTCTAACAAGATAGTCAATGTTGCATTCCTCAATTGTTTCAATGTGTTTCTCTTTATTTCTATTGCTATGTAATTTAATAAGAATTTGTACTAGTGGTGTCCAAAGATGCTTTGCACTTGTAAGTGTAACAAAGAAAGTTGGAGGACCTAATTGTCGTATCATTGCAAATATATGTTTCTGCATTTGTTGATGGTAATCAGGAGAAATTCTTATGTGTTTGAAATCTATGTATCCAATGTGACTTTTTAGTAACTTTTCTAAGTTCGGCTTGTACTTAACATCTTTTGCCAACAACTTTCTTCCTTGTAATTTTCCTTTTCTTATTCGTATTGAGATGCATGACATGACCTTTTCAATGAGTATTTGCATTGTCTTGAAGAACAAATTTGTGATGTGATAGGAAAAGTGACCACTGCAATGCATTAGTTCCCACTTTACTATTTCTTGGTAATGAAATATTTGTAGTATATCATCGTCACGTGGATCTCCAAAGAATAGTGATATCAATATTAGTATCTATGCGATGTTTTCTTGCTGGATGGTAGTTTTCAATGTCTATGATTTCAACCATTTTTTTCCATGTATTTATTCTTCAGATTCGTATGGTGATTTGTTTACTAAGTACTATGTATCTTAGATTTTTTTTTCTCAAAGATGAGAAGAGCTTCTATAATATTTTTTGGTTTATTGAATATATCTCTATGACAATGTTTACTAGCACAAAATACTAATTTTACTATTATATTGTATCTTTGATTTCAAAACAGTAAAATAAGAGAAGCAAAGTTGCAAGTAACTAGTTCCTATTTTGCATCTCTCTGTATTTCAAAAGTATCACTGCAAAACAAAGAAGATGCAACGTTTATTATTGTCTCTGAAAACATGAATCTCACATACAAGCTATGTATTCTAGAAATAATTCACTTTTGTATACAATAAAAAGCATGAAATACAGATTGTATGTGTCTTGATTGGTAAAGCTAATCTTGCTAGTTGTAAGTAACATAGTTATAATTACGAATATGTATGTACAGTTAGATATGCACTATAGCATAATAGCATCTTGAAGGCAACAATATGCTTCATACAAAGACAATCACTGATTCAAAGAAAAGTAGGAGAAAAAAAGGCTAATTGGGTGACAACCTTGCAAGAATATGGTATTGACATTAAACCAAAAAATATTGTTAGAGGACAAGGTTTTTGCAGATTATTAGCAGGAGCTCATAATATATCAGAAAATGAAGATCTAATGAATGCTATTTCAGTGAGTCAGATAAGTGTTACAAATTCTAAATCTCAGTACGCTGATCTGATATTTTACTTGAAAAATGGGTATGGTCCTTCTAATGTCAGCTATAAGAATAAACGTGCTTTAAGATTAAAAGCTACTAAATATGAAATCATTGATAATGTGTTATTCAGAAAAAAATTATGATTCAATCTTACTAAGATGTCTTGAAAAGACCGAGGCAAAGAAGGTTTTGCAGGAACTACACAATGGACCAGCAGGAGGTCATTTTGGAGGCAATACCACAGCCCACAAAATCATCCATGCTGGATATTATTGGCCTAGATTTTTTAAAGATTCTTATGATTATGTGAGAAAGTGCAAGATTTTCCAAACTGCTAGTGGAAGGCAGAGGGAGCCAGGTTTTTCTCTACAACCAGTAAACATTGAAGAACCATTTGAGCAATGGGGGCTTTATATTATTGGTGAGATAACTCCTCATTCTTACAATAAGCATAAGTACATTCTCACAACAACAGATTACTTCACAAAATGGGTAGAAGCAATTCCTCTAAAGGTAGCCAACTCTGACGTAATTATTGATTTCATCGATCAATTCATCATTACCAGGTTTGGTGTATGAATAGTTAATGGTTAAAAGGTAACCCTGTCGGGACTATGAACATTTGCTTGCAGCAGAGCAATAGCTGTGACAATAGGATATATTACATAAGCTAAACTTGAGAAAATTCACTTACTTTATTATTATTAACTAATCAAAGCTTGAGATAAGACAAACAATGTTTTAGTCCTTGAAGAATTAGAAAGAAATTGTAAGTGATTTTTATTCTTTTACATAGTTAGATTTTATTTGAATTATCTTAAGAAAAGTTTTCATTATCTTTAGAAATTTTTACTTACTTGAAATGTAGTATTCATTTCATTTTTTCACAGATAACTGTTTCTTCCCCAATTGTTGTATTGTACAACAACCCTCCCCATTTTTAAATTTTTAGAATAAATTCCAATTAAAAATAAGTCCGCTTTTTATATCTTTTATATGAATAAAAAGATGCATATCACATTTTATTCACAAAGTTTACAAGTTTTAAAAAATTACCCATCTGATGAGTTAAAAGACCTTTTAACATATTTAGAACATATTAGAAAAATTTTATACTTAGAAATATGTTAAAATGAATAGTAAATCGCAATCGGAAATTTGGAAAAGTTATTTTAAAGCGTTGTTATTGCTTTGAGAAGTTCCGATGCAATGGCGCTCAATCGCAATCGCACTTCATAATAATATTAAGTATTGTACTTTTTCTATTTATAACAATGCGATGCGATTTATCGCAATCGCGTCTCGGAAAAAAGATTAAACATTGCATTCGTCTCATTGCAAAATTCCGATGCGATTGCGCTCAATCGCAATTTCTTTTTTGTATTAATTCGATGTACGTAGTTTATACTTAGAAATATGTTAAAATGAATAGTAAATCACAATCAGAAATTCGGAAAAGTTCTTTTAAAGAGTTTTTATTGCTTTGTGAAGTTCCTATGCGATCACGCTCAATTGCAATCACATAACATTGCATTCCTCTCATTGCAAAACTCCGATGCGATTATTCTCAATCACAATCGCATTTTCGGAGATAGATTGTAACAGTCCACTTGATTTTAAATCTTCGATGCAATCGAAATTTGGAAAAAACGTTTTCACTGAAACAAATTGTGATGCGATCATCGCAATCGGAAAATCGGCATGAATCATATTCTATTTATCTTGCGAACCATTGAAAACTTGCGATGCGAATGTTATTTTTCCTTTATATTTATTCATCGCATCGCAAAAGATCAAAAGTGAATTTTAACATTTATTACAAGGATTCACCGATCTCCGATCGCTACGTGGCTTCTCCAGAGGTTTATCGCACACATTATAAGAATACCGTTTACTACCTTGTGAGCATGTGATATAACACTACGCTTTTGTAACATGACAATATTGCTATAAATATTTGAAATTCTATGATATAATATTACACAACAGCAGTGTATACAAGCAATAACAGAGAATGCAATTATAGAAATTTAAAATTTAAATTAAGTTATGTTCTAAATAAACTTTATCATTTTTGTATTATTATTTATTTTAATTATAAAAAATTTAAAAAATTATTTAAAAAAATTAATTGTAAAAAATTATTAGGATTGAAATTTGTTGAAATGTTAAATAAATCTAATACAAATAATAATACTTAAAATTGTGATTTTTTAAAAATAATTTTAGTAATTTGGATTATGTTAAATAGTTATAGTGAATAATTCTTATTTTTTTAATTCAGATTCAAATTTTCACCAATTACATGATAAACATTAATGTGTTGATGATTATTACTTAAATTAGTTATATTTGAACTAACCTATACCATTTTCGTATATATGTAGATTAACTTCGCAGTTTGACAGTTTTCGAACTCCACACCTTTGAGATATTTCAGCCATGAGTATTAATTGTACTGTGGCTAATTATATCAATTTAATGGTTTTGGTATTTCTCGGGATCTTATCTCATTAAGTGTTTCGTGCCAATTTTTATGGCTCTATTAATTCTGTTCAACTTGCTATTTTAACTAATTCGCTTGTTGTTTCCTGTGCATAGAAATGCATCTGAGTCTGGGCAGTTCACTCTATTAGTGTTGTACGGAAGCTTGTCCATTGAAGGTTATAAAAATTTTCAATTAATATGACATTAACAATGTTCAAGTCTTACCACATTAACTTTACCTTTCAAATATGCTTTATTCTAAATGTAGTATGGTTGAAACCATAGGTAATAAAGATAAGGTTATAAGGCCATGGGTAATTATATAAAGACTTTTATCGTAAGTCGAGATGAGTAAATTAAGTTATGTTTGTACTATATATTGTACACTGATGAAAGAAGCTGACCCTCGAGGTACTTGACATCAGTGCTGAACTTCTCTAGACTGACCCGCAGTCATATATAGCATTACTAAGTACACATCAGCCACATGCTAATAAGAACATCATAAATAAAATTGTGATGCATGGAGCTTTTATTACTTGTATGATTAGAAGTTGCAAATATAACATATGGTTAACACTTTAAAACTGGAATCTATCACGTTTAAAATGCTCAACCATAGATTAACTAATTATAAGTATATTATAGTTAAAAAAATAAGTTTTTATTTACGTTAACTATAATTTAATACTTAATATATATATATATATATATATATATATATATATAGTAGATATTTATTTTGTTCAATTTGCCACTTCTCTTTAAATTATTTGTGCTAATAGTTTGTTTATTTATTATTTTATATTATTATGTTTATTTATTATTTTATACTATTAAATATTGAACTGAAATTGCAAAATACTCTTAATTTATATATTTTTTATTAATGTAAATTTAGTGAATTATTATAAATAAATATAATAAATTATTTTTTAAAATAAGTTTCTACTTAAATTATTATTATCAATTATTTTTTTGTATAATATCTAGATATGATGAAGTTCTTATAAATTTGATTTGCATAATATTTATACATTTTCTATACTATATAATTTTTTTAAAAATAAATATTCAATTTTATTTTTAGCGCTTGCTACTTAGTTTAATTTAACTACTAATTTATTTCGTATTGTTATTATGTAATTGGTATTGGTTAAATGTAATTAATATTTAACTTGTTTCAGACCGTTGTTAAAACACAAATTAAGCTTAAAAAAGAAATTAGGTTGGGGATGTTGTTTAGCCTTCATTAAATTATAAATAGTGATTAATATATTTTTGCCTTTCCTATGAAATTTGATTAAAAACGCTTTTAAGAACCATTGGATCCAGGTCATTAAATAATTTATTAAAAAACATAAATTACAGATTTATCTTTGTCTGATTCAAGGATTACATTAAAGTAAATCCACATCAAGCCTACATGCTCCTACATGAAAAGATTTGGTTGACTGATCCCATGCATGGCAATAAGCATCAGACCCCATACAACTTATTCATTAGCAATATATTCCTCCAGTTACGTTACTATGTAGGTATTGAATATTATTACAGAGAATTGAATGGGGTAGAATACATATTTCAATTTATTGAAATATTTCAATTTGTAATGTCATCCACATAGTTTTGACTTGCTACTCCAAATTATTGAATTTTGGTATGTGGAGTTGTTTAGTTGTCATTAAATTATAAATTAGTTATTAATATATTTTTTACTGGGTTGAAAATACTTTTAAGAACCATTGTATCCACATCATTAAATAATTTATTAAAGAACACAAATTATAGATTTATCTCTTCTCGCCTCAAGGATTACATTAAACTAAATCCATGTCGAATCTACATTTATCATTGGTCATTTCTTGATTGTACAAATGCTCACAGTTGTCCACCTATATTGCTGCGAAAACCATCATGAAAAAATAAAACTCAAATTTCAATGTTATTAACTATACATAGAATCATTATTAACAATAAGGTTTTCCGCATCGAATATGTAATTTATCATATCCATTATGCAAGTGCAGATCTGAGTTGGAGGATATAGTTGATGTCACAGACATCCCATGTAGATCTCTTGATATCAACAACCATTAATTCAAAGTTAAATAGCATAAAATTATGGCAGTTGTACCAGTTTCTACTTTGCATTTGTTACTTTGCTTGAAGCTTTGTAAATCTTATTTCCGCTCTTTATATTTTCTGTTCTTGATCCTCGAAATCTTTGTATTCTGCTCAACACATTTCCAACTAGATTTATCGTGTGACTGGACACTGTGCAAGCAAGCTTTGGAAAGTCAGACTGGAACTGTGTGCCTCTGGTTGCAAGGTTTTCTAAGCATAATTTCTCTTACTCTTTCACGTAATTCAATATATTAAATTTGCTTTCTTGCCTTGATTGTGAGTGCAAAGTGGATGATATTCTACCTGCAATTTACATATTATGCACTGTGTTTTTAAATGATAGCAGATGGAACATTGATAATTGCAATTCCATTCGAATTTGATAAAGTTCGTACGTGTTACAAATCTCGTTTCTTTTTAACAAATTTACAAAGTTCCTAAAAGTCCTTCTCAAGATTATGTCATACAGAGAAAACATAGAAAACAGAATTTTGTTAGGTCTCTAACATGAGAATACCATTTGTATCAGCCTCGGAGGATTCAAAGTCATTTCCCTTGGAACGACTTTGTTTACTAAGGCTCCCGCTCATTAAAAAATGTAGATTATTATCATCGTCATTTTCTGAATTAGATTCCGCTTCATTTGTAGCTTCGGCTCATGAAAAAGGATTTGATTTGCGACTATGCAACTTCGACATCTCATCATCTTCGATATTGGCGGAGTTCTCCTCCTTCAAAGAAGCTTATCCATTTGCAATATTAACAACTTTGTTTACTAAAGCGTCTGTTCATTAAAAAATGTAGATTATTATCATCATCATTTTCTGAATCAAATTTTACTTCATTTGTTGCTTCGGTGTTAGCAGCTCAAGAACTATGTTCTTGTTCATAGAACAACATATTAGCATGATTATTATCATTTCTATCTAGAAGCAGTTCAACCTTGACTTTATGATGCAAAATTTGAAGATCTCCAATATAGAGTTGCTAGACGTTAAATAACATCCAAAGGCATGCAAAGTCGAAACAAATATTGAATGTGATGACAACAGGAGAGAGCAAAGAAATACTTCTATTCCTTAACAATAAAAACTGCTGTTACAATTTCTTTCTCTCATAGAGGGTTTTACAAAATAGTGACTGCTGTAAGACACAGCTGATTGTTCATCATTTTAGAAAGCAATTAGAACACAAAAAACTGGAGATAAAAAATGGAATAGTGAAAACAGAAGTAGCTAATAGAACATATGCAAAGCCAAGGGTAGTTAAGACTGTCCCAAAAACAAAACTCTATGAAATAAATTAAAGTTCAAGCTATTTCGTGGTCATTGGTATCCTCCAAAAAATTATTGCATGTTGTGCATATTATGGAGGAAAGAAAATACAAGCACCTTTGTTGAAAGTTAGTCAGAATTAATCTTTAAACAATTGTTTCCAGAATACAAGACACTTAACAAGAGTCATTAGTTTAATTGATTGACTAAAAGCAATACTAGGAGCAGTCAAAACAGAAGTAGCAAATAGAACAGATGCAAAGGCAAGGGTAGTTTATAGGTTATGTAGTTATAGCTTAGTGAGAATAGTGCTTGTTACACTATAGTCTAGAGATTTATAGCAAATTAGAGTAGCTACCCAAATACTCACATTAGTCTTATTGCTATGGACCTATGGTGGTGGTAGTCTTAGTCCCATGCCCTAAGTTATTATTATAGGATCTTAGAGATTTCATATAGTATAAATCAAGATTGTTCTATGTCATCTATTATTCACATTATCCTACACAAGTTACTATGTCTCAACTTTTGGTATTGCTATTATTCTTTAGTCAATTGATACCTTTGGATAGTTAATTTATTTTTTTTTTCTTGATGTTTTAGCAAAGTTAGGTGCCACTTGCTGCATTGAATGGAATATATGAATTTGGAACGATGGAATGGAGTGACATGCAACTTTCAAATATGCTACAACAACTAATAGCAGAAGAAGACACCACTAATATCAAAATAGACTGTAGAAACAAAGCAACGAAGAAAACAAGTGTTGGATACTTTGCATGTAGACCTTGTAAGAAGTGGTTTGGCTGCAGCTTCAAATGGTGTGGATGTTGTTTTTGTATGCAGTACATTTGTTAATATGCAAAAAAATAATAAGCAGTTGTCAAAGAACAACACGAAGGAAAGCAAAGAAAGAAACAAATAGTCAATACTTTAAATCTAGATGTCATACTAGGTCGTATAGATACAAATTCAGATGATCCAAATGTCATTGTTGTATATACCATCATTGTTAATGTCCATAAAACACTGTCTGGTTGTTAGCAATCATCATAGAATACATTTATTCGTCATTGAAATGAATATTTTGTCTTATCACAAAAAGTAGTGTAAGCACCAAATTTTCAAAATATAATGATAGAATTAGTCCATATTATGTTGACCTATCTTGTCCAATATTTGCTACATTGACTCTTTGGTGTGATAAAGTTGGGACTTGCATAAGGAGTGAATGCTTTGTAATAACTAAGTTGATTCTCACGTTCGGCTATTTGTATGAAGCATATTGTTGCCTTCAAGTATCTAACTATAGATACATATTCGTAATTACAACTATGTTGCTTACAACTAGCAAGATTAGCTTTACTAGTCAAGACACATAGAATCTGTATTTCATGCTTTCTTTTGTGTAGAAAAGTCAATTATTTCTAGAATACATAGCTTGTATGTGAGATTCATGTTTTCAGAGACAATAATGAAAGTTTCATGTTCTTTGTTTTGCAGTGATACTTTTGAAATACAGAGAGATGCAAAATAGGAACTAGTTACTTACAACTTTGCTTCTATTATTTTACTGTTTTGAAATCAAAGATACAATATAATAGTAAAATTAGTATTTTGTGCTAGTAAACATTATCATAGAGATATATTCAATAAAGCAAAAAATATTATATAAGCTCTTCTGATCTTTGAGGAAAAAAATCTAAGATACATAGTACTTAGTAAACAAATCACCATACGAATCTGAAAAATAAATACATAGAAAAAAATGGTCGAAATCATAGACATTGAAAACTACCATCCAACAAAAAAAACATCGCATAGATACTGATATTGATATCGTTTTAATGAACCATAGTCTCTTTAGACTACAACAATTTGCATATACTCCTGGAGATTGTTTATTCAATGCATTTGAAGTGCTTCTGCACTTTCATTACTCGTCTATTGAACTGCGCAATGGAATTATAGAAAATTTTCTCGATTATCTACAGCGAATTGACACAGAGGCAAAAGAATCATACCAATATGAACTAGATCCTGTCATGTTATATCAACTTCATGGAATTCACGATGTTGACACATACCTTCGTAGAATGCGTTTTTCTGCATCTAACAGCAATTTCCAATCTGAAAGAGGCCTATGGGGAGACACATTTTGCATACGGTGGCTATCAAAGTGGTTAAACATACCAATTGGAGTCTGGTCGCTAACAATGAAAACAAGGTATTTGTTCTTCAACCACGATCTAGATACAATTCCACTAAACATTTTGTTTCATGATACAAATCCAATTAGTGGGCATTTTGAACCCCTATTATACAAAAGATTATGTAGATGTAACTTTGTACCAAATTATTCCTTGTCACCTCTTTGCAAATATCTTGAAAACCATTATGAATCCATTGTTCATGAAATGCAAATTCATGGATTGCATATAGCAAAAACAACTATGTCGAAATGTGCTAATAGCATGTTTACTGCAATTTGTTATTTAATAGCACCTGAATTCGATGAACAATCTCTTAGACTCTACATCGTCCAATATTTTTGCAATTCCCTAATGGCTAGGAGCAACGATGCATTGAATTGTATAGAAAAACACTTAACAAATGAAACTATACAAAGTCAAATAATGGTTGCAGGCTGGCAACAATACCTAATTAATATGGCAATGCGATATGAAAAAGGAGGAGTTGAGGGAACATCATTTTGCTTCCAATGGACATCGATCATATTTAATGTAAACATACAAATATGGTCATTTACCAGTAAAACCATTATAAATTACTACCAATTAAAAACAAATTTCAACCAAACGTACAACATATTATCATTTGAAACAAGTACATCACACATTCATTAGGAACCATTACTATCAAATCAAAATACAAATCGGTGCAATTTGCAACATAGAATAGTACAAATGCACAAAAACACCAACAATAGAATAAACTTGCGCAAATTAAAACAAATGATACATACAAATGACCCAAATAAAATTGGAAAAAATAGAAATAAAATAGCAAATAAAAATTGCTCATCACGAAAAAGTACTCCGATAGAAATTTACAAACAACAAATCGAAGACACACTAAAAACCAAATGTCCAATATGCAAGACATTGCAATTTCAAAAGAACATCTCAAGCATTGGACTTGAATTAGAAAAAATGTACATAAACATATCTAGAAAACAGAAGACATTGCATTTAAATATCATTTGTCGATCTTGCAAAACAGCACTTGCGAATGAAAAGTTTCCTCGCTTTGCAACATGTGAACAAATAAGACGTAACAAGCCATTGCAAACTGTAACAAGACTTTCAGAGCTTGAGGAAAGACTTGTTGCATTGAGAATTCCCTTTGCACAAATAAGACAATGTTGGAAGAAGCGATCACAAATGGACTTAACTGGTTCAATAATCAATGTACCTGTCCAGATGGACATTGTCCAAAAATCATTGCCAAAATCCATAAACAATACAATGACAATTGCTATTGCATTAAAATGGCAACTAGAATACAAGAATGCATATCAAACAGGAAAAGTGCGTGTGCATATTGTCATGAGAACACTTAAAGAACTATGTTCTCGAAATTTGTATAAAACTGAAAAAATTTCCATTAATAACAATTGGAATCATATACTTGAATTGGACAATAAAGGTAATAAATCTGATGATGACAACATTGATAGCAAAAGTAAAACTGATAGCATTTCAGAAAGTGAAAGGCCAACTGAAACCTTGGTACATGGATTCATAACTTCACAACGAATTGATGATTTAGAAGAAAAACTTATTGAAATAGCACCATCTGAGGGACAATGACCACTTGGGATATTCAAAGACAAACATGTAGAAGAAATGAGTTTCCCAACACTATTCTTTGGAAATCCACGTGACGATGATATACTACAAAGATTTCGTTACCAAGAAATAGTAAAATGGGAACTAATGCATTGCAGTGGTCAATTTTCCTATCACATCACAAATTTTTTCTTCAAGACAATGCGAATACTCATTGAAAAGGTCATGTCATGCATCTCAGTATGAATAATAAAAGGAAAATTACAAGGAAGAATGTTGTTAGCAAAAGATGTTAATTACAAGCCCAACTTAGAAAAGTTACTAAAAAGTCATATTGGATACATAGATTTCAAACACATAAGAATTTCTCCTGATTACCATCAAAAAATGCAGAAAGATATATTTGCAATGATACAACAATTAGGTCCTCCAACTTTCTTTGTTACATTTACAAGTGTAGAGCATCTTTGGACACCACTAGTACAAACTCTTACTAAATTACATAGCAATATAAATAAAGAGAAATACATTGAAACAATTGAGGAATGCAACATTGATTATCTTGTCAGGAAGGACCCAGTAACATGTACACTTTACTATAGACATAAGACAAATGCATTGAAGCAATTGATCTATCAAGATAACACATTCTTTGGCAAAATATTAGATTACTACTTTGTAACTGAGTTCCAAAATAGAGGTAGTGCACATGAACATGCTCTTATATGGATAGAAAATGCTCTAGTATATGGAATTAATACTAACTTAGAAATTGAAAACTTCTTGGATAACTATATAACTTGTAGCACAAATCACCTTGATCCAGAACTCGCAAAGATACATGAACATCATCATACCAAAAGCTGTAAAAAATGAAAGGCATCCCAGTGTAGATACCAATTTCCAATGCTACCAATGAAAAGAACAAGGATTCTTGAACCAATTACTTCAGTACATGGCTCAATAAATGAAAAAGTTTTGTCCTTGCAAAGCACCTTAGAGCAAAAACACTATGACAAATCAACTATTCATGAATATTTCTTAGATGAATTCCACTTAACAGAAACTAATTACATCAAATTAATACAAAGTACATTAACACAACCAATGGTATTCTTGCAACAAAAACCATCAGAAATATGGAATAATAGCTTTGCATACAATATGCCACACCTATGGAATGCAAATACAGATGCCCAATATGTTCTAAATGCATATGTTGCAGCTTCATATTGCACTTCATATAGGACCAAAGTTGACAGATCTATGACAAATGCATTGAAAATGATACGAAAATAACACGAAAAGAGAAAAATTGATGCTATTCAAATGATACGGTCTCTAGGCAATGCTTTGCTTAACCTTCAAAAAATTTCAGCTCAACAAGTAGTCCACATAGCTTTATCACTACCATTGAATCATAGTTCAAGAGAATGCAACTTTATAAACACAACACCAATAGACGAACGCACATTTATACTTAAACCAACTACTCTTCTAAAATAAATTCCTGACAACTCTGACGATGTTATGTGCAGTTCTATAATTGATTACTATATCAATAGGCCTAATGCTATTAAGCATATATGTTTAGCCGAAATTGTATCAAAATATAGGAAAGATGGCAAACCAATATCAAAAAGAGAAAAAGAAAAAGTGATTCGATTCATTAAATACAAAAAACACATTGACTATGAAAACTATTACAGAGAAAACATTTTGCTATATTTTCCATTCGAAAACAATGAAAATGAACTAAAGCAAGACTGCTCTACATGGAAAAGTGCATACATGTTGCATAAAAACACAATAAATAACAATGAAACTAAGTTCACATATAACATGAACAAGAAATGGGGTGATTTGGAAGAAGAAATTCAAAAAATTGATACCAGCACTGCAACTTATAATCATACAATAAAAAACCCTGGAATATTTGATGATGTTACTGAGAAGTATGACTTGGCTAAATATTTGCAATTTCCACAATGCAATGAGAAAAAAAGACATCTTAACATTGGTTTTCAATTTATAGAACATCCATTTATGCTTAGCAATGAATAATACTACAAGATTAGGAAAATTCTAAATAAAGAACAACAAGCAATACTCAAAGACATTGCAATGAAAAAACGAAAGAACATAGACAAACCATTCTACTTATTTTTGACTGGAGGAGCTGGTACTGGAAAAACATTCACAGCAAAAGCAATATTCCAAATGCTCATGCACATCTACAATGAACATTACAATATAGATCCTTTGAAACCAAAAGGTTTGATATTAGCATACACAGGTAAAGCTGCATATAATGCAGGTGGAGTTACAATTCATTCTACATTGCTAATGCCTTTCAACAAATCTAGTTTTATTCCACTTAGCAACGATGCATTAGACAACTTAACACAAGTGTACGAAGAATTAAGGGTTGTTCTCATTGATGAAGTATCTCTAATTGGAAGTTGTTTTCTATATCAAATTGATGATCGACTAAGAAACATTAAGCACAATCAAACAAAATACTTTGGAAACATTGATATCATATTTTGTGGCGACTTGTACCAAGCACAACCTATACAAGATACACTAATATTTGAACAACCTACAATAAGAAAGCAACCAATTACATATGACTTTTGGAAAGAACATGTAAAGTACTATGAATTGCACATTGCAATGCATCAAACAAATGAAAAATTCATTAGCATTTTGAATATGATGCATTTAAATAATCAAATAGAAGATGATTTGAATTACCTAAATAGACATTATATTCAAAATGCTCCTAATGATCCTACTTTCCCCTATCTATTTTTTAGGAATAAAGATGTAGCATAACATAAAAATAAAATGTTGTCTATTGTTCCTGGTGATGAAATCGTAATTAATGCAATTGATTATGAAGAAGAAAACCATGGACACATACCATCTCATACACAAATAGCAACATCACCTTCACAAATTGTCCTAAAATTTAACATGCTAGTTGAAATATATGCAGGAATCTATAACTTACAAGATGGTCTAGTCAACGGTGCAGATGGTAATATTAAAGCATATGTAAAATTAGACAACTTTGATGTAATATGGATCAAATTCTATGATGAACGTGTTGGCCATCAACAAGCACATAAATTTTCTTTTCTATATAGCAAAGAAATTTCTAGTGATTGGACTCCCATACTGCGCACAACAAAGCCAGTTTCTGTATTAGCAAAAACAGGCAACTTGAAAATAAGAAAACAATTCCCAATCCAACTAGCATGTGCACGTACAATACACAGATCACAAGGCTTGACACTAAACAATCTTGCATTTGATCCTTTAGGAATACGATGCCATGGATTAGTATATACAACTCTTTCTTGTGTGAGAAACATAGAATCATTGTATTTGCTTAGTCCACTTAAGAAACAAAACTTTTGAATTCGACACAAAATTTCGATTGAAATGGAACGTTTACACAGAAACGCAAAGTGGAAACTAGACTACAACTATTCATTATTAGAAACAAAAGCATATATTTCAATTCTTTCTCTAAACACCCGCAGTTTGCAAATACATATTGATGATTTGTTAAATGACTATGATCTAATGCAATCTGACATCCTATGTTTACAAGAAACACATTTGAATAATTCAATGCTTCTAAAAAGAACTGAAACATTCAATTGCATATCAAATCATAGTAAACATGGTTTGCTAATTTGTATTAAAAAGCATATAAAGATCATGAACCATATTCATTTTGAAGAAAAAAAAAATGAAGCTACATTAGCAAATCTGCTTCTTCATGACATGGATATTATAATTGTGAATGTCTATGTTGCACCATATGCAACATTGAACAATACATTGGATATTCTTTCAAAAGCATTATGAAAAATACATTCAAATCAAACAATAGTGATTGTTGGCGATTTCAACATCAATATGCTTGAAAGCAACAACAAAACAAACAAACTAAGATTGTATGTGCACAATTAAAACCTTCATTTTCTTTTAGAGACAAATAACAATGAAAAATTATCAATCATTGATCACATATGGTCAAACATAACTTGTAGCTATAAGACTTTAATATTAGATACATATTGGAGCGACCATGATACTATT
Organism: Pinus albicaulis; assembly: GCA_034641835.2. Taxonomy (NCBI): domain Eukaryota; kingdom Viridiplantae; phylum Streptophyta; class Pinopsida; order Pinales; family Pinaceae; genus Pinus; species Pinus albicaulis. The sequence continues at coordinate 601,264,251 of CM076581.1, read as the reverse complement.
TTTCTCATCATTGAAGACAAAAATGCAATACAAACATAGTCCAAATGAAAGTAGTCCAATGCTTTTTTCTAGTCAATAGTATCATAGCCTCTTAACTACTATGACTTTGACTTCTAATTGTCTGTTTTGCAGATTACTATAGCTTTCTACAACGAGTCAAATAGCCAAAGACAAGTCACAAAAAGAAATAAACACATCCAGGTTTGCTTACTACACTAAACTTACTTACCCTTCAATGCATATGTATAGATATATCTCTATGTTTAACTGTTTATTTCTTTCTACAAAACTATTGCAAGACCTATTCTTATATTACTAGTGCTAAGTTCTATAGCACTGTTCTTCATATAGAATTATACTATGCATCAATAATTTATTTCTCAAGCATCACAGAATTCATTTTAATTCTTGAATTTGTCTTCCAACCCATTGTAATATTTTCATGTACAAATGAGACACGTCCCATTGCAAATTGCAAACTATATATAATCACTTTGGATTTATCTAACAATAAACACCACAGAATACTTAATCTTATTCTCTACAGTATTTTAGCACTACAACACAATTTGTTTCCCTTTTCATCATCTCAATAATGTACCATGCTTAAACTTGACAATCATCACCAATTGCTTATTTACATCAGAACTGTGACATGCATAATTCTATGAATCCCAGTCTTCTTGTTCTTCTTTTCTTGTCAACCGTAGATTCCTTTTCCTCACCCTTCTCTAGAAACTTGTCAAGCTTCCTGTTCACTTTACATTTGAACCCTTTTTTACTAGGATCTCCTCCAATTTCCAATGTTGCTTCTTGTCAACCTCTAAATTGCCATAAAGATAATATCAAATAAAAATTAAATTGCTTCCAAAATTATAACTCCATTTCAGTTACATCAAACTAAATTATTTCATAATCCATATGCATCTTAATTCACGTTGTGCAATTTGAACAAAATGTGTCCAATCTCTTCATTATTTCTCTTAATACCCCTATCATCTTTGAAATTTTATCTATGCATTTTTATTTTTTTTTGGTTTCTTTTGTCCTATGGTGTTTCTATGTTATTTTTCGTTGAGTGGTACAACAAACTCAAATAACATATATCTTTATCAACATATTTATTCTGTAAACTGCCAACTACCCATAATAAGTAACAACATTGGAAAGTGAGCTTGATCAAGAAACACATCCATACTTGCTTATTACGCCCAAGTTACTTAGTCTTTGATGCATATGTAAATGTTTTCATGCCAATCAGCAATACCTGAACTTTCATACATCTGTACTAGATGCGTTTACACATTTATATAGTACTGGAATTGAGTCATTTTCTCTATCAGCCAAATTTTTTTTTAATATTTGTAACTAAGATCAGTATATATCTCTATTGCACCAATAGAATTTTCTGAATTTAATATTGTATAGTTTATAAGTATTCCATTATCCAAATTTTTAAATGCAATTAATATTTCTGTCAATAACTAATATTCAGTTTCCAGTACAATATACAATAACCTTATACTTTTATTTTTATTCTTAGTTATTAAAATTTACCAAAGACTTCGTGGTTGCGTTCAAGCGCATGATTCAGTGACATTGCATCTTTTTTATGTTGCAGTTCTGGACAAAAACCTACAATAGACAAAGAACAACAAATATCAAGTGCAACTGAATCAGACAAGTAAGTAAACTTGAAAAAAATTCTTATACGTACCATTCACATAGCATTCATATTTATCATCAATATATTTTACTTCTAATTGTTTCTTTTGCCACATCAACATCATCAATACACAGATTGAAGCAACATATTTAGCTCCAGTTACCATTGAAGAACTAAAAATTCGCAAAACTGGAAGAATGTTCAATGGAGATGTTATGGTTATCTATAGCACAGATCTTGATAAAGTCCACAAAGCACGACAAATACTACGTGTAGATTTGACAGATGCTGAAGGAATAATGACAATCACATTGTCCATACCAACAGAGCTTATTGAACAACATGGCCAAAAAATATCACCAGGAAAAGAAATATCTATTACAAATTTTAAAGTTCTTCCAAAAAAAAATTATGACCGCGGTGATTGTGATTGGATTCTGCTGCTAACTAAACTAAGCACCGTACATAACATACCAACAATTTTCCAAGAATAAAAATTCATTCCAGATACAACAATAAAATACCTTACAACAAATACAGAAACATATCCAATTGGAACGATTGCAGCAGTTGTGACAGCTGCACGGAAAGTTGGTTTCCAATAAACATTGCAAATTAAAGATGGAAATTTCGATGAAAATAGAGAAACGGTAACATAAATTACTTTGCAATGTTTTTATATTGCTAGTTCCATCTTACATTTCAATTCAGTTTAAAAAAAAAAAACTTTCTGTGTTCTTTTGCAGTTGCAGTTATTTGAAACATTTGCACCGCTCTATGATGAAATTGAGCAAGAATTGCAAAAAGGCCATCTTCCAATTATATTATTCAAAACCATAAAAAACAGGAAAGAACTAAAGGACATGACACTTCGAACAACACAAGCTACATTCATCACAAAATTGAATGCAGAAGCAGCAGAAGAACTCAGAAAATTGAACCCTCCAACATTCTCTGTAAGTACAAATGAAACAGTACCTCTACTACTCAATTTGCAATTGTTTCCCCATCTGTTTCCATTTTGGCATATACTACTTGTCCTCCTCTATGAACAGATAAAAGGAACATTGACAATTGCAAGCATTTACTCTACGGCATTTGAACCAGTTTGTGTTGAATGCAATTCACGAATACCAACCTCTACAATGATAGAGGAGAATACAGTTAATTGACTAAAGTGCGATACAAATTTGACCTTTTCCTATTAACAGTGTCTTAATTGCATAATCAAGTCCAAAAACACCAATTTGCAATGTTGCATCCGAAGAAAATTCCTCTTGAAATAGTTACTTCCCAAACTAGCGCATATGTCTTTTCAAGACTATGTTAAAAGGAAACAAGCAACAATGTATATGCTACGCGATTTCAAAATCGATGGTACATTTACAATCAACGAAGACAATGAGATCCAATCTGTTGACAGCAACGGAAGCCCTACCAAGGCTAGGTATACTTATAATTACTCTTCATCTTTCAACAAAAAATCAGATATATGCAATTTAAATTATGCTATCCAAAATAGCAAGATTTGTACTAATTTTTCCCTTTTCTTTGCAGCACTAGCACTTCTTCAAACATTGGCTACAACATAATCACATAGTAATCCAGAAATCAGTGCAAAGTTCTTCTCAATTTTTGTACAAGATTTTACTGCTCAAATCTGCCTTTCTCAAAGTGTAGTATGTCTGCAACATTTTGCCAGAACAAGAATGTTTTCATAGAACAATTACAAACAAAAATCACTAGTTATACTTATAGTGTTTCTTCTACCTATTCACAAATACTTTTAGACTTAATATATGTATATTTAAGAATTATAGCTTTTTCATTTGACGTTTACAAATGTTTTCAGATTTCATACATATATGTTCAATGAATATAACCTATGTTTACAATCTGACATCATATATATATATGTTATAAATCTATTTAAAAATTTCCTGAAAAAAATATTTGTGCAGACATGATCCCTGGGCTAGTTCAAGTCTTCTGTCTCGTTGTTTATTGGTTTTGAAAAAATCGTAATTGACATCTGGAACATTAATTCATCTCTGTAAAAGAGGGAGAGGCACTAAGATTATTTGTCCATACGATGTGCACTACAAGTAGCCGCCTCTGCAAACGAAGCAACGACCTTAATTTTTAATATATTGTTATGTATCAACTTTGAACAACATCTCTCAATTTGGGCAATATTTTTATGGTAACAGAAATAGTAAATCGCCATTTCTAAGTTTATGATTCCTTAGCTTATAAGTTCATATTTTTTTTTTTGCAGATTCTTCTATTGAGTGTTAATAGTAATGCACCAAATTCTATGTCTAAACACTGTACTAAGACTAAATTTAGTCTTATCTTCCCTGCTCTTCGCCTGATCATGACCGTATTTTTCCGTCATGCTCACTACAAAATAATGAAAAAAACAATACACACTCTGTGTTTTTTTTTTGTTTTAAAAAAATAAACAGTAAAAAAAATTACATATCGTCGTTTGCACTCTGGTATGCTTTCAAAATAAAAAAATTACAGTCTGTTACAATAGCCTCTTGGGCTTCTTACTTTATATATGCCACGCATATTAAAACATAAAACAAAAACTATATGAAATGAAACAAAACTAAAATTTGTAGGGCCTATTACAAATGCGCTTTGTATATATTTAAAACAATACAACAAACCAAATGTTGTAAAACCTTTTGTCACATCATAAAAACATTAAAAAATTTCATTTGCGCATATACCGGCGGACCTGAAAAGAGATTAAATCCGCTTCATAAAATGCATCGAGTCCGAAACATAATATTACAAAGCAGCCAATACAAAAAGTTCTGATGCCGATTGAAACGTGAACCTGCGATCAACTATTAATTGCACCATATAACATAGATCGGGTCCAGACTTATAGCATAAAAAATGGTTCAAATAAAAAACTTCGATGCCGATTGTTAATCGTACCCAAGTTCAACTTTTAGCTGCAGCCTATAATATGCATCGGGTCCGGTTCCTTTCACTGTTCAATTGGGCCACAAAGAAAACGCTCCCAATACGTTTCAACTTGCGATACAATATGATAATCCCACGTGGTCTTGTCGACCCACGGACCTTGGCTTAAGTAGAGGCCCATTCTTATATGAAATAGCATGCGATGTGTTTTTCACCAACATTAATTATTTTTTAATTAATATTTTTGTTCCATGTTGAAATATATATATTTTTTTATTAACATTTTTGAATTATTCAATAGTCATTATTTAATTTATTTAATATAAATAATATAATATTATGGCACATAGACTAGAAAGAACTTCTCATCACAATAAAGAAATACGATAATATTCAAAATTCTAGATATTTTGTAAGAGTAAAAGTGTGCACTCTTATAAATCATTAACTAATTACGCTAGATAATATGTTTTTTTTAATATTATTGATAAATAAACTTACATTTACCAATAATCCCTCATAATAATTGTTTTCATTACTAATTTCACAATAATAACTAATTCCAATATTTTTTTTTGTAATTTTAGTAGCTCCGTACTATTTTCTATTTATATAAAAAAACAGGCATAGTAGATACAAAAATTAGATCTCAACCTGCCTGAAGGAAACCAGGTCTATTGGCCATCTGAGTGCATTGTACGCCATCCAAAACATGTACTTCCTTATATTCCTACAAAGATTCTTTAGCTAACTAATATCAGAGTTTACTAATACTAACATTTACATAATGCATCAAGAAAGCTAACAGCTAAAAAAACTAAATCTAGCTTCTCTAGTCACCATCTGACTCCACTGGGGCCAAATATTTAACACTGGAACCTGGCATGTCAACTTGTTGGATGGCCTTAATGTCTTTCTCCATTCTACCAAGACAAGAATACTGATGCAGTTGACACAGGTTGATTTCCAGGATGCTTTTGTTAATCTCTGCCAGGGTGGAGACTGCATTGGGATCCCCTCCTACTTCCTAAACTGAAGTAATGTCCTCAACCAGTAGGCATTTTACTAACCAGTAGGTTTTGATTGAGTGATGAAACAATGAGATTCTCCCTCGGGTATGCCCAGGGTCGATAATCACATGCTGTAGTTCTTTCGCTACCATATCATCCTCTTCTTTAATTTTGGTTCTAGCTTCCATCTCTCATCCGTTAATTAGAGATTTTATAAAACAGGGTGTTTCCTCTGAGTATACCTGAAATAAGGGCTCCATGAGCTCTCTACTAGATTTCCTGCCTCTCTTGCCTGGCGGGCTTTAGATTTTTTCCTTGCCTTTGTCCATATTGACCTTTCTGCCTCTGTTTTTCTTCACCATATTTGGATGTCGGACTAAGACGAAGACGATAACCACTGAAGCAACAACACGATAGAAAATACCGAAACAGTTAATGAACAAAACATACAATTGACAATGGTTGAGGAAGGTAGTTGAGGGATAGCGATCGTGAGCCCCATGACACTTCAGTAGACTATAAGCATTCCTCGCACCCCCTTTTCCTTCTTACCTAAATTGCTACCTACCCCAGTTCAAAGCAGAGGCAGATTAATAGGCAAATGTAACCAGGGGGCATAGAACAAACAATTGTCCTCTTCTCGTCACAATCCTTGCCATTTGGCACCCCGATCGGGGGAACTAATTCCAATATTTAAAAAGTAAATATAAACATATTTATTTTTTGCAAATATTTTTATAATTATTTAAATAAAACTATATTGATTTAAAAATCCAAATCACATTAAATTTACTTAAATTTAAATTATAATATATTTATTATTTTAAAAATAGATATAAATCTATTTTTAATTTTAAAATTATTAATTAAATTTTAATTGTAATAACTAATTTTATTATTTTGAAAGTTATTTTTATTTATTTAAAATAGTCTCGTTATTTATTTATTTATTTAAAATAATATTATATATATTTGTAGTTTTTTTTGGTATACTGGATCACCTAATGTTATAAAGTGTTTGAATACACTAATTACATCAAGAAAATATGGATGAAATTTAGGTTAATAGCCAGCGTTCATAAATACCTAATTATAATTAAAAATATATAATATTTATAAAACTAAAAAATAAAAAATTATAAAATTTCTAATATTTTAATATTTTTTTTATTTACATTTATAAAGTGTTTGTTGTCTTAAGAAGCAATTTATATTTTGTAAGGAGAGATGTGTAGGCATAAATATTTGTAAAATTTAACACTTAACATTTATATGTGGTAGTCTTGCTTTGGCACGTACTAATAAATTGAGATGTGAATTGGATAAGTAAATTGCTTACCTAGGGAGAATAACTTGCATAAATTTAGGTGATTAGAAACCACTAATAACTATATATATTTACATTTTTACTCCTACATAAGTGACAAGCAAAATATTGACAAGCAAAACATAAATAATGGTCGGAAGTAACTCCTGGTAAGTATCTTTATTTACCTCTTATTCATATCCTTTTTTTATGAAAATACTTTCTTAAATTATGGTGGGAAGAAATTAATGGTAAATGTATTGTTTACTTCAATATGAGTTATTGTTCAATGTTAAGTTAATAGTAATCAATAGACAAATCGATTGTTAGAGTTATGCATTTGCAAGACTAATAATAATTCCATAACCATATTTAAACTTAATTAATAAGCACATAAAAAACTTAATACTTACAATAAAATTACAATATAATAATATTCTTAACAAGACACTCTACTTGTAGACACAATACAACACAATATTTTTTAAATTAAATTGAAAATTAAAAAAATTATAAATATTTTGTTAGCCCCCTATGAATTTTTTGACAAGCAAACAGGGGGCTAAATCATCTCTGAGCCTTCAAGGAATGCATTCCCTTTGAAAACACATCATCCTTGAAGGCTCCTCGTGCCTTATCCTTTGACAAAACCTCACTGCCGTCTTCATCAATAAAGCCTCTCTGTGGGGAAGAATAATGCCCAAAGGCCTTTTTCCTCTGATTTCATCCCCACTTAACCTCTGTTTCTTCACCTTTTTTCCCCTCTTAAATCCTCATTAATCCCATGGTAAATCACCCAAATCCCATTTTAAACCCCTCAAACACCTTTGTTTGGCTTAAAATTCCTTTATTCCCCTCACCGAACGCCCTCCCCGGCCTTAAAAAGCATTAAAATAGGCCTGAAACCCACTCTTATCTACGACAGGTTTAGTCCCTTTTAAGGCCAGCCGCTTAACCACTTCCCCGCATGACCCCAGTGCTAAGACGAAGCGCCATCTCGTAAGCCGCTTATCGCATCCAAGGATTGGGGCAGAACGCCTTTTTCCTTTGTAAACGAAACCCCTGATGCCATAGTGTTTTTGTTATGTTGAACCCCCGCTGCGATCTAAGTCGTCGATCTCCCTAGGTCCGATGGCCCAGCGCTAATCGCAGTGCGCCCGTCACACCTATCCATCCACTAATCCGATTGCGTGCGAACCGTTGATCTGTCTCCAGATTGGATAGCGGTCATTCAATCGCATCTCCGCTCCAACCGCAATCGAAACTTCTCGCTATGCCACCCTTCCGTCGCTCCCAATTGCGACCCTCTGATTACATCACAGCCGCCCGTTTCCCGTGATCTAACGGCCCTCAGTTAATCACCTTCCGCCAGCGTCGGGTGCCACTATGTCAGCCCATTCCATCACATTCTCAATCATTACCTTTGTAATTTGCCTGCTTTGAACTTTAATATTCCATATTAAATTTTATTTCATTTCTCCGCCTAACTGCATATTGACATTCCCACTATAGCCACGGTTCCCACTTCTGTGTCACCACGCCACCACTCCTCCACAGCATTCTTCGGCCACCATCCTGGATTTTATAATTGCTTTGTTTTATTGTATAGGGTACACAGAGTGATGAATTCACTCTATTTTCCATAGTCGCAGTCACTGCTCCTGTTAATTGAATATTTCAGACCTAATCCCATGGTCAACGGAAAAGACGTAGTTTGAAGATAAAGAGCAAATGAATCAAGACATATCTATTCTCAGCATCAGCAGTACATTTTCTCAGAACAGTATGCCCTCAGCAAAAGTTTTCATGCCTCCACGAGTCCCCAAAGGCCACTCCACTGACAGAAAGCTTCCAAAGATTGTCAGGGCGGAAATAATGTGTGTATGGAAACCGAGAAGACCTGCAGTCACCTTACTTGATTCAAACGACAGAACAGACTACCTTACAGTCAGAAAGGACTCCAAACAAACATCTTAGGTCGTTATCGACCTGACATAGACCTCGAACCAGACCACCAAGCACAACACATTGCTATTAAGCAGACTAGGCATAAGAACCATCCCCCACTCTATCTTAATGAATCAAATTAATGTGTATCACCTACTCCTGCTATCCATTTTTGCTATACAGAACCCCAAATAACATTTTGTAAAGGATTGGATTGTGTTATTGCAGGTAGTAGAGTATTTTGTAAAATAGTAGGTTGGGAGGAGAAAGTTGAGACTGTAATCAGCTATTTGAGCTCAGTGTATGTGACTGGTTTTGCATCAATCAATCAAGCAATTTCATAGGATCCTGGTCTATTACTACGGGTTATGTTATTCTTATCTCATTGTTATTTACATTTTTCATGATGTTCATTGGTCTTCTGGTACGGATCATAAATATAGCATAGGATTTACCCTCAGAGGTTATTTCCTGCTAGATGATGTGTGAACTTGGAGCTTGCTTCTTGGATGTTTCTTTCTGGTGTCAAAGCAGGGAAGGTTAAAGGTCCTTCTCCGATCTATAGACTCTAGTTTTGTCTCAAATCTTGCCTCTGTTTTTCCCTTGGGGCATGCTAAAGCAGACTGGAGTTAAATGACCTCTGGTCCGATCTATAAGCTACCCCCTAGTGACTTCATTGAAAGCTGCCTTTGAGTATGTGCAAGCACCTCTAGAGTTAAATGACCTTTGACCTGATCTATAGACAGAAATTGTGTTTCTTTCCTTCTTTCACGCTCACCCTTATTGTCCGATTCCACCATCTATCTAAAATATCCTTTAGTATAGATGACTTGCCCTTTGAAAACGTTGGCTAGTTGTTTGCATGTAATTACCTTTCATGACTCCATGGCCCAATGGATGGTAAAGACCACTTAGCTTAGATTGGTTTTTAATTGCCGATGGTGTACAACAGCCTGCTCCAAACAGTCAAATTCATCCACCTGGCTACTTCACACTCCATAACTCCCAGAAGACCAAATGACTCCACTCGTAGAAGACTATGAACTGGTTGAGAAGATGCAGTGACCTTCTTTGCAAAAACATGGATCTAGACATGGATAGAGATACAAAGCTAGATACTTTGTGTGATCAATTCAATCAAATAGCACACATGTTTGGTAAAATGTTGGAGATGTATATGGCTAATCTGAATGAAAATGATGATTACTTAGAGCAGCCCATGCATTTTTGAGAGCAAGAGAAAACTCCAGACCCAGTTAATGAGCAGGACATGTATAATGCTCAAGAATCTATGTAAGATGAGTAGGAAGGTAATCGGGAGGTGCCTGATGGCCCACCCCTGTCTTGCACTATGCTGACTAAAAAAGATCATAGCCTGATAGCGAAAGCTAACAGGGAGTGCTGCATTGAGGGAACAACTGACCACATCAAAGATGCAGAGTCCGAGGCAGAAGAAGAACCAACATGCATGGGGGCTCCTCCTCTAGCTGATTATTCTTCTCAGATTCCACTAGAAGAGTGGCACCCTGATCATCAGGAATGGACTGTATCAGAAAGAGATCAGAAAACCTCAGAAATTCCTCAGAATTTCCCTGCAAACACAAGTGGTGATCCCACAGAAGAGCCTCAAGAAGATATCCAGCCTCCAGGTCACTTAGTACAAGAAATAGAGGACTGTTGTTCTTCTGTCTATGCTAATGAGCAGGACATGTATGATGCTCAAGAATTTGTGGAAGATGAGGAGGAAGCTAATCAGGAGGTGCCTGATGGCTCACCCCTGTCTTGCACTATGCTGACTAAAAAAGATCACAGCCTCATAGCGAAAGCTAACAGGGAGTGCTGCAGTGAGGGAACAAGTGACCACATGGAAGATGCAGACTCTGAAGTAGAAGAAGAACCAGCACACATGGAGGCTCCTCCTATAGCTGATTATTCTTCTCAGATTCCACTAGAAGAGTGGCACCCTGATCATCAGGAATGGACTGAATTAGAAAGAGATCAGGAAACCTCAGAAATTCCTCAGAATTTCCTTGCAAGCACAAGTGGTGATCCCACAGAAGAGGCTCAAGAAGATATCCAGCCTCTAGGTCAGTTAGTACAAGAAACAGAAGGCTTCTGTTCTTCTGTCTATGCGAGAAGACAAAACTCTCCGTTGACAAAAGAAGAGATGGACCGAATATTAAACATGCATTCCACCTCTGAAATCCTCCACAGATCAGACACCCTTGCTCATTCATCTATGCACTTTGATGATAGCTAACCTATCTATGATACTGATGAAGAAACTTATGAAAGCCTGCTGATAGATGAAGATTCATTGAGTCTTGACTCTGTTACTCCTCTGATCATCGGTCATAGTCTCATCGAGCTCGGCACATCGGAACAGACTACATCAAACCTCTGACAGGACACAGCTGCAATAAACGATGAGTCCTCCAGTTCAAAAGATGAAGGAGACACTTTCAAGAGAGAGAGTCTTCCCCTTGATCCAGTACAAGAAGGGAAATCCTGGTCGAAGCCTGCCTGTCAAATATTCATAACCATGTAACTTATCATGATCCTTATGTTCATTTGCTGCAAACATTTGAAGAAGGATCAAAGGTCTGGTTGAGGAGTATGTTGCAAACAGAAAGAAGACTTTTCGAAGCTGCTGTTGAAAAATAGAAAGAGTGGGAATAGCCCTGACTAACTAGCCTCTAGTCATGGGATCACTTGATGTATTGCTTGCATTGGAAGACAATGTTTGTAAGCTAGACTTATTAATATTCCAGTTAGGGTAGGGTAGGTACCAAAAGATCAATAAAACTTAGTCTGTGAGCATTTCGTCATGTGTTTTGAATTTCTGCAAAGTTTTCAGTCTGTGAGCAGTTTTGTCTTTATGCCACGGTCTGTAGCCCACCGCCCTGGATTTTATAATTGGTTTGTTTTATTGTGTAGGGTACATAGAGTGATGAATTCACTCTATTTTCCATAATAAGAGCCACTGCGATCTGAAATACAAAGAATACCATTACAACAGTAGCTCAGTGAAACAGCAGAGACAGATTAAGAGGATTAAGGCCTGTTAATTGAATATTTGAGACCTAATCCCGTGATCAAAGGAAAAGACGCAGTTTGAAGATAAAGAGCAAATGAATCAAGCCATATCTGCTCTCACAACACATTTCTATTAAGCATAGTCGTCATAAGTACCATCCCTCACTCTGTCTTAATGAATCCGTTTAATGTGTATCACCTACTCCTGCTATCCATTTTTCCTATAAAGAACCCCAAAAAACATTGTTTTGGGAGAGGGTAGCAGAGTAGTTTGTAAGCTATTAAGTTGGGAAGAGAAAGTTGAGACTGTAATCAGCTATTTGAGACTGCTTTTGCATCAATTGATCAAGCAATTTCACAGGATCCTGGTCTATTACTACGAGAGATGTTATTGTTATCTCATTGTTATTTACATTTTTCATGCTGTTCATTGGTCTTCTAGCACGCATCAGAAATATAGCATAGGATTTACCCTCGGTCCAGGAGCGCTAGATCCTAGGGACCCAAAGTGGTTATGATGTTGTCTCATCTTTTGGTCTTGCTAATCTGGCCAAAACATGGGAACCCCGACATATTTTTTCTTAAAAATTGAATTAAAAATAAAAAAGTTATAAAATAAATTCCACCTTTTATTTTAGTACTAAAAATATTATTAATACTAAGTTAGAAATAAAAATATTATTACTACTAATTTATAAAAAGCGATCATTGATAAGCAACAGGTAGTAGTTACTCTATCATACTCATATTAATGCCAAAAATAAGGTAAGCATATGTAACATATCTAATCCACACAACAAATGCATATGCTCATGGGTCGTTCTAGTAATTATCAATTGGTTACCATCACCAACACAAATTTTTTTATTATTATAATTTAGATAGATTTAAACTACTACTATATAGCACATAAATTTTTAATTTTTACTTTGATTTAATTATATTTAAACTAAATTAAGCAGCAACTTTATTACAAAGAAAATACTAATAGATATATCTAATTACCTAGACTCACAAGAAAAATACCTCAATTTACCATTTACTAAAAAACCTAAATTGATTATATTGTAAACCTTAACACTTTAAACTAAACTAAACAACAACTTTATTAAAAAGAAAATCCTCATAAACATGTTGAAACTCAAATTGCAACATTTCTATATTTGCATTAAGCAACAAGTAGTAGCTACTCTGTCATACTTATATTAATGCCAAAAACAAGCTAAGCATATGTAGCAGATCTAATCTATACATAAAATGCATATGCTCATGGGTCATGCTAGTAATTATCAATTGGTTACCATCATCAACACAAAAGTTGGTTTACTATAATTTAGATAGATTTAAACTACTACTATATAGCACATAAATTCTTATTTTTTACTTTAATTTAGCTATATTTAAACTAAACTAAGAGAAAAATTTATTACAAATAAAATCCTCATAGACATCCTTTAATTCAAATGGAAACATTTAGCAAATCCTCATAGACATGCTCAAACTCAAATTGCAACAATTATTTCTAATTTAATTTAACTATACTTTATTAAAAAAAAAATATTCATAAACATCCTCAAACTCAAATTGTAACATCTCTATGATTACATTAAGCAACATGTAATAGCCGTAATAGCTATCCATAGACATTTTCCAACATCACATTGCAACATTACTATATTTAAACTAAGTGGCAGGCCCCAAAGTGGTTATGATGTTGTCTCATCTTTTGGTCTTGCCAATCTGGCCAAAACATGGGAACCCCAACATATTTTTTCTTAAAAATTGAATTAAAAATAAAAGAAGTTATAAAATAAATTCCACCTTTTATTTAAGTACTAGAAATATTATTAGTACTAAGTTAGAAATAAAAATACTATTAGTACTAATTTATAAAAAGCGATCATTGATAAGCAATAGGTAGTAGTTACTCTGTCATACTCATATTAATGCCAAAAATAAGCTAAGCATATGTAGCAGATCTAATCTACACAACAAATGCATATGCTCATGGGTCATCCTAGTAATTATCAATTGGTTACCATCATCAACACAAAAGTTCTTTTATTATAATTTAGATAGATTTAAACTACTACTATATAGCACATAAATTTTTAATTTTTACTTTGATTTAATTATATTTAAACTAAATTAAGAAGCAACTTTATTACAAAGAAAACACTAATAGATATATCTGATTACCTAGACTCACAGGCAAAATACCTCAATTTACCATTTACTAAAAAACCTAAATTGATTAGATTGTAAATCTTAACACTTTAAGCTAAACTAAACAACAACTTTATTACAAAGCAAATCCTCAGAAACATGTTGAAACTCAAATTGCAACATTTCTATATTTGCATTAAGCAACAGGTAGTAGCTACTCTGTCATACTTATATTAATGCCAAAAACAAGCTAAGCATATGTAGCAGATCTAATCTATACATCAAATGCATATGCTCATGGGTCATGCTAGTAATTATCAATTGGTTACCATCATCAACACAAAAGTTGTTTTACTATAATTTAGATAGATTTAAACTACTACTATATAGCGCATAAATTCTTATTCTTTTACTTTAATTTAGCTATATTTAAACTAAACTAAGCGAAAAATTTATTAGAAAGAAAATCCTCATAGACATCCTTTAATTCAAATGACAACAATTAGCAAATCCACATAGACATGTTCAAACTCAAATTGCAACAATTATTTCTAATTTAATTTAACTATACTTTATTACAAAACAAATCTTCATAAACATCCTCAAACTCAAATTGTAACATCTCTATGATTACATCAAGCAACATGTAATAGCTGTAATAGATATCCATAGACACTTTCCAACATCACATTGCAACATTACTATATTTAAACTAAGCGGCAAGTAGTCGCTACTTGTAGCCTTGTTTTACATGACTTAGATTGTTACTTTTTAATATTTATTTTCGACCATAAACTTCAAATAGCTTTTTTCTAAGACTTATTTTCCATGACATAGATGGTTACTTTCTAATATTTATTTTCAACCATAAATTTCAAATGGTTTGGACTGTGAAAATTATTGATTATACAAAGTCGACAAGTGAGATGTTTCAAGCAAAGCTGGCAATTGGATGAAAAGATCAGTTGAATACACCTACACTATAAAGTCGTATTCATGAAATCAATTCTTGCGTTACTTCCAAGTGGAAAGTGCTATTCAATGTTGTGGATGAACGGAAGTGACCTACAAGTTGCGTAGTTATGTCACTCTAACTGCTGTATCGCTTGAATGTTGTGGATGAACGGAAGTGACGTACAAGTTGTGTAGTTATGTCATTTTAGCTTTTTCTTGAAATTGTTTATATAGATATTTTTTTTAATTTTGGGAAAATTTATTATAAATTATTTGTTAAATTAGTAATAATATAAGCTTACTCATTATTGTTATTCAAGAAAAATCAAGCTACCTAAAATTATTGGCTGGTAGTTTGTAAGGGGCAAGTTTTCACTCCTCCCATATCTCTTTGAGCAGTAAGTCATTAACCTATTTCTTTAGGTCTAAAAAAAATCAATTCTTAGCCAATCAAAAATGGTTATATATATATAACTTTTTTTCACAAATTTACTGTAAATTTAGATAGAAATTTTAAAATATAATTAAAATTATAAATTTGAGTTATTAAAATGATTTGAATTGAATATTTTAGAAATTTTTTAAACATTGAATTTTGTATTTTTGAATGTATAAATGAATTTAATACTTAATTTTTTTTTTGGACTATGTAGATTTTGCAAACTACATAAATTAAATCTACCATTACAACAAATCTCTCTCAATCTTTTTTAGCAGAAGGATCCAAAAATATAACCAGTATAAATTCATCTTAAGTAACACAAACTTCTTTAAAGTGCAAAATACAACCTATAATTTTTAGTTGTTTAAATTGTATTTTTGAATGCTATAGAGAGTATATAGAGGACCAAACTGTAAATACAATTTAAACAATAACAATTTACACATTTCTTTTTGCACTCTAAAATAAGTTTCCTCGTGAAGAAATTTGATCTCTCTACTCATCCGTGGTTTCTCAACTCCATGTTGAAAAAAAACTTACTTACACATCTCCTTTATACTAGATTGTAAAATAAGTCTCTTGGCGCAATTAAGAAAAAAATAGACAAAACAAATTTATCACTCAAATTATGTATATATATATAATTGGAAAAGTATACCATTTATCAAAAATATTTTATATGATTAAAAATTATCTATCCTACATTTATATAATTTCATTTCTTTTTGATATTAGACTAAAAATTGTAGTGTAATTATTTTATGTTTTTCTTTTCATATAACCATGTATATAATGGTATAGTCAAAGTATTCTATATTTTTTCCCTTATAAAATTTTAAGAAAATTATGTTGTTTTTTTAATTTAAAATAAATATATTAATTTTTTTTTTATTCACCACTTTGAACAACTTATTTAAATATTATCAATTTAATAATTCAAATTTATAATTTTTACATTTTTTTACTAAATTTTTAACAAAATTAACCAATAAATATAATAAAAAACCAGAACCAAAAATATGTATATTCAGCTCACCCATATAAATTATATAATTTCAACCAAATTTTAATTGACAAATATGTTAAAAAACCAAAACCAAAAATATATATATTCAACTAACCAATAAAAATGATTTATTATTTGTAAAATATGATGAGTTGACCTAATAAACCAAAACCCCCCCCACACACACACACACACACACACACATATATATATATATATATATATATAGCCAATAAAAAACATTTGTAAAATATGATGGGCTGAGCTTTTTTTTTCAGAAGAAAAAAAATGCTGTATATATTATGAGATATATATAACAGTACATGTTCATCATTACATTCTCGGTTGTTAAAACAACAAGAACTACCATATTCCCAAATACATACAAAAACACTCCTAAAGAGAAGATATTCGATGTACATGGCAAGCAAGATTACGGGTAGAATATACCAGACCCAACACTATTCTTTCTGAGCATCCCTGTATCATTATAATACATGAAAAAATAATACAGAAGCATCATAGTTCATGGAAAATAGGACAAAAGGAAGATGCAGAGAAGGAAAGAAACTAGAAAAGTTGTTCAAAAAGCAGCAACCATGATACATATGGGACAAGCCGACATGTACAGTCACCAGCACAGGCTCGCTTGAAAAACACTGCATAGCGTCTAAACCATCACACTCTGTTCAATGAACCATGTCAACAGAGTCGTTGTAAATCCAACAAAAAACTCTGTATCAGAGATCACCCGCTCGCTTGATGTAAAGGTAATATTCATATGAATCAGACTCAACAGTGAATCTGGAAGGCAGGCTCACTTGAAACTATTGATCAACTTCAAAAATTCCACTCATACAGAAGTAGGAAACAAGCGTACTTGTGAATGTATAAAATAAAATAACAGGCTCGCTTGATACATAATGTACTCCCCATGTCCCACTCGCTTGATGTAGATGAGTCCATAAGAAATTTGAAAATGACAATAAACAGGGGCATTGATCATACAAAAAAGATAGGATATATTGAAAGGCATCATTCAAAATACATTTTCCTTGCATCATATTGGCCGCCTCGCCTGATGAAGAAAAATAGGATCAAGAATCGAAGGGAATACCATACTGTTACAGAAAAGACCCATATGAGTCACCCGGTAACAATAGTTTTAGATATTCAAATTCTGCTGGCTCGTTTGTATACGATATATTGATGATCAACTGCCAGTGACAAATCGGAGCGCTATATCTGGTATAGTTTAGAAGCCTCCAAAAAGAAACTGTATAGATAGAGTAATCTAAAGTATGAAGAAATACAGCTGAATAGATTATAAACATAAAACATAATGAAAATAGGATAAAACAATTAGAGAGATAAAGAGAGCATCTACTTCCGAATGTATGAGTCATGGAATTGGTACTGTCAAAATCCTAATCTGTACCCCATCTTTGTACTGAAGAATATACATATGTCCATAATCTGCACAGATACCATTTTTAGAAAGACCACCCGCCCTGATATTATTCTCTCTATAGATATGATTTATAGGAGGACATTTTAAGATCTGCCATAAGCTAAGAATCCTCTGCATCCATCCCCTCAAGGTTGGTATAGTGAGATCACATCTGCTGTATATCCATTCAATAACCAACTTAGAGTCACCATAGAAATTGGGGTTTTGTAATTGAAGATTTGATGCAACCAGGAGGCTACCCCATAGCGCCATGATTTCTGCCTTATTATTTGTACTAGGACCCCCATTCCAATAGATATGAATTCTCTCACGCTGAGACAATTTAACCCATACACCACATCCCGTGATGCCCGCACCAGATGCCCCATCAAAGTATATAGCAGGGAGATGAATCTCATGGGGTCTGTTCCTAAATGATCTACCTGCCACCAATTGAGGAGGAACATTCCACTCTACGATCCAGCTCATGATATTGGATATGATAATATGCGGGAGAAAAGGCCTGTTTTCAAAAATGAGAATGTTCCTACCAATCCAGACTTCCCAAAAGAAGTAGAAAGGAAGTGACTTATATTTACCTTTAAGCTTGTCCCAATCCCTTACAGCCGAAATAAAATTAGAAGCAGACCAATTTGGATCCATAATGAGAGGTGCAAGGGATCTCCACATATTTTTAATAACATAACAGGTGAAAAATAGGTGCGTAATGCTTTCAGCCTCCATACAACATATAGCACATCGGTTCGGCCCTTGTAAACCCCTTTTGTAGAGATTATCCCACGTAAGTATTTTACCCCTCCAAACCATCCATCCAAATAGGGTAATCTTGGTGGGAATCCTACGCTTCCAGTAAGGATAGAAGATCTTGGAAGTAGTACCCCCAGATGTTGAGAAAATGATATACCTGTAGGCGTCTTTAACAATGATAGCTCCATGCTTCACAGGCCTGTTCCAAATGATTTTGTCACCTCCCACTGAATGAAAGAAACCAGCAGATTTGAAAGATAGCAAAATAGCCTCCCATTACGAAGCGTCTTCCCCCGATAACCCCAGTTGTAATGCATTTTTGAAAGACGGTGCTCCATAAGACCACTCAAAAATGGTCTGAGATAAGAAAATATATCCCTGTAGCGAGAGGCGGTGTAAAAGCCAAGGGGAAATAGAACAGTCAGTGGGAAGTCCAGAGATATCTTTGAAAGCCAGAGGAATTTTTCCGCCATCACAAAAATCCAGGTCACACGATCACATATAAATGTAACGATATTTTTGAAGCCTCCCCAAATAACAGAGATGTTGGTTGGACAAATCAGCTCCCTACATATTAACTAATGAAAAATATCACCTTCAATGTACTTGCACCTTATAATAGCGCTCCATATATTATCTCCATTGATAGCATGCCAAAATGATTTAATTAACAGTGCGATGTTGAAGATTCTAGTATTTAACACCCCGCAGCCATCGAAATCAATGGGTCTACATATGACGTCCATTTGACAGAGATGGTATTTCTTGTGAAGTTTTGTTCCCCCCCACAGAAATTGTGAAATGATCCTGTTTATCAGCTCCACAATCTTGGCAAGCAAATAGTAGAGGTGTCCCCAATAGACCATCAATTGTGACAAGACAGCCTGGATAAGGATGAGCCGACCCCCCATAGACAACCATTTGTGAGTCCACCTGTATATACGAGTTCTAAAACGGTCAATTAACCACATCCAATCTTTGTTCTTATAACCACAGGGTTTTAAAAAGCATCCTAGATATTTGAAGCCTTCTGAAAAAAGTTGAGTATGAACCCCCAACAAATCAACAATAAAGAGAATCTCCTGTAAATGACCCTTGTCATATAAGAGAAAATATTTTCCTTTGTTAATTCCTAACCGCAGATTCAAACCTGATCAGTAGCAAGTGAATATAAGACCAATGGTTCCTATTAAGATATCCAAATAGCAACATATCATCAACAAAGAGCGAATGATTTGTAGAGATAGTTTCAGAAAAGGAGAAACCTTTTATGAAACCCTGCTGTTCAGCATAATGTAATAGCTTACTAAAACCATCAAGAACAAGAATAAAGATTAGCGGGGAGAGGGCGCATCCCTGGCGGAGACCTCTGGCAGCGCCAAAGAAGAGAGTGGGTACGCCATTAACCAACACAACATATCTAACTGTAGAAACACATGACATGACCCATCGTATGATTCTGATTGGCAAACCAATCTTGAGTATTATAAGCCTTATATAGGACCAATCAACCGAATCATAAGCCTTATGTAGATCTACTTTCATAACTAAAGCTTCCTTGCTAGCGATATGGGAAGAATGGAGAACTTCTTGTGCAATGGCAATCGCATCATGAATAGAACGCCCTTGAAGAAATCCATACTGTTCCAAGCTGATGTGATCTGATAAAATAGATCTGATGCGATTTGAAATGATTTTTGATGTGATTTTATACATTAAATTGCATAAAGAAATTGGCCTAAAATCAGCAAATGATTGCGGATCAGCCACCTTGGGTATTAGAACTATAAAGGTAGAGTTTAAATTTGCAGGCATATGTCCTCTTTTCCTAATCAGTTCAATCACCTCCATTAGTTCAACACCAATAAGATCAAAGAAGAAAGTAAAGAATTCCACTGGCCATCCATCCGACCCCAGGAATTTGTCATGCGCAAATGATTTCAGGACCCTGTGCACTTCATTCCCAATGATTTCCTATTCAAGAGAAGTGATGGCTTCCTCATCAAACATTCTTGGTACGTGATTCAAAAACCATGTTTGGTTTTCCAGATTAGTGGGCAACTCTTTTTGATAAAATTCAGAGAAATGAGAGTAGGCCTCTTTTTGTATCTCCTCGGTAGATATAGCAAAAGTACCATCAGATATTTTAATCCACCATATCGCATTTCTGTTCCTTCTTTCGGATGCATATTTATGAAAAAATTTAGTGTTGGGATCACCCTCCTTTAGCCAATCAATCTGAATCTTCAGCTTCCATGTAGTCTCTTCAATACCCATAATCTCCCTCTTTCTCTTCCCTAGCTGTTCAAGGATTACATATGATGCCTCCCCCAGAGCCTTATTTACGAACCCTTTATAGATAGCCTCCATCCGACCTTTAATGTCCATTAACCCTATTTGGATGGTTTGGATAGATGAGATGTCCATTTATTAGTTGATTTAGTTTTTTACATATGTGCAGGATATAATTGAATTTTGGGAGCATTATTATTTTCATGTCTTGTTTAGGCTATCTGTTGTTTAGTGACCATCGCAATCTTCAGAGATTCCCCATGCTCTTTCTCGGTTGCGATTACACTACTCTACGTTATATTTTCTCACTTCTTCCCTATTGCTCATGCCGTGAAATGATGGTTATTAAATTTTTACGGGCCGAAGGAAATGATTAACAGTCTGAACAATACCTCAATCATTACTAGACAATGCCCCATTGAAACAATTATACCAGTGCTCTTAATGCATTGTCAATTTATTTATAATGATAATTATTTATTTACATAGGCATGATTGACTGATTATAGTATGATAATGAAACACTATATGATATATTATTAGCAATGAACATAAGTTCACAACATTGGTTTAACCCTTTCAGATAGGATATATATACCTTCACTTCATTTGAATTGCTTAAAGAAACTGCACCCTTGAAGACCTGTCAACGAAATTCCCTATCGGGCTTATTCTTTCCATGCCAATTCCCATACCATCTACACTTGTTCCAATACATAGATCGGCAAGGTTTAAGAATGAGATATTTCGAAACTTTTTAGACTCCAATAAAAGTTGGAATATGTAATTCCTACTTGTCTGTGGTTGTAACATTCCATATAAGGAGTCTGTTCTTACATTATAAGAGGTAGCTAGAACTATAAATATTCCTAGTTTAGTGTGTGGTTGAGATATTCTCTCAACCACATTATTGTGCGTCCAAGATAGATTTCCTATCTTGAGGCTAATTCATGTATAAATGTGTGTAACATCTTGATTAATAATATAGTTTGCACACTAAAATTTTATCTTGGTATCAAAGCTCGTAAGGGCCTTTGGCCCTTCGTGGGCATAGGAAAATAAATGACTGTATATATATATAGTTTTATTAAGTTTTGTTTGTCCAATACGTGCACTACTACTGGTGGCAGTACGAGCTGCGGATCCGAGTGCATAGAGGAGATCTTGTGGGCAGAACATAGATCCTTAGATGGTGTGGTCGGATTGTAGCTAAGGTGGACCTGCCCAACATCATGCCTCTATCCAAAGGTAGATGTCAGGGTGCCTCGGATCAGGAGGCTGGAAGGAAGCGATGAATCTTGATCAGTGATGCAGTATGCGTGATTTCAATTGAGTGTGCAGCTGCAATAGATAACATGTAGGAGTGTTGTGTGGAGGATCAATAGGAACAATAGTTGACCAGATCTTGTTCCAGAATAGTTAGCTGTGGACGTGGTTGGATAGCGCCAGAGTTCGTCCAAGTGTGGATGACATGAAAATAGCGTGAGCAGTCATGGATATTGAGGATCGTTTTGAATCAAGTTTAAGGGACAAGTGGGATATTTTTCCTCCCATGAGCTGAGAGTGAGATCGATGCCAAGTGGGAGATTTTGGCCTCATTTTTGACTATCAAGCAAGTCTGTCGAAAGGAGACTCCAAGAATGAAATCATTTGAATCCATGACAAATTCCATTGTTGAAAGGACAATACAGCCGAGGTGAATACATAGGACTCTATAGACAACTAAAATTCATTAAAAGATATTTTTTTTTACTGGAGATGCATGAACAATATTTGGATGTTTCCAGTGTTTGTATTTGCGAATAAATCCCATTGAATTGGGTAAGACAATTGTTACAGGAGCTGTTTCGGTGGCTTATAGGTTAAGAAAAACGCACAATTGTTACAGGAGCTTTTTGATGCGTTGAATCAATTTTCATTTGATTTCTTTTGCTTAATTGAATCGTGTGCTCGCGTCAGGCCCAATCCTGGGTCGAGCCAGATGCGAGCGCAGACTCGAACGTGTAATCCTTGAATCCACAGTGGTTGGAATATGCCCGAGACGTGGCCATGACAACGACAGGATTAATTGTTAAAAGAATTGGAGGCCTGCTCACAGGTTGTTAGGAGACTCCAAGGTCACACTGGAAGAGGCCGAACAATGGAGATCTATGTGTGATTGAGCCACGTGAAATTTGGCCTAGCTGGAAGATAATCCATGCAATCAATTAGACATGGGGAAGTGCTGGACCGCGAAATCAAGCAGAGAGTGCAGCTGAGTATGTTCGATATCTTGATCGAATCACAGATACCCGAGCGTGATGCAATTATGGTGGGGTTGTACCCTTAATTTCATTCGAAACTAAATATTACCAGAACCCTCGATCCAGGTGAAAATAGTAGAGACATTAAACGAGAGACTCGGCTTCTTCGTCTTCCATGTCGATTCCATTTGTTACCATGAGTACGTTTCTCCCCTTTCTGCAGAGAAGGAACTGCAAGTGGGGCATCTTTATTTTCTGCTTCCTCTAGCCAGATAGCGTCATCCTCTGCCCACCTCTGATTTTATAACACAAGCTAGAGCTACCATGGAATAGAGCCACCACCACTACGACAAATTAGGGTGATGATGAGGCCATAAAATCACTTCGAGTGTGACAGTGGTGGGAAAATAAGTAACTGAGATCAATGATCAGAAAATGCATCATTTTGGTAAGTAGGAGAAGAAGCATGTCGGCTCATTTACTGGTGGCGCCTCGTGGGTTTCTGGGATTGGAAAGGCCAGACCATCGAAAGGTGAAATTCAGCTATGTTGTTATTGGTAGCAGAGAGTTGGAAGGAATAATTTGTCACTGTTGTAAATTGCAGCTACTTTCTGTTCTAGATTCGGTAGGCGACAAAGGTTTGGAGGCAGCAGCTACAACATGCAAGGATCTAAGGGATCTCCATGTATTTCCTGTGGATGCATGTGAAGATGGAGAAGGTCGTGCTGCGACATAACTTATCCTGGTGATAACAACAATATTGATATGAGGATTGATATCTGGAGCTTCTGCGATCATGATGAATGGTCATTACCTGCAGTAGCAAGGGAAACTAAGATTGGGCTTTCATATTCAATATTCGGCTCATTTCCAAGTATTCTTGTGACCTTTGCGTGGTAACGCAACCTATGCATGGGATACTAAAGTATGAGGATGATATCAATTATCTGTCCACTTTGGAGTCGTTGAATAGTGGAAGTACTTTTCATTGGAGTCTTTGAATAGTGGAAGTACTTTGCATTATTATTTTATTAAATGTTTAAAATTGTCATGACGATGTAAATCTGGTTTTAATTTAAGTGACATTGGTCTGACCAACTATTGTCACATTATTAGTGTGCGTTGGAACTGGTCATTCCAACAATACACAAATTTGTAGGAAAATTATTATCTACTAGATATATTGATGGGAGTGTCAGAGATTGGACAATCGATTTTGTGTGTGCAACAAGTTTGAAACAAAGTGCCTGAAGTTTCTTGTGTAACAAGAAGATAGAAATTCATTTGTTTGTTTGAAATCTATTAAGAGATTGCAGATTTTCATCTTCAATTTTGAGGATATTATCTTGACAGTGGATCTTTGTTGTTGCAGCCTGGTAGCAAGCATGAGGAGGCATGCTTGAAAGTAGTTACCCAGCCTTGATACTGTGAACAGGGGAAGTGGCATTACGTTGTGATGCCAGGGGAATTGGATACTGAAATGAGAACTTTTGTGTGTAAAATTGTTGAATTTTATGCATGTTGATAGTGAATTTGTGGACGACAAAGGATCGGACCATGGAGTCCTCGATTATTGTTTTGAGAAGGGAAAATAGGTTCTCTTCGTGTGGCTGTGAGTGCCTATGTCTGGATCATCTATGCTCGAATGCAGTGCATTGAGACCAGTTGAAGTTTCATCAATCCGTTTCTTTATCAGTGGACCCCTCACAGGTATCATTGGTGAAAAATGGTTGCTGGTATGTTTGGAAAATAATCATCTTTGGCAGAGATAGAGAAATTAATCTGAAGTGTATGTTTCTTATTTAGCTTCTTGGAATCATGTCTAAAGTTATTGAGCCTTATTTAGCCTAGCTAACTCAATGTAGGTAAAGTTATTTTGTTAGAATTCGAGACTCTAGCAAATGACAGGTTAAGCATGGAGTTCTAAGAATTTATTTGACAAGGATGCCCAAGATGTGAGCAACGAAAGAGGAGGTAATGAAGCAGCAACAATTATTATGATGGATAACAAAGTAAATGTTTATTTGAGTTAGTGTGGGTTTGTGGGATAGACTCCCTAGCATGTGATAAGCAAGTCTAGGAAGATTTTGTAAGTGGTTATTGTATGTACTTGGAGACTCCAAGAGTTGGAGTATGGAATGTAAGCCTTGTAAAGGCATTTGTAAATTTCATGGTAATCTCAAAACCGCCTTGTAATTACAGGTTTATGGTCAGCTGAAAACCATATTTTTTCACTTTAAAGTGATGGTTTGTGTTGAACCAAAAACCACATACAGGAGCCCTTGTGGCTACAGGTGCCCTGGGTGCACACAGTAGCTTAAATGCTCGCATGAGCTTGAATGCTCATAGGAGCTTGAATGCACACATGAGCTTAAATGTTCACAGGAGCTTGAATGCTCACAAGAGTAGGTGGACTGCAGTAAACACCTCACTCACAGGTCTCAGATATTGTTGGTTCTGAGCACAGAAGGGTTGGCGCATTTTTTCTATCTGATAGTCGTGTCGAAAGGCACAATCAGCGCGACTATTAGGGATTGTTATTTGGACATGAATATTTGGCTTAGAAAGGCACTGATCTCTCTTTTTTGGTAGTTCTGCACATGGGATTCGCTCGTTTGTGGTGGATTTGAGTCGCAGACAGTATTGTTGGTTCTGCACATGGGATTCGCCCGTTTGTGGTGGATTTGAGTCGTAGACACATTTGTTGCTAGGTCTGGACATGGAATTTTCCCGTTGGTGGTGGATCTGAGTCGCAGACACATCTCTTGTTATTTTTGGACATGGGATTTTCCCGTTGGTGGTGGATCTGAGTTGTAGACACATTGTTTATGATTGACGACAACTAGACTTTGTGAATTGATATCACGATAAGTAGCCATTAAGGGAGGGAGTTGGAATATGTAATTCCTACTTGTTTGTGGTTGTAACTCTCCATATAATGAGTCTGTTCCTACATTATAGGAGGTAGCTAGAACTATAAATATTCCTAGTTTAGTGTGTGGTTGAGATATTCTCTCAACCACGTTATTGTGTGTCCAAGATAGATTTCCTATCTTGAGACTAATTCATGTATAAATGTGTGTAACATATTGATTAATAATATAGTTTGCATACTGAAATTTTATCTATAAAATCCATCTCCTCAATTAATAACGTTTGAATCAAGCTAGACTCGTTGAATATATATAAAGCTTGACAGTATAAATCTAGATATTGGCACCACTTCTCTCATTGCATATAGTTCTGACCCAACATTGCTATCATTGCCAAATGATAGAAGGACATATATAATGAGCAACTAAAACCATATCACCAAATCAAGGAATACCCTAGAATAGATATAATTGATATTTGGAATCCAAATAATAAAATGAATTCTGAAACCTTAGGCAGATCCAAAGATTGCACTGTTTCTTGGTATCAGTGGGTACAACTTCACTTGTAAATTAATAGAGGTAATACTATAAATGCGAAGGAATATGCAACTATTTCGGTCAATTAACCTTAATTACGACATACCTTGAATTTATTTCTCGTAACATAATATTTTTTTTTCATGAAGAACCTCCCAAATCAAGCTTACTGGAAAATGTAATTAGTTTGAGCTTTCATGGTTATCATTGTAATTATTTTGAGCTTTCATAATTATCATTTTACTTGTGTCATTATGTATATCTTATGTAAAAAGAAAAAAGAGAAAAATTATTACTTTCAAGCATGGGTTTCATGTTTCTTTTAATTGGTCTTCTAGGGAAATCATGTTCTTCATGCTTCTAGGGTTTCTCATGTCATAAGATTTATTTTCATGAGTCAAGAGAGTGAATATCATTTGTATAAGACCCTATTGGGTAAGTTTTATCTTGTAAAAGAATTTATTTTGAGTCTAGAAAGTCAAAATAAGCCTCCTAGAAAAATTCGGCACTACCAGCTAGAAGTCGGCCTAGAGAAGGGTATTTGATTTCATGGAAAGCTTATAAATAGAAGCATCTTCAACCTCATTTGTCACTACACCAATTTGACCACACCAAGAAAGAAGTTCAATTTGAAGTTGGGAACAAGAGGGAAGAAAGAGTGAAGGTCATGGAAGCAAGGGGAATTCGAGAAGAAGAAAGAAAGTCTGATTTTGAGTCTTATTCACTCACATATGCAAAGGAATTAGGGTTTATGTCACTTTTACAAGGCCGAAGGTTGTAGGTCGAAATTTCAGACTCGAAGTTGGGGGCCAAAGCTAAAGCTCAAAGATTTATGTAGTTCCTCACTCTAGTTGAATGACCCTCCTATGACACTAGCATTGATATAACCTTAAGGCTCACTCATTCTTCTTTGAGAATCATAGGTTGAGGATCTCGACACTAGAATCTATTATTAGTGGATATGATGGATGTGTTTGTTTCCTAGTCAATGTTATGATGATAATAGATGCGATGGATGCTATTATTTCCTAGTTAGTGTTATGATGATGATAGGTTTGATGGATATGTATGTTTCTACAGATGTTAAGATGATGATAGTCGTCATGGATGTATTCATTATGTTGGCTACTTACATTAGTTCTGGTTCATGGTGAATAACGATTTGGATGACTATGTCATGTTGATGATTTAACATATGCTATTATGCCAATGACTAACATTGTGAAATAGTATTACTTATCCCTAATTAGTATGGAAGGAGACCACCAGATACAACCACATGTGATGAGTCGACGACATCTAATTTGATGGATTAAATATTTTTTTTTTGAAATTTTAAAGTTTAGCTTGAATTTTTCTGTAAATGCTAATGACATGTTAGTGGTTGCAGGAATAGGTTAGTTGTTTTTCTGGATCACTCACACAAGGGTGACAGGGTTGTATAGATACATGGAACTTAATGGGAGGGCTGGGATAGTGTCCTTGATCACCCAATAGCACTCTCGGTGTGACTTGGGCTGGAAGGGCTGGAATACCTTCACCTTAAAGATCACAATGTCATGGGGCTAGACCCCATGTTGGGTCGCTCATGAGGATTTTACTCATGGGTTCGCATGAAGGTATATTCCTCGATCCCTAGCACCATTAGTCTCACTATAGAGGTAAACATGAGAGACGATAGAAGTCTCTGTCATTGCACCTATATCTTCTCCTTGTAGTTAGTGGATGCTTGAAGGGCAAGCGGTGTGCCACACTTGGAAATTTAAGGGAATTTCTTGAAGGAGATCACTGAATTGACACCCTTGGCATCAAGAAAGAACTGTTAGGTGCGACACCTTTCAAACATCGAAGTGAAGTTCTTAAAGGAAATGAAGAGCTTGTAACCCTTGACATCCAGAAGAAAGTATTGAGTATAATCAAGATATGAAAATCCTACTAATTCACATAAGTTAGTAAATTAGGTTTTATAACCAAAGAAATTAAAAAATAATAAAAGTTGGGGTAAAAGGAGGCAAGGAAGAAATAAAAATAGTGTACAACTTATGAACTCTACTCTCCACATGTTGGAAAATATTAGGTAAATAATGCAAATAATCATTTTAATATGTAAACGAGGGATAAGAGGGACATAGAGTTAATTAGAAAAATTAATCCTAAAATAGTTAAACTTCTTTAAGAAAAGAGGGTGGTGAGTAAAAATAAATATTAATGAATGAAATTAGAGAAATTTGGAGACCCTCCAAGTGGCAAGAGCCAACATCAGAATATCCATCTAATAGGAAAATTGGGTTAAATTAGCAGGTAGTTAGGGGGGCCAATTTGAGACTTCTTAGTTAACTTCAGTAATGAACACAAATTAAGGAGTAATAAAGGGGGATCAAGAGACAACTAGGAGAAGAAATAGTGAGTCTTGTTGGGGTGAGGAAAAATATTATTTTTGAACTAAAATTTAAGTAAATAACTTTGGATAGCCTTTGTGAGAGGGTGACACATGGGTGGGTGAATTATCAAAGATCTGGATTAATAAAAATAATTAATTGTGCATGAAGTGTCAAGTGTCACCCATGAAACCTCCTATAAAATATGGGGAAAGCTATGGGAGAGGGGAGTTTTCCATACCCTATTATTAGATGGATGAGATTATTTTATTGTAAGTGACTACGAACTATAGTGAGTTTGGTGAGGTGGCGATTTTTAGAGAGGGGAATCTTGTGTCAAAGAGTGCTCACCTCCATAAATTAGCTTTCTTCCTCTTGTACAACCCCATTGTAGCTTGGGGGTCTGCGAGGAATAAGAGTACCCAAGTACTAGGTTGGGAGGTCAACCGATGGGTCACTAAGATTCGGTTGAAGCACATCAACGTTCAAACTTGGATGCAAACGATAATAACAGAGTACAAGTAGAGGCAAGATGATGATCAAATCTCCTTTCTGGGATGACCGATAGATGTTGTATTCATGATGTTTATGAAATTTTTTATTTTGTATGTATAGTTAACAAAATGTAAAAATCTAGATGATAGGCAAAATTCATTGTAAATTATGGATGTTTGATGTAAATGCCTTAATAAATATGTCTTTCCAATGTTGGTGGTTGTTTAAGGTATTATGTGATCTTGGTATAGATGTCACTAGAAAATGATTAGTTAAATTGAAATACTTCTTTTCTTATGGTTGTATTCCTAACTAAATTATTTATAGTTAAAAAAAATAGTGTCAGAGGCAAGGTCCTTGCACTTGGTATCAAAGGATTAGATTCAACCTCCAAGACCTATGGACCTGTCAACATTAAGTACATATGCCACACAAAAAATGTTTTTTTTTCCAATATCTTATAAAATTGAAATATCATGCTTTAACCTCAATGACGTTGTATTTGTGTTGTATTTTCTCCTCATTTTTATCGATGACAATGCTAAAAAAATTCCATACTTTTGTTTGTAAATTGTGAGACAATTCTTTGCTCATAGGATTCCTGGTGAACTAGGTTCATACTATGTATAGGCCCTAACTGGAATTAGAACATATCTAAGCATGTATCACCATGTAGTGAATTCCAAATCTCCTTATATGTATGATTGTGGGATTTAAACCCATAGTTTGACTTGCATCCTCAACCTTACTTCATGCATAGATACAAGCTCAAATGGCATATATTTGTATAAATTAATAAAGACACAACTATACCTTTTCTCTAGATAAAGCCTCAATTTCAAGACTATAATTGAAAATATTAGGTTGTAGGCCTTTTTGTCTCATTCTAGAGAGTAAACTAAGAATATTTTCATATTGATTTAGGAATTGAAAGTTAAGGCTCCAAATGGTTTCTATGCTCTCTCAGCTTGTCTGTTAACTGAAATTACTTACATAGTATGTCTTCCTTTACTGAAATATGATAGTGAACATGAGCTTGTAAAGTAACAAAAATTGTGCTTTTGAACCCAATTCAGGATTTTGGTGACTGCCATGTAATTGAAAAAATTGCAAAGATGCTTTGTGAATGAATTCCATAGAGCCACTAGGACTACACCATATTCCACTACCGTCTCAATATCTATGAGCCCCACTTTAGTCGGGTTCAAATTCCCCGAAGCACATTCCCTGTCCAGATGTTGAAGCATCGCATCTAAGTTCCATTTTTTAGTATCCTAAGATTTATGTTACATGAAACAACATAAATGGAGATTTATTCCTTTACAAAGAAGAAGAGGAGAAACTGAAAACAAAGCCATCAAAGCGGAAAATAACACATTTGATGTAAAATGATACTAACTTGATGTTTGCCTCATTTCCATTAAAATCACACATGCTTTGTCTAAGCTTCAACTTGAGAATCCCATTATTTATGGTTGATTTATTTGATAGAGTGCAAGATTTATGGTTGTATTTTATAATATATTGCATGATTTATGGTCCAAATCTCTAATAAAGTACGTGATTTGCGGCTAGGTTTCCTAATGGAGGACATGATTTAGGGTTACGTTTTCTAATAAAGGGTGTGATTTTTTGCTGAGGATTCTAGCATAGCCTATGGTTTAGAGAGGGAGTTATTAGGCCATGAAAATAATTATAATACCATTTAATACTTCCATGTATTATGAGGATCTTTCTTATCCCGTATCCTATTACTTTCTGTTATAGATGACATGTTTCACATATGCATTTATGAAACAAGTAACCCCCTGCATTCCTAGGGTGCCCTCAATACATGCCAAATAATTGAAAGCTCCCCAAGAATCATTGTGAGAAGCAGTATCTTCGTTAACAAAGAAAAAATGGTTGTTTCCATCTATTTGATCAGAGGCTTAGTATTAAGCTAAAAAATGAAAGTGCTCAGAAATTCTCTAAACTAGAACGCCAGTGAAGAGCTCATCACTAGTAATCTGGCGCAATTCGTTTCATCAAAATCTGACTTTGGATGAGGAAGTTATGACCTGCTGTCCGTTTGCTCAAACAACTTAAACAAATGCAGAACAGTGAGAGGTTGATGACATGGCAGCCCAGTCAGCACTATAGGTATATTCAGGGAATACTCTCCAGTTTTAGCCCAATGACACTTTGACAAGTTTCACAACCAGATTCCCTAGTGAACTTTGGAGGTGATTTTGTTTTACAACTATCATAAGGTTGAAGGAGAATTTTTTTATTTGGAATAGTCCAAACAGAGATGGACACATGGCGCAGCCAGTGGCCACCACGTGACCCCTCTGGCGGACCCTACAACCTTTGGATTATGTTGAAATTACAAATTTATGAGTTTATGTCAAAGTCTGGACACATATATATATTTCTAGTTATATATATTTTTCATTATCCAAAGTTTCGAGCCATAAACAGGTGGAAATTTATATGGGCGAATATATGCTATATAACCAAAGTGTAAATCATATTACAGGTGGGCTGAATATTATGCGAGTGAACATATTTTATATCCAAAGTTTTGAACTATGGGTAGAAATTTTATTTCATTGAACAAAATTTTGGTGCGGGGGTCGGGGTCGAACCCACAACCTACTCCACGCCATTACAATGACTTACCGCCTCTGCTCTAAGATGGGTCTTAACCATCTAGGGTCGTCGCTTCAACTTATTGTTCATTTATCCGATGACAGGGGTTAGGATGGGGCCAACCCCTCCCATGTGACTACAACGCATAAACCGTGGGCGGAGCCAATTCTAATGGTGGAGTTTTAAAACATTAATCCTTGATTATTTCGTTAAGCCGCGGATTAAGGGCTAATAAAACATGTTTAATACGTTTGGATAAACACACAGTTAAGACACTCTTATCACTGTTAAGGCATCTTAACTGCTAATTAATCATTCTGTTAAGTGGCGACATATTTAGTGGGACCTCCTAATTCGACGGAATCCACCAAAATGTCGGAGCTATTTGGAGTCTTCTCCAGATTTGGAGGAGAAATTGGAGGAAAATTTGTTTTGGCCATAACTGAGTCAAGTTTCGACCAATTTTTTCTCAGGAAGAGTCATTCTTGGTAGATTTTGATGTTTTGGACACATTGGAGCAGGTTACAGAGGCAATAGGATAATTTAAACAAAATTGTTTGTACAATTTAGCTAATACAAAGGCCCATGCCATGGAAGATGGACCACAAAGATGTAGCCTAGGAGGGGTGAACTCCTTCATCAAAACAAAGTGTTATTGATTCAATTGTGATGGTTTGCTGTGTGCTTATATGCTGCCATTCAAAATTTAGTTTCCATGCTTTTATGTTCAAGTATTCAACTTAATCTCCACAAATTTACTTGTTAATCAATCATAAGCACTTCAATAAACCCTTGTACAAGAAGCAAAGATCGACACTTTTAGTATAAATATGAAGATGAAATTAGCACAAAAAAACTAAAATTCAAATTCGGATCAATACGGTATCATATCAAAGGTTATTTGCTTATTTTTCTTGAGTTTTGTGCAAGAATGGTCTTAATAGTTGCAATTTTGTGATGCTTACAAGGTTGAAGTTGCGGAGAGGAGAACGAAAAATATTAGTTTCTAGTCCTAAGGTTAGGACTAGAAGAAGGAGAGCTACAAGAGCATCAATGTCACCCAAAGTTCCACTCATAGCTGCACTTGAAGCACCTCAAGTTTTATCTCCAGAAGTTGAGATTGAGGAGGTATAAATTGCACAAGAAGATGAGTTGATTAAAGATGTACAAGCATCAAAAGCTGAGCTTGAATCTATATCCATCATGTCAGGTGTTGGAGAGACTCAAGGACATTCAAAAGAGGAAGATGTCAAGAGAGACTTCAATGACATAAAGAGGATGGTTAAAATCATGTTTGATGCATTCACTGCTGAAAGGGCAAGAGATGGTTCTAAGAATCCACATGGAGAAGGAACATCAGATGATAAGAAGGATGAAGAGAAGAGTTCAAAGGGCAGTGGAGGAAAGCCACCTCCATCTGCACCATCCTCATCCTCATCATCTTCATCAACATCATCTTCCACTTCCACCACAAAAAGAACCCATACTCATTCAAAAACCCCAAAAGGAAAAACTCCATTACTCAAATTGGACATTAAGTTTGAAATTCCCATGTACAATGGCGAGGTAAATGCAGAAAAGTTTCACAATTGGATCCGTCAATTGGAGGTATACTGCATAATTTAGAACCTAAAAGAATATGACATAAATATCATGTTGGCTTGATTGAGGCTAGAAGGAGCAACACTAGTCTGATGGGAAGCAAATACTCAAGAGGAAATGTGAATCCATGGTAAGATATCCATTTCTTGGGTTGAGTTTATTTATTCAATTAGAAGAAAGTTTTATCCATTAACCTATATGCAAAAATATATTATGATTTGGAAAAACTTTAGGCAACTCCAGGGTCAAACAGTTCAAGAATATACCCAGGAGTTTAGGAAAAGGGAATTGTTGTTAGGAATAAACTTGAATTCCCAAGACACACTCTTGAAATACATCGGGGGTTTACATTCCTATTTGAAACATACTATCCTTAGGTTTAACCCAAGAAATTTAGATGAAGTATGTGTGCAAGCCACACATCTTGAAGCAAGGGGAAAGAACATTCATGAAGAGGGTAGTAAGAAGAATCCATTCAAGGGTAAGGGGAAAGAGAAGGGAGGAAAATGGAAGGGAAAGAAGAATGCAAGTGTTAAGAAATAAGGGGAGAAAACTACATGCAAACATTTTTCCAAATAAGGGCATGATGGAGCCCATTGTTGGAAACTACATCCCGAACTAAGGCCTAAGAAACCAAACAATAAGGGGAAACAAAATATGACTGTCACCACACAACATGATCTTAGATCTGATTCCGGTGATGAGACCAAGATTTTAGCCATGGTCAAAAAGGGAAAAGAAGCCATAACAAGTACTAGTTCCTCAAATTGTCACAACAACACTCCAAATGAAGAAACAAGGACAGAATTGTTCCATGTAAGGGTTATTTCAAATCATACAAATATTGATGCATTGTTTGATAGTGGGTCACAAGTAAACTTGATTTTATAAGACTTGGTCAAAAAGCTTAACCTTGAAACTATACCAAATCATAAGCCATACCGTTTGGGTTGGATAGTCAAGAATTCCAATTTACAGGTTACAAGGAAATGCATATTTCGATTTTCAATTACTGCAAACTTTGTTGATGAAGTTGAGTTAGATGTGATTCCACTTGAAATTTCAGGGATTATCTTGGGAAATCCATATTTGTATGACATGAAAGTGGTAATTTATCGCCATGAGAACAAATATCATTTTCTCAAGGATGGGTTGGAGTATATTGCAAGAGCTCATCAAAAAAAGCTGAATATTTCTTTGGTTAATGCAGGGCAGATGAAGAGACTAGTTAATGCAAGTAAAATTTTTGTGCTTCTCGTGATCAAGAATAAAGATGATATTGAATATGAATATTTTGAATGATGTGATGAAAAATTAAAATCTGATTTTTTGATGTGGTAAGTTAACATGGCGAGTTGTTTCAAGAACTAGGTGGGTTACCTCCTAGGAGGGGAATTCATCATGAGATTCAACTATATCAAGATGTTCCACTTCCAAACATTGGTATGAATCACATGTAAATCATGGAGAGTTTGGAAATCAAGAAGCAAATCAAATAATTTCTGAACAAAGGTATCATACGCCCATATACTTCTCCATATGGTTCACCGATTGTTTTGGTACCAAGGAAGGATGTGACTTGGCACATGTGCATATATTTTTGTTCAGTGAATAAAATCACGGTAAAGAATCGCTATCCACTCCCAAAAATTGATGATTTTCTTTATGAGTTAAGGTATGAAAATTATTTCACTAATCTAGACTTAAGAAGTGGTTATCATCAAGTTAGAATAGCTGAGAAGGATATTTGGAAAACTGCATTTTAAAACTAGACAAGGATTTTTTGAGTGGCTAGTTATGCCATTCGGTCTAACAAATGCTCCAGCTACTTTCATGAGAGTTATGAATGATGTTTTAAGACCATTTCTAGATGACTTTGTCATTTTTTAGTTAGATGATATTTTGATATTCAACAAATCAATAGATGAACATGTCATGCATGTGAACAAGGTACTTGATGTCTTGAAAAAAGAGCAATTATTTTTAAAGATGTCAAAGTGTGAGTTTAGCAAGAATTATTTAGTGTATTTGGGACACATTGTTGGAGGAGGTGAGTTGAAGATATACCCTTCCAAGTTTGAGGTCATTCTAAATTGGCCCAAGCCTAATACAGTTACGGAGGTAAGAATCTTTCTTGGGGCAGCACAATATTCGAGGAAATTCATTGTGAATTTTTCTTCCATTGCAGCTCCGTTACATGCATTGAAAAGTGTCAAGAAAGCGTTCCATTGGGGAGATATGCGGAAAAAATAATTTTATGCTTTAAAAAAAATATCAGTTCAGCACTGGTATTGGCTCTTCCGGATCTTAGACAACCATTTGAGATCCAAACAGATGCTACTGATTATGCCATGGGAGCAATTATCATGCAACATGATGAGCCTATTTGGTTTTATTCTGAAATTTTTAATGGAGCTGTGACTAATTATCCCACCTATGACAACGAGTTATATGCATTGGTACAAAGTGTAAAGAAATGGAAGAACTATTTGATGGGGAAAGAGACCATTATCCATATTGACCATCAGGCATTGCGGTAATTATAGTCATAGTTAAAGTTGCAGCAATCAAGAGATTTCAGATGGATGGGATTTCTACAACAATTCCAATTTGTTATTAGGTATAAAAGGGGAATCTACAATAAGGTAGCTGATATGCTCTCTAGGCCTATTGTAAATTCATCTATTATACTCAAGCACGATTCAGTTATCCATGAAAGTTACATTGAACAATATGCATATGATAGTGAGTTTAAATATGTGTATGAAAGCTTGAGTCAAGGAAACAAAATTGAAGAGTTAGATTATCATGTGCATAAATTTTTTTTGTATCACTTGGGGCAAGTTATGTATTCCACAAGGAGAAAGAAATTGTATCATAAGGGAGGTGCATACTTCATTCATTGTTGGACATTTCGATGTAGGCAAGACGATAGCGAATATTCGAAGGTATTTTTATTGGCCACACATGATTGATAGTGTATCTCATTTCATTAGAGGATGTTATTTGTGTGCAATAACTAAGCCTAGAAATAGGAAACCGGGATTATACACTCCACTTCTGGTACCTTCACATCCTTGGGAGAGTATCTCAATGAATTTTGTATGAGGTCTTCCAATGTCAAGGAAAGGTCATGATTGCTTGTATGTAGTTTTAGATAGGTTCAGCAAAATGTGTCTTTTGATTCCATGTAAAAAACAAATGACAACTGAAAAAACAACTCTTCTTTTCTTTCAAAATGTATGGGTTCATTTTGGTCTTCCTACTATTGTAAGTGATTGAGATTCCTGGTTTTTTGGGAATTTTTGGTCAAAGTTGTGGGACATGATGGAAACTAAGTTGAAGAAGAGTTCAACCTTTCATCTGCAAACAGATGGTCAGACCGAGGTGGTTAACAGGATAGTCATTCATCTTCTTAGAGGTTATTGCAAAAAACCTCCCAAGTTGTGGGATGAAAAGTTGCATTACATTCAACATGCATACAACAAGGCAAATAACTCTTCCACAAACACATAACCATTTGAGGCATGTCTTGGGTACTTGCCAAGGTTGCCTTTTGACTTCATCTTTGAGAAAAATTTCACTATAGATGGTGATAGTGACATAGATAAGGCAAGGAAGTTAATTTAGCAAATTTAGTTGGTACATCACATAGTGCAAGAAAAACTTGAAAACAGTCAAAGAAACTATAAGGCAAGGCATGATAAACATCGTGTTGATCACAAATTCGAGGTTGAAGATGAAGTTTGGTTATATATAAGCAAATAAAGACTTCAAGGGGAAGGTAAAAATATTAAGCCAATCCGTTATGGTCCTTTTAAAATTCTGGAAAAGATTGGTAACAATGCGTTTAAGCTAGATTTGCATCCTTATATGCAAATATATTCTGTCGTTAATATTGAGAATTTGAGATTGTTTGAGCCTCATTTGATTGATGATCAATGAGAGCATTTTCAGCTGCCATCAATAGATGATTTCTCGTCAGAATATATTGATGAACTTCAACAAGATATTATACTTCACAGAAGAACCAAAACTTCAAGAAGAGGGAATGTCGAATACCTTAGAGTGGGACTCAAGTGAAAAAATCCTTCCAAGGCCAAATGGATGGAGATTAAAAGGGTGAGGGAGTTGTACCCTCACCTGCTGAACAATTGATAGTATCTTTTGGGGTTGAAAAGGCTTCTAGTGGGGAGGAATGATTAGAGGCTCAGTATTAAGCTCAAAAATGAAAGTGATAAAAAATTTTCCAAACTAGAATGATAGCAAAGAGCTTGTCGCCAGGAATCCGGCACAATTCGTTTCATCAAAATCCGACTTCAAATGAGGAAGTTATGTGTTAGGTACCTATATTACTAGTGTACTCCCTTATTGTTGTTAGTGTAGCCCCATTATTGATATTGTTGTACCCCTGTAACCCCAATATTGTTATTATTGTGCCCTTACAATATTATTGTTAGGTCGGCTAGGATTATATTGTGACCCCATGGACTCCTATATATAGAATGAGGTTTTTTCATTTGTATCATCCAAGAATTGTTCATTTATGTAATGTATTGGAGGTTGCCCCTTAAAGTGGCTTATTTATAAGGTGTTTATCTCTCTTTTCTTCTATTTTTGGAGTTGGTTTCATAAAATTTGGTATCAGAGCTTTGGATTCTAGGGTTTGGCTGCTGCAAACAAGTCATAGTGGAATTCTCACTATAAATTTTCTTCTATGAAGTTCTCAGAACATGAAATTTTTACAGAACGAAGCCGAAATCCTGAGGAACGTCATGTAAAAATTTCACATCTTGATTCACAATATTTTCGAAGATATTATCTGTGGAAGTTAGGTTTGTTTTCAGGCTCCCGAATTTCACCTAAATAGGTCATCCTGGAATTTTCGCTATAAATTTTGTTCTACAAAGGTTCAAAAGCTAAAATTTTTACATAGGGAAGACGAAATCTTAAGGAACGTCGTATAAAAATTTTAGATCTTGGTTCACAATATTTTCGGAGATATGATCCGTGTAAGTTAGGGTTTGTTCAGGCTCCCTAATTTCATCTTAAGGAGGTGACCATGGGAAAATCGTCATAACTCTCTCTCTGAGAATTGGGTTGGAATTCTATAAAAATTGGCCGTAATTACACATAACTTAGTTTTTTTGGTATCAATTTCAGAGCCTAAAGAGGGAACAG
The DNA here is from genome assembly GCA_034641835.2 of Pinus albicaulis. Taxonomy (NCBI): domain Eukaryota; kingdom Viridiplantae; phylum Streptophyta; class Pinopsida; order Pinales; family Pinaceae; genus Pinus; species Pinus albicaulis. Next base: position 601,225,319 of record CM076581.1, on the reverse strand, counting down.
TGACACATGGCATGATGTACAAGTTCGCTCTACTGAACTAGTCCATAACTAGGTCATTGTGGGAGATTGGGCATAACTTTGCCTTGAAGAATCCAAATCAGGTCAGATCTGTGGCATTCGAAAGAATATTCAGAGGGATACTATAGGACCAGATTTCAAATATTGAAGATCTGAAATCACAGAGATAATTCAGTTTCAATATCGAGCTCCTGAAAATTAAGAAAAATGTGTGTATTTTTTTTTGAATTACATGTCTTGTTTGAAAATTTAGTTTGAATTTATTCCAAGGGCATATTGAAGAATATATATCAGTATTGGGTTCTAAAATTCCCACTAAAAAGAATTCAACACCCATTGAGCCTTCATAATGCTCTATTATGACTCATGAAGATGAAGAAATGCAACATGAGATATCAAAATTACATGAGAAAGTGCACCAAATTTCACTATCGCAAAGAGCAACAAAAAATGAAATGGAAGTTTTGAAGAAAGATGTGGAAAATAAGATGGATGGTTTGAGGAAAGGCATGGAAGCTAAGATGGATGGCATGGAAGTTGGCATGGAAGCCAAGATGGATGACATTGAAGCTAAGATCAATGAAAAAATGAAAGACAACATAGAAAACATGAAGAATGATCTAAAAGTAGACATCGAAGGTTTGGCAAAGTAGATACAAGAAATGTTTGGCAAACTCATGATGAGAACAAAATAAATGTTAATCATGATTTCATAAACTCTAATGTTGGATGGAAGAACCACCATATTCCAAATATTGATATGAGGAAGTTTGACGGCAAGGATCCCATAACATGGATACTACAGATGGAGCAATATTTTGATCTCAATAATGTGAAAAACACACAAAAGGTACGTATATCAAATTTACATCTAGAATAAAATACATTTATATGGTATCACTAGCTTTACTCCTGTCAAAAAATTGTCACTTGTTCAATTTTTACGGAGGAAATGATAGCACATTATGAGGATACAAAGAGAAACACCTTCTTTAGCCAATTGATAATCTCAAAAAAAAGGGTTCAGTGGTGGAGCACATTGAGGACTTCCAAAAATTGAATATAAGGGTAACTAATATTCCAGAGGAACAAAAGATTGATGTCTTCACAGGGACTTTAAAGGATAACATCCAACATAAGGTTTGCGTTTGGGAACCTGATTTAGTGGAGAAGGCTTTCAGGTTGGCAAGAAAAATTGAACACAAAATTATGGCAACAAGGAAGCCTACCACTCACATATATAAATATGGAAGTATTGCTACTCCTAGACTTCCACAGCCTACAAGGTTGACACCACAACAATTGGAAGAAAAAAGAGAAAAGGGCCTTTGCTACAATTGTGATAGCAAATACACTAAAGGTCATAAGTGTGTTGAGAAGAAATTTTTTTACATAGATTGTGAAGAGGAGGAAGAAAATGAACAAGAAAATTCAAAAGAAGAGGATATACACCATGAACCAACCCTATAAGAAGAATAAATGAGTCCGACCATATCGTGTAATGCATTGGCAGGAATACCACTCCTCAAACTCAAGATAGAAGTTCATATCAAGAAGAAAAATGTAATAGTGTTTATTGATTCGGGTAGTACCAATAATTTTATTCATTGTAAGGTAGCCAAGGAATTGAATTGCTTCCTATACCCAGGACCAGAATGTCAAGTGATGGTTGCAAATGGAGGGATTATAAATTGCTCTGGAAAATGCGATAACATTAAGCTAACCATGGGGGAATATGTATTGAATAGTCCAATGCTTTCCATTCCAATGGGAGGTGCCAATGTTGTACTAGGGTTACAATGGTTACAATCTTTGGGGACAGTAGCTTTTAATTTTCAAGAAATTTTCTTGAAATTTTTTTCGGAAGGAAAGGAAGTTGAATTACGGGGTATCGCAGGGAAGCCAGGAAAGATAATAAACTCTAATGTCATGAAAAATATTTTGAAGAAATAACAATGAGGCGTAACTGCACAATTATTCTTACTAGAAGTTCCAACATCAAAATATTTTATTTCTCCATATTTGCAAAAATTCTTGGATAATCATTCCAAGGTGTTTGAAACTCCCAAAGGACTCCCACCTATTCGTGATCATGATCGTGATATCTATTTAATTCCAGGAAGTGTTCCTCCAAACATCAGGCCTTATAGATATCCTTATGTCCAAAAGAGCGAAATTGAATGTATGATTGCAGAAATGTTAGAGGCTGGTATAATTCAACCTAGTCAAAGTTCATTCTTTGTTCCAGTAGTATTGGTGCACAAGAAGGATGGATTATGGCACATGTGTCTGGACTATAGGGAGATCAATAAGCTCACTATTAAAGATAAATTTCCCATTCCCGTGATTGATGAATTACTCGATGAATTAAATGGAGAAATTTATTTTACCAAGTTGGATCTTCGTTCAGGATATCATCAAATTAGAATGAAGACTGAAGATATTCCGAAAACAACATTTCAAACTCATGAGGGTCATTATGAAATTTTGGTCATGCCTTTTGGCCTTACCAATGCACCTTCTACATTTCAAGGGTTGATGAATTCCATTTTCAAACCCTTCCTTAGAAAATTTGTGCCAGTATTTTTTGATGATATACTAATCTACAACAGGTCTTGGAAGGATCATGTTGAACATGTTGACAGGGTGCTCAAACTATTGCAGGAGAAACAATTATATGCAAAAACATCCAAATGTTTCTTTGGAGTACAAGAGGTGTAATATATGGGTCATATAGTATCTCATGAGGGTGTTAAGGTAGACCCTAACAAAATTAAAGCCATTAAGGAATGGAAAGTCCCCACAACCATAAAGCAGTTGCGAGGATTTCTTGGGTTAACAGGGTATTATCGCAAGTTTGTTAAGAATTATGAGAGAATAGCAGCACCTCTAACAACATTATTGAAGAAAGATGCATTTTCATGGACTCCTGAAGCAACTAAGGCCTTTGAACATCTTAAAGAGGCAATGTGCCTAGCACCGGTCTTAGCTATGCCAGACTTCACAAAAATCTTTATTGTGGAATGTGATGCCTCAGGAAATGGAATTGGTGCAGTTTTAATGCAGGAAGGAAGACCCATTGCTTTTGAAAGTCGTCCAATCAAAGGAAAGTATTTACAAAAACCTATTTATGAGAAGGAAATGTTAGCAATACTGCATGCACTAAAGAAATGGTGAACCTACCTAATGGGAAGACACTTCAAGGTAAAAACTGATCATGATAGTCTTAAACACTTTTTGGAACAAAGACTATCTTCAGAAGAGCAACAAAAATGGGTCACAAAGATGTTGGGTTATGACTTTGAAATCATCTACAAAAAAGGGAAGCTAAATGTTGTTGTAGATGCACTGTCAAGAAAGAATGAAGATGTGGAAGCATTGATTTGTGCCATTTCTATTATCCAACCAGATTGGCTAACCGAAGTAAGGGGTGCATGGAAGAAGGATGAAGAAATGTGGACACTCATTCAAAAGTTGTAGCAAGATACTAGTACATATGATATATTTACTTGGAAAAATGATTCCTTATGGTACAAATATCACTTATATCTTTGTAAGAATTCCCAACTAAAACAAAATATTCTTTTGGAATTGCACACTTCTCCTTTATGAGGACACTCAAGGATTTTAAAAGTTTACCACAGGGTGAAGAAAGAATTTTTTGGGACACCCTTAAATCTGATACTCAAAATTTTGTGGTAGAATGTTTGGTTTGCTAGCAAAATAAATTTGAGACAATTAAGACCCCGGGTCTTCTACAACCTTTATCCATTTCAAGTCAACATTGGGAGGAGATTTCGATGGATTTTATCACAAGTTTACCTAAGTCTGAAGGAAAGAGTGTCATCATGGTGGTAGTTGATATACTTACCAAGTATGCACACCTTTATGCATTATCTCATCCATTTAAAGCAAGTACAATTGCTACTACATTTATGGAAACAATTCAAAAGCTACATGGAAACCCAAAGATTATTGTAAGCGACAGAGATCCCATTTTTACTTGAAATGTTTGGATGAAATTATTTTCTTTTTTGGGTACTCAACTAGCTCATAGCTCATCCTATCATTCTCAGTCCTATGGTCAAACTGAGATAGTGAATAAATGCTTGGAAGGATACCTTCGTTCTTTTGTATCTAATAAACAAACACAATGGCTCAACTGGTTACCTCTCACTAAATGGTGGTATAACACTTCCTTCCATACTGCAGCAAAAATGACGCCATTTATGGCACTATCTAGATATCATCCACTGTCCATCACATCATATTTAAGAGAAAATTATAAGGTTCAATAAGTGTAAGATCACATAGAGCATCAATAAGAAGTTCTCCAAATCTTAAAGGATAACCTAAATTTGGCACAAAATTGAATGAAACAACAAGCATATGAATGTTACGGCGAGAGAAGTTTAGATGTAGGAGATTAGGTATTTTTATGGCTACAACCATACAAACAAATGCCCCTCAAGCAAGCAAAGAAGGATAATAAATTATCACCAAAGTACTATGGTTCTTAAAAGGTGTTGCAAAATATTGGTACTATGGCATACAAATTGGAGCTTCCTCCTTTGCTGCGAGTGCATCTAGCTTTCCATGTTTCATGCTTAAAGAAGGTTATAGGTGAAAAGCTTCCAGTTCAAACAATATTTCCAGAACTTGGTGAGGAAGGATAAATCATATTGGAACCTGAATCATTCATGGAAAAAAGAACTTGACAGCTACGAAATTGATCAATTTCAGAGTATCTCATCAATTGGAAGAACTTACCCACTGAATATTCTACATGGGAGGATGATAATTTTATACAGAAGCACCCAGAGCTACTCAAGCATTGAGGACAAATTTTTTTTGAAGGAGAGGGGCATGTTAGGTCCCTATATTACTAGTGTACTCCCTTATTGTTGTTAGTGTAGCCCCCTTATTTTTATTTTTGTACCCTTGTAACCCCAATATTGTTATTATTGTGCCCTTACATTATTATTGTTAGGTCAGATAGGATTATATTGTGACCCCATGGAATCCTATATATAGAATGAGGTTTTGTCATTTGTATCATTCAAGAATTTTTCATTTATATAATGTACTAGAGGTTACCCCCTCGAAGTGGCTTATTTCTAAGGAATTGATCTCCCTTTTCTTCTATTTTTGGGGCTGGTTTCATAACATTATGACCTGCTGTCTGTTTGATCAAACAACTAAAAAAAATGCAGAAATATGATAGGTTGATGATATGGCAACCCAATCAGCACTCCAGGTATATTTGAGGAATATTCTCTAGTTTTAGTTGAATGACACTATGACAAGTGTCACAACCAGATTTCCCAGTGAACTTTGGAGGTGAATTTTTTTACAACTACCCTAAGGTTGAAGGAGAATTGTTTCTAGTTGGAATATTCCAACCAGAGTTGGACACGTGGTGTAGCCAGGGGCTGCCACATGTCCCCTATGGTGGACCTATCCAACCTTTGGACTATTTTGAAATTCCAAATTTATGATTTTATTTCAAAGTTTGGACAAATATATATATTTCAGGTTATATATATTTTTCATTATCCAAAGTTCCAAACCATAGATAGGTGATATTTATATGGGCAAACATATGTTATATAACCAAAGTGTAGAGCATATTACAAGTGGGTTGAATATTATGCGAGTGAACATATTTTATATCCAATTTTTTTGACTATGGGTAGAAGTTTTATTCCATTGAACAAAATTCTGGTGCGGGGGTCGAGGTCGAACCCATGACCTACCTCGTGCCATTACAACACCTTTCGGCCTTTAATCTATGATGGGTCTTAACCATCTAAGGTCGCTGCTTCTACTTATTGTTCATCCGATCCGATGGCAGGGGTTTGGAGGGGGCCACCCCGTGGGCTAGCCCCCTCCCATGTGACTACAATGCGTAAATCGTGTGCGAAGCCAATTCGAACGACCAAGTTTTAAAAAATTAATCCTTGATTATTTCGTTAGGTCATAGATTAAGGGTTAATAAAACATGTTTAATATGTTTGGATAAATGTGTAGTTAAGACGCACTTACCACTGTTAAGCCGTCTTAACTGCTAATTAATCCTTCTGTTAACTGGTGGTGGATTTAGTGGGGCCTCCTAATTCAGTGGAATCCACCAAAATTTCGGAGCTATCTGAAGTCTTCTCCATATTTGGAGGAGAAATTGGAGGAAAATTGATTTTTTCCATAATTGAGTCAATGTTTGACCAATTTTTGCTTAGGAAGAGTCATTCTTGGTAGATTTTGATGTTTTGGAAACAATGGAGTAGGTTGCAGAGGCAATAGGAGACTGTAAACAACATTATTTGCAAAATTTAGCTAATACAAAGGCCCATGCCATTGAAGCTGGACCAAGGAGATTTAGCCCAGGAGGGGTGAACTCCTTCATCAAAACAAAGTTTTATTGATTAAATTGTGATGGTTTGTTGTGTTTTTATATGATGTTGTTCAACATTTAGCTTCCATGCTTTTATGTTCAAGTATTCAACTTAATATCCACAAATTTACTTGTCAATCAATCATAAGCACTTCAATAAACCCTTGTACAGGAAGCAAAGGTCAGCGCTTGTAATATAAACCTGAAGATGAAATTAGCACATCAAAACTAACATTCAAATTCAGATCACTATTCCAAGAAGAATTTCCTCATCGATGGGAAATACATGGGGATATGGAAAGTGTTTCCAATATCTCTATGGAAGTTAAGAACAAGCCAATATCACATTATTTTTTTCTACAACTCTCTAGTGGTTTTCTTTTGTAGGTGGGAAGGGATATTTACATCAGGTCAATGGATCCCAAAAATGTCCCAGAGCCAAATGATTCTATCCCAAAGATGAAGAATGTCAATATAGGCTACCTAGGGGGGAATAAAGTTTTATGGGAATGTTGCGTATTTGAATAATAATTGTGTGAAAGGTGCCTCTATAATATCCCCAAATTAGTAGTCAGCTAATTGGGATATTAATTTTGATTAATTTTGGTAAATCCTAATGTTGGGTGGAAATAAAGTAGGTAGGGAATCCAAAATTAATAATTAGGCCAAATAAATTATTTTCCTAAAGTCCCTAAGGGAAAATCGAGGGTCTAGTGGTGGGGTCGATTTGGCCTTAGGTGGCAACATAGATTAGGTGCGAAAAGGACTATGTGAGATTGGTTAGATGAAGGAATCATGTGATTGGCCAAGGATAGGCAGCGCAGGTCAAGATGGGATCCAAGGCATGCTTTGGGCCTTAATGGATAAAAGGAATAAGGAGAGGCTCATTCATCATTCATTCATTCATCCACTAATTTTTCTGTCTGATAGACTAAAAGCACGCTTGACCTATTTAGCCAAGTTCGCACTATTGTTTAGCACAAAGATTTTCGAGTGGAGATCCCAAACTCATCCTCAGGGGACTTCGAATGCCTACTTAGGAGAGGAGCCAAATCCAATTTTGATAGAGGATACACAACTACACATTTAGAATATAACATAGGGTCCACACAGGTAGCAAGGAGATTATGTAGTCTAGTGAGGAGATTTTGGGGCCTTTTTTCTGGATAAAGGATAGAATCGGTTTTGAGTTTGAGACTGTCAGTTACAGATGCAGCAAGTCGCGGAGAGCCGTTGCGGGATGCAGAGAGTTGTTTCAGGTTGTAGATGGTTGTTAGGCAGGTGGCGGAGTGCGGACAAGCAGTGACACAAGTGGCAAGTACACCTGACATAAAATAGAAAGAAATACTCCAAAAAGAAAAGCGAAGCATAGAATAGAATGAGGAACGACGAAGCATAGCAAGTTAGCCAAGCAGAAACAGAGCAAGGGGTGCCAGTGCCAAGAGAAGACCGTAAACAAGTAAAGTAGAGAAGGAAGGAGTCAGTTAGTTCTTTTGTGGTTTTTTTGTGAATAGAGCTCAGCGAAGACTCTGATATTGAATGTAATATGTTGTAATGGAAGATTAATATAAACAGACATGCTTTCTATGGTCATGAGTTGTGTATTGAATAAATGTATGATAATGTATGGTGTTTTATGGGATTATTTTTATTTTTTTTGATATCTCTATTTAAGTTATTCAATATGGTTGATACTGTAACAACTCCCAATAACCAATTTTTTTTCCTTTTAATACTATTTCGGGTCATGATGATTGTCCTGTTCCAACATACTCATCATTTATTAATTTAATAATGACAATGAAAAAAAAGGTCTGCCTCTGTTTTATTTTTCTCATCACCAAACGTTGTCTTGGTTTATATTTTCCCTCTCTTATAGTTTATTTCTTAGGTCTATTTATAAAACACAGTAATTAACTTAGCTCATAAGTACCATATGCATTTTACCTTTAAATGTGTTCTCTCCTTTAGGTTATTATACATGTATCCCACATGTATTCTATTCTATTTATCATTATCCCCCTTCATAATTTAATAACTTACACTTTTAATAACATTAAAAACATATTTACATACTATTATATTCAGGTTATAATTTACTACTTATAACTTTTCCAATTACTGTAGATATTAGTCGAATAATGGTAATCACTCTACCATTCCTTCGTTGGTGTCATAATAACCTTCTATATGTTACTACTTGAATCATATAAAAGCTATCTATTCAATATGTATCACTCAATGTATTTTCCATACTTGATCCAGGTGGATATTGGTGGCCACCCACCTATTCCACTTGGGGCCCGACCATTGTCTCTATCATTTTTGCAGTTTCCTTAATTATATCACAATTTACTATTTTTAGCAGTTTTTTGGGTCATGAACTTCTGGAGCCATTTTGAGGCCCTAAACGACGTTTTTTGGAAACACCGGGAGTAACATGGGTCCATGGACCGATGTTTTTCACTCAAAAGTTGTAGTCCTCAGATATATTTTTCTAACGAGGTATGGTGTGTGTCAAACAGAGATTGTATGCCAAAGTTACATCCCCGAGAAGTTGATGTACCAATTTACCCAAACGAGGCCCATATTTTTGGCGCTTCATCTCCTAGGGTTGGGTTTTTTGATGTTTAGGGTTTTCCATTGTTTCTCAATAATAAATAGGTCCTTGAGCCTCATTGTAACACAGTTCATAGGCCTGCAGCCACCACATCTCTTCTTAGAGACAAGCTACCAGCGCCCTAGTTAGTTTATTTCCATTCTTTCTGTAAGCAAATTTTAGTTATTTGATATTAATGAAGTGAATTGTTATTTCCAATGAATATTTGTATTTATGGTTATATGTGTATTCTGTTGCGTTCCTGCATAAACCTAAATCAATGGTATAAGAGAGGTCTGAATTTTCTCGATTCTTCTTTGCATGTCCCCAACGAGGTCAAGGTATATGGAGTTAGGGCTCGATCTAGTTGAACCTTTGCAAGACCAGCCTCACAAACCCCGACAACCGCCCATGGGGGACAAAAATAAATATGAGGGAGCAGGAGATCCTATAAAAATATGGAGGCTTGAGGAGGCCCTTGAAAAACAAAGGAACACAATGATGGATAAGGTTTCGCAGATCCTTCAATGACTACCCATCGGCGGCGCATTTTCATCCAACGGCCACTCTGGAGGCATGACTCCCTTTAAGATACAAGTAAACTTTTACATTCCCATTTTTGAGGGGAAAATAGATGTAAATGCCGTAGATAGATGGTTTATTATATTATAAGGATATTTCTCGGTTCATGACTTTTCTGACCGGGAGAAGATTATTTTTTCACTACTCAAAGCTACCCCTCATGTCAAGGAATGGCGAGAAACCTACTGTAAGAAAAAGGACAAGACAAAACCCTCTTTGTTCTTGACCGTACCCACTTGGAATTCTTTCTGAGACACCATCAAGGAAAAATACTATCCCATGGGGAGCTATGAGGACAAGTACATACGATGGACCACGCTGTGGTAGCAAAGGGATCAAGATGTGCATGAGCTGACGAATTTGTTCCACACCTTGTGCACAAAGTTGGGTATCAATGATCCGGGTAAATTCCTGATACCCTTTAAACCAATACCTTTCTCTTCAGCTAATGTGTTATAATTGAATTTTATCAAAGCACTAATGAACATAAATGAACATATACATGCTATAAATAAGAGGAACATAACAATCTTAGAAACATAAGAGATTGATAACGGAGTTCATCCAAGAGGGACTATGTCTCTGGGCCTCAGTGTCAAGATGGTGTAGGCTACTGCATTAAGTGATGGAAAGAGTGATGATGTACATTGATGGTATTTTCTCTGTCATACCAAAAAAATACCCTCACACAGGAGTGGTTGGACCTCTCCATGAGATGTTCCACTTCAGGAACTCTCATTCACAAAAAGGACTCCTATCAGTATGAAAATAACACAGAGAAATATGACTATGAGTATACTGCCAGCATGACAACAAAGGTATCTCAATCAAACATACATGTGAAAATGAGTATCCCTCCAACATGGCAACAAAAGGATCTCAAACAACATAAAAAAATCCATGATAGAAATTACATCTCACATCAAGAACAAAAACAAGAACCCACATCAAACATCAACAGGGATCCATATAGCACAATTCATCTCATAGCAAAGAGACAAAGACGTAAACAATCACACTGCATATACCTCACATCCTGGAGCTATCTGAAGAATGGGCTTCTCTGCTGCTAGATCTGAAATCACCATCACGATCGTGGCATCGAAAGGTGTGAAATCGACTACTTACTCACTGAATGCTGACACCTGCATCCCCACTTTGAAAAGTGGCCAAAAAATATAAAGCTCAGATGGAAAATATGACTGCACTGTTAAACTTATGTCGCCGAGAGGTGTAGGATCGACTGTCAATTTGCTGAATTCTGACAAAGTGAAAATCTAGCCCTTAGGGAATCTTCTAGATTCCCCCTAGATTCCTCAAAGATGCTACTCCATAGGGAATATAGAAATTTGGAACTCAAAATAGGAATTTGATCTCACCATTGAGATCCTTGCGAAATTTCGAGAAGAATGAGTATAAAGTTGACCTCATTCTGACACCGACGAATTTTGGCCTCCAAGGAATCTAAAAGATTCCCTCAAGCTTCTTGAAGATTCTCCTCCATAGGGAATCTGAAAAACCACTACTTAAAAGGAAAATCTGGGCACACCATCGCGTTCCCTATGAAATTATGGTTAAAATTCATATAAATTTTAATACATTCTGAAAATTTTACCTCCCTCAAATCAAAAGATTCCCTTGGCATGAAACTAGAACCTGTCTCGAACTGCATGCACCATTCCTCTGGTCTCTGTCTCAAACTGTGCACCTGGGTCTGCTGGGCGCACTTGTGAAATGACTAGTTCTTATAAAATTTCGAGGCCTAGTTTTTCAAGGGCAAGGCCATTGGCCTAGTGGTAAAAAACGAAATTTGTTGGAGGGAGGTCGAGGGGTCAAATCCCGACCCCTCGAAAAAGGGTGCATATCAATTTGAATAACAAATATATATATATTTTTTATGCGACATCATTTAAGGTTGAATGGTGGTTTGTCATATGTCATAACATATAGCATATACGTTGTTTGGTTTTTAACCATATTTAATATATAACATAACTTACCATAACCAATTCAATTCATTTGAGTTTGTTTGTTTTGATTATATATTATATGGTTTTTCTTTTAAATAACCACCATATTATTTTTAATGTTTTGTGGATGATATATGGTTATATTTAAATATAAATTTTGTTATATAACCATATTTAATATAAGGTTATTTTTTTTTATTTTTTTGTGTTTTGTCTCTTGTGTAGGTGTAAAGGATAATGTTTGAGCGCCATGTGTCATGGCTTGGTAGGACGTTGTGTGGGTCCCACGTGCTCACTGGGATGCCATGTGCCATTCTGTGCGCCCCCACTTCCCATGCTTTAACAAAACTTCAAACCGCTCCAACTTACTCATACGAGCTCAGATTGATGCGTCGTTTGCACTGTTACGATCAGGGCGATGAGCTCTTCAATCTGAAGCTGATTTTTTCACCTTCCTGTCATTTTGAATTTCGAGCCCTTTCCCAAGCCACTGGTGTCTAAAGATCCACCTGGATCAATCAAATATTTCGAGAAACATTTCATGCCAAAGTATCGCAGTTGTCTGCAGAGATAAATTCAAGAGGAAATGGAGTTCCTCAACATCTCTTCGCTTGGTACAACATACCGGTATGCTGCCAAGATTGAGAAAATTTTTACATAGAAGAAGCGAGAATTTGGATCTGCAAATCAAAAGTAAGGGAAAGGTGCCCCCAAATCGTAAAACAAAGGAAAAAGACAAGGCATGGCGGCCCAAGCACACCTACCTAAGCCGCAAGAAAAGAACAACACCGTGAAGCCAAAGAAGGACACAGGAAAGTGGTGTGAGTTCCATAAGAGCTCCACTCACAACACAAGTGAGTGTCGGACCAAGCTGTCACTTGTGGCCGAGATGAGGGCTTCTAAATAAGATGCATGCTCTGACTCTGAATCAGAACCCGACAAGGGGAATGAAAAAGGGAAGCATATTATTGATGCATAGCCCAACGCCATCGTTTCCACTGTGAAGATCCAGAAGGAGGAACTGAAAAATCCAGAGGAGGAGGAGTGTCTCTTCCACTCCTAGATGTGGGTAAAGGGTTCCCCGCTACAGTTCATTGTCGATAGTGGGAGCCAAAAGAACCTCATTTCAGTAGAGGTCGTGAAGTGGTTGGGCTTGCCAACCACAACACACCCAGAGCCATACACCATCGGGTGGCTTCATCAAGGACGAGATCTCCACATCAGCCAGCAGTGTCACCTTCCCTACAACATCAAGCCCTTCACGGATGAGGTATTATGTGACATTTCTCCTTTTGATGTTTTTGATGTATTATTAAGCCAACCATACTTGTGGAAGTGACATGCTATGTATGAGTCTCCACCTCATGCTGTTATTGTTACTTTGGGCAATAAGTTGTACAGGATGCCAAAGGTACCATCGCTTGTTGCTATCTCTTTGGTTACTGTAAAACAATGCATTAAGCTCATTTCCAAAATCGAGATTTTTTTCCTGATAATCTACCCCTAGGGAAAGAAGAAGACTGTGGCCACGATCTCTATACAAGGCTGCTCCGCACGAACCCAACAAATGGACAAGGTTGTGGAGGAGTACGGGGACATCTCACCTCACCCACAAGGGTGCCTCTGCACTGTCAGCTCAAGCACCCCATTGATCTGACCCTAGTTGTGCCGATACCTAATGGATCGATCTATCAATGCTTTGTTCTAGAGAATGATGAAATCAAGAGGAATATTCAGGAGCTGCTGCAAAAAGGTCACTTACGGCCGAGTTCATTGCCCCATGGGAGCCCGATCGTGGTTGTACAGAAGAAGGATGGGACTTGGAGAACTTGTATTGACTATCGAGCATTGGACAAGATCACTATCCAGAATAGGTACCTGATCCCATGGATTGATGACCTTCTAGACCAACTCAAAGGGGTGAAATAATTTAGGAAGATCAACTTGAAGTCTGGGTATCACCAGGTACCATTCGAACCCTCTGATGTGTGGAAGAATGCCTCCAAAGTGAAGGAGGCCCTTTTCTAATGGTTTTTCATGCCTTTCGGGTTGACGAATGCTCCCGTAACCTTAATGAGGTTGATGGAAGACATATTGTGGCTATTCACCAACTCATTTATAGTGGTGTACTTGGATGACATTCTAGTATTCAGCCAAACTTGAGAAGAGCACCTCCACCACATCTAACAAGTCTTCCAAACACTACGACAACACAAATTGTGTGCCAATTTGGAGAAGTGCACTTTTGGCATGACCGAGGTTCAGTATCTGCGATACATTATTGATGAAAGGGGTGTGCATGTGGATCCAACCAAGATCCAAGTCATTTGGGATTGGCTAGCCCCAACCACTCTAACAGAGCTTCAGAGCTTTCTGGGTCTTGCTAATTTCTACCATAGATTTGTGTTGGGATTCTCTCATATCACTTTTCCCTTGAGTCAAGTCACCAAGGGAGGAGCGAAAGAAAAATTATTTCGGTCAGAATATCAATAGAAGGTGTTCATAGAATTGAAACATCACCTTTTTTCTGCCCCAATGCTCACATTACATACTTGCAGCAACCATTTGAGATCGAGACAGATGCCTCTAACTATGATATTGGGGCAATTATTACTGAACAGGGGCATCCATTGGCATATCATAGTGAGACATTGTCTGACACAGTCTGCAAGTATCCCACTTATGAAAAAGAAATGTATTCCATTGTGTAGTCTTGTTGACAATGGAAGAATTACATTCTGGGGAAGGAAACAATCATCCACTAGACCACCGACCTCTGTAGTTCATACAGACACAAGGGAAGTTGCAGAAGGATTTCCATCCACATATCTGCAACAGTTTCATTTGAACATCAAGTACAAGAAGGGTAGTGCAAATAATGTTGCAGACTGCCTCAGCCGACCACCGATCGTGGTGCTAACCACCATTCTCAACTCTTGTGGGCATGAGAATTCTGATTGGCCACTTCTCTACAAGGGAAATCCAGAATTTGGCCACACATACAAGACACTCTTGGAGGGTACGCAAGTTCTAAATTTTCACCTCCAAGATGCACTGTTATGTCACCTGGAACACATTTATGTTCCTTCAAGCGATCGTGCCAAGATTATTTGCGAAGCACACTATAGTCGAGTCGCTGGGCATTTCTGGGTCGCAAAAATAGTGGCAATATTGCAGAAGTATTTCTATTGGCTGTGTTGAACCTTTAATTAAACTGAGAGGGGGGGGGGTGAATCAGTTTAACACATTCCTGATCTTTTAGTACTTTTCATTAAACTTATTTACACCTTAATTTCATATCCAATCTAATGTGTGAGTAACCTTAGAATGTAAGCAGCAAGCATTAATATAATATAGCAATAGACTTAATATGAGAGCAGCAGGTATTAAGCAGATGATACATATCAGATCAATACATAAATATCATGCACAGAGACACCAGATATAAGTGGAAACCCATAAAGGGAGAAAACCACATCTTATTATTGTTGTGATGCAAAGGCAAGCTCCAACTCCCTCTCACCACTATTTTTCTACAGGCACCAACTTACAGGAGGCTCCTACCTCAGTCAGCTACAACTGACAGCTATCAAGCTGCAACTTGATAGGGAAGCTCCGACTTCCTTAATTTATCACACTGAATGTTTGCTGATTTACCTCAGATATTATCTCTGTTCTGTAGCTTTTCTTTATGCTCTTCTTCTCTTAATCTTCTATGGTTTATTCTTCTGTATTCTGCATTCTCTATATTTTCTCTCTCTCTCTCTATATTACTCAACATGAGCTTATCAAAATTGATATTATATATAGAAATTCTCACATGACTGTCTGTATTTCACAAGGAATCTGAAGTGAACAGTCATGACTCTTTGGCTTCTGTCTTCTTATTCCTTTTTCCAACTCATTTTTAGAATTACTACAATATGTACAAATTTCCATGCTACAGTGGGATTTTGTCCTTTCCTTAGGATACTTGCCTTTGCATCACAAACAATATAAAATTAATTACAACATCTACATTCACATTTTCAGTTACACGCTTCAATTTTACTCAACTCCTTTTCTGGACTTTGGCTTTACTGGATTTGTCTTTTCTGCTGCTGTTGACTGGCTGTTCTGTATATTTTGGTTTACCTCTGTGTCTATTCAAATGTTCATTGTCTTCTGTATATTTTTAGTTTTATGTGCTTGTACACATGTCAAATTCATTCTTGTGCATGTTCCTGTTCACCATGATTGTATGTCTGTTGTATACATATATCTGCGTTAAAATATATTTCAACTAGCACTCCTCTCTTTCTATTTTCCCTACTCATTCATCCAAAAACAACATTCTCCTTTTTGTTTTCTCTTTTATTCAGTTCCCCGTTTATTGTAGTTATATAATTGCTGTATCTGCAGCCGCCCTTTAATCAGCCATAAAACAATTCTCAACGTTTTCAAAAACTGTGGTCAACCCATATAATATATCCATATATCTATTCGGTGTTCTTCAATTGTTGATGAAATCCCGCGTATATCGGCATACCTTTATTAACTCATGACCCTTAGTACATCTTCGATTTATTTATCAAATTCGAAGAATTTGATAAATAACATAAACAACATCCCTTTATTATATATTTTCCACCAATCGTTTAATTAACAACTTCATTATACTCCGGCCCCACCTATATGTCAATAACCAACCAAACGCGCGCACCCGTACCTGGCTATCTTCCGGGCTCTTTCATTAAACTTCGGCCAATTCCAGAGAGCAATCACCGTTAGATATCGAGCCTTCGGATCAACGGTGTATGTTAATTTCGCTCGGCATCTTGGTATGAAGAATAACGTGCGATGGCGCAGTTTAACAAGCGGTTTTGTAATGGGTCCATAAGCCATGTGTCGATTCCTATATGGAATCGCTCGCAACTCCTCGAATACCGTCTTCCGTATAAGAGTGGTGCGATGAATACCACCATCAGGCGCCAAACTGTCGTCACTATTCATATGGGTCACGGTTCCACTTCATTCCACGCAAGGTTCTGTCGTATAGTTCAATACACCGTTTTAATGCTAATTTCTTCGCATTAACACTAACTCCGGTCAAAATCAAACATGCGCTGGTTCCATCTTATTTCCACTAGGTTCCGTCCGAATCTCCAAGCGAATTTGATTATTCCTTCGGTTTGTTTTCTCTGTTGGTGGTATGGATAACTTCACTGTATTATCGCTCCAGTGGGGGATATGATTCTCAAACTTTATTTATATATATATAAATAATTCCCGGCTTGGAATTTTATAACTGCTCTACCTCTACCTCTGCCTCTGCTACTTCTGTCACTCTGCCTCTGCCTCTGCTTCTGATAACGGTTCTGCCTCTTATTATATTCGCTTTCTCTGCCTCTATCTCTTCTGTCGCTCTTTGCTGCCTCCATTTTCTGTCTTTTATCACCTTGTAACTGTTTCCTATTTCTGCATTTGCTACCTCCTTTGCCATCAATGACAAAATTTCCAATAGTCTCCCTCTTTGGCATTGATGGCAATATTTTTCTCTATTCGCTTGATCTTTCTCCCGTTGCTTGCTCTTCCTGTTTTCCTGCTCTTCCTCCTATTGTTTTCTCTTCCTCCCCCTTTGAAATCAATGGCAAAGGGGTGCTTTTTGCATTTCCTCTCTTCTGAGTTATGTTTAGGCCCTCTTCTGCCGACTTTGTACCATGCTGCTCCACAGTGGTGTATAAGACTTGTTGAGAGAACACTTTGAGTATTATCGAATTTGAATATACATTGTAAATAGATACAGTTATTTTACTTGTAAAAAGTAAGAATAATGATACTTTATAGAATACATTGTATCAGCTTTATCTAGTCAGAGATGTATGATTCAGCAACTAAAATTCTGAGAGGCTTCAAATGATAATCACTACTCGTCTTTTATGTTTCAGATTCTTAATATAATGTTTCAGAACACAGCACTGATCCTTTTGCTCTGTAATTGACCTTTTGATGCTTGAATAATGCAGACAAATCTAGGATAATAAATTGGTGTTCTTTTGCCTTAATCCTTTGATCCTGAGGACCCGATTCATGCTTTCCTTGCTGGCTGCTCTCCCCCTGGAATGATATTTTCATTTTTGTTCTCCCCCTGAAATTGTGCTTTCTCTTTATATCATATAGTAGCATCTGCAGATACTACCCCTATTTTATCTCTCAAATATTGAAATGGTTCTCTAGCAAGAGGTTTGGTAAATATATCAGCTGTCTGTTCTTTTGTTGGTACATATTCTTCTGAGCCACTTGTTCTCGGAGGAAATGATACTTGATTGGAATATGTTTGGTTTTTCAGTGAAGCGCATGATTTTAGATATACTTATAGCACTTTTATTATCACATTTGATTGAGATAGGTTCATCAATGCTTACCTTCATGTCTTGAAGAGTTTGCTTCATCCACATGGCTTGTGTACAACATGCTACTGCTGCTATATATTCTGCTTCAGCTGTAGACAGAGAGATGGATGTTTGTTTCTTGCTTAACCATGCCACCAGACTTTATCCTAGATAGAAAGCACCTCCACTTGTACTTTTCCTGTCATCAACACAACTGGCCCAATCTGCATCTGTGTATGCTGTTAAAGTGAAGCTTTTGCCTTTAGGATACCAAATTCCATACTGTGCTGTTCCTTGTAGATATCTGAGTATTCTTTTTACTGCCAGAAGATGGTTTTTTTTAGGTGCTTCTTGATATCTTGCCACTAGTCGTAATGCTAGCATGATGTCTGGTCTTGATGCTGTCAAATACAATAGGCTTCCTATTATGGATTTGTAGAGTTTTTGATCTACATCTGCAGACCCATCATCAGCACACAACTTGCATCCTGTGATCATGGGAGTTGTCACAGGTTTGCAGTTCTCCATATTGAATTTTTTCAGCATTTCTTTTAAGTATTTTTCTTGAGAGATGAAGGTGCCTATGTTCTTTTGTTGAATTTGCAGTCCCAAGTAGAAACTAAGCTCTCCAATCATAGACATTTCAAACTCTGTTTTCATCTCATCAGCAAACCCTTTTGCTAGTTCATCTTTGTTGCTTCCAAACATAATGTCATCAACATACACTACAACAATCAGGAGTTCATTTTCATGGGATTTTATGTATAGATTGTTGTCTACTCCACCTCTCTTAAAACCCTGTTTTTGCAAATATTTATCCAGTCTTGAGTACCAAGCACGAGGAGCCTGTTTCAGTCCATATGGGGCCTTCTTCAGTTTGCATAAATAGTCTTCTTTGTCTGTCAATGAGAAGCCTTCTGGTTGTTCCATGTACACTTCTTCTTCTAGATCTCCATTAAGAAAAGCAGACTTTACATCCATTTGATATACCTTGAAGTCTTGGTAGCATGCAAATGCTAGGAACATTCTGATAGCTTCCATTCTGGCTATAGGGGTAAATGTTTCTTCATAATCAAGTCCTTCAATTTGTGAGTATCCTTTGCAGAACAGCCTGGCTTTATTCCTGATTACTTGTCCTTTCTCATTCATTTTGTTTTTGAATACCCATTTTGAACCAATGATATTCTTCTCAATTGGTCTAGGAACTAGTTCCCAGGTATTGTTCTTCTCAATTTGGTCCAATTCTTCATTCATTGCTTTTACCCAATACTTGTCCTTGTTGGCTTCTTCAAACTTCTTTGGCTCTATTTGTGATAACATGGCTATGTATACTTCTTTTGTCTGTTCAGTTAGCTGCCTTCTTGTTTGCACTCCTACACTCTTGTCTCCTATGATTTGATCTTCTGGATGGTTCTTTTGAGTGTATCTTGAGGGGGTTTTTGAGTTCAGTTCAGCATTTTCCGATGTTTTGCTTGTTTCTTCATCATCTTGGTCCTCTTCTTCATGATTTTCAGGATGGCTGCTGCAATCTATATCTCTTGTCTTGTTTGGAAGTTCTTCATCAAATATTACATCAATACTTTCTACAATTTTTCGAAGAGTCTTGTTGTAGCATCTGTATCCTTTACTCTTGGATGCATATCCTAAGAGTATTCCTTCATCTTCTCTTGCATCAAATTTCCCCAGATTTTCATCATTGTTCTTTATGTAGCACTTGCTGCCAAAGACTCTAAAGTGTTTGATTGATGTAGGTTTACCATGCCATAGCTCATAAGGTGTCTTGTCACTGTTAGGTCTTAAATGAGCTTTGTTTAGAATATGTACTGCTGTGTGTACAGCTTCTGCCCAAAAGGTTTGAGTAATGTTACTCTCTTGCATCATAGCTCTGGCCATTTGTTGTACAGATCTGTTTTGTCTCTCTGCTACTCCATTCTACTGAGGTGTCCCTGCAATGGTAAATTGTTGCTTTATTCCATGTTCATTACATAGGTCTGCAAAGTCATAATATATGAATTCTCCTCCTCTATCTGATATGTTACATTTGAGCTTGCATCCAGTTTGATTTTATGCTAATGCTTTGAATATCTTAAACTTTTCCAATGCCTCTGATTTGTTTTTGAGAAAATCAACCCATGTCATTCTGGAGAGATCATCTATTATCAGCATGAAGTAGGATTCTCCACTTGGTGTCTTAGTTCTAGCAGGTCCACACAGATCCATGTGCACAAGATGGAGTGGTCTTCTTGTTGATATCTCATCTTTAGATTTAAAGGATGTGCGAGTCTGTTTCCCCAATTGACAAGATTTGCATATGGAATTTGAAGGTCTTTTTATTTCTGGCATATCTCTGACAGCTTTCTTCTTGCTCAGTCTGATGATATGGTCGAAACTGAGATGTCCCAATCTCCTATTCCATAACCATGACTCCTCAAGTTTGGTAAGATGGCAGGCTTCATCTTCCTCTTTCACTATGTACACATTATTCTCTGTTCTAACACCTTTGAGTAGAGTCTTTCCTGTTGTGCTTGACCTAACTACACAATCTTGTGCTCTAAAAAGAACTTCACAGCCTTTGTCACACATCTAACTGACACTCAGTAAATTTTCTTTCAGTCCATCCACAAATAGTACCTCTTGGGCTTTTCCTCTGCCATTGTCTATGCTGACTGAGCCTTTTCCCATGATCTTTCCTGATTTATCATTACCAAAAGTAACATTGCCAGATTTCTTTTCATCAAGAGTTATAAACTTGCTCATGTCTCCAGTCATGTGTTTGGAGCAGCCACTGTCCAAATACCACTGGCTTTTCAGGTCTTGAGAAGCTAGAGCCAGGTCACACTTATTCTCCTTCTTTTTCCATTGGAGGCATCCTTTTGTTTGATATCTTTTGTGAGATGAATAATCACTCTCTTTCAGAGGACATTTGAAAGGCATATGTCCATCTTGATTGCATGTACAGTATTTGATCATAGATTTTGCAGAATTGTGAGTATGAACAAAATTTCTTTGATTCATAAACTTCCTTGCGGTGTTAAGCATCAATCTTTGTCCATATTTTTTACATTCAATAATTTTATGGCCAAATTCCTTGCAATAAAAACAGTAACCATAGAAACTGTTTGCATACCTGATGTAAGGTTGTCCTTTCCATTTGTTTGCTTGAGGCAGTCTCTTCAATGTTTGCATCTTTTGCTGGATTGAATTACTCCTCCTTGTATGACAATATGCAGCAATGTGTCCCAGCTTGTGGCATACATAGCAGGTGGCATTCCTCATAGGAGGGAAGAATCTCCTTTGATGGCTTGCAAACTTGACAAACTTAGGAGTATATGAGCCTTCTTCTGTTGTCTGAGTATTTCTTTCATTCTTTGTTATTCGAGGATTCTTCTGGGTTCTGTCTCCCTCCTTACATGCTTCTTCTTTTGTAGGCATTATTTGAGGTGTTTCATCATACTTCTTTGCTTTCACAAAGATAATTTTTCTGTTTTTCTTTTCTTGGCTTTTACTTGATTCTCCTTCATAGCCTATTCCAGTTTTTATCAAAGGAGATCTTTGAGCATCCAAAAGTTCATCCAACTTACCAGAGCTTGTTGTTTGAGAAGAGTTTACATACACTTTCTGCTGAGTACTTTCTAATTTCTTCCTTAGACATACAATTTCTTCTTCCAGCTTCTCTTGTTTTCGAGTTTTATCCTTGATTTCCTGAAGTAACATATCTTCTATCTTCTTGGCTTCTTCAAGCTTTACCTTCAGCTGCATGAGGACTTCTGAATTTTGTTCTTCTTTCACACATTTGAGGATAATCTCTTTTTGTTTTCTGCATTTTAGTTTGAGTCTGTCAATCTCCTCCAGAGCACTTCTTAGCTCCCCCTCAAGGTCAACTTCCCCTTCTTCCTCATCTTCTAGCAAGAGACCTTCAAGATCTTCTATGGCCATCAGTAAAAATTCAGAGGTTCCTTCTTCTCCTGAGGATTCATCTGAGTCTTCAGATGTACTGCTGTCTTGTTGAGCATAGAAGGATTTTCTGCTGAATTTCTTTCTTTTCTGCTAGTTCTTTGATTTATTTTTCTCTGAATCTTGAGCTTGATTTCTTACTTTCTTGTGAGGACACTTAGTAGCATAGTGTCCCACTCTTCCACAGTTAAAGAATTTGAAGGGAAGTTTACCTTTGTATCTACCCGAGCCTCTATCCAGTTTATTGACAAATTTAGCTTCTTCTTCATCCGAGCAAGAGCATATGTCTTCCCCTTCTTCTTTCTTCTTTTCTGTTTTAAAAGTTGCTTCCCTCGTACTTGGCTTCTTCTGTGGGAGCCTCATTTCATAGGCTATTAGATTTCCAAGTAGCTGGTTCATGGTCAAGGTCTCCCAAACAGTTTTTTCTTCTATTGCAGACACCTTTGGATTAAATCTGGATGGGAGAGATCTTAGAATATTTTGTACAATTATACTTTCTGGCATTCTTTCTCCAAGAGCTTTCATATTATTAATAATTTCTGCAGCTTTTAGGAAGAAACTGGCAATGTCTTCATCATCATTCATTCTTAAGTTCTCAAACTGGGCTCTATAGACTTGAAGTTTGGTAGTCTTTACTTTCTTGTCTCCCTCATGTATGTTCTCAAGAGTATCCCATATTTCTTTGGCAGAGTCTTTGTGCATTACTTTAATGAACTCTACTTCACATAATCCATTCAAGATGGCATTCATGGCTTTTACGTTAGCCACAAAGTCTTGTTTTGTTTCTTTCTCTGTGTCAGTTGCCTTTGAGGCATACCCTAAATCTACTGCAGCCCAGACTTCTCTTCCTAGAGACATTATGTATGTCCTCATTCTGATTTTCCAGAAAGCATAATTTTCACCAGTGAAGAAAGGGGCTTTGTTGGTTGAACATCCTTCTTTACTAGCCATCCTAAGAGCCTAGGATCTCCTTTCAGTTGTTAAACTTGTACAAAGGAACCGGCTCTGATACCAATTGTTGAACCTTTAATTAAACTGAGAGGGGGGGGGGGAGGGGGGTGAATCAGTTTAACACATTCCTGATCTTTTAGTACTTTTCATTAAACTTATTTACACCTTCATTTCATATCCAATCTAATGTGTGAGTAACCTTAGAATGTAAGCAGCAAGTATTAATATAATATAGCAGTAGACTTAATATGAGAGCAGCAGGTATTAAGCAGATGATACATATCGGATCAATACATAAATATCATGCACAGAGACATTGGATATAAGTGGAAACCCATAAAGGGAGAAAACCACATCTTATTATTGTTGTGATGCAAAGGCAAGCTCCAAATCCCTCTCACCACTGTTTTTTTGCAGGCACCAACCTACAGGAGGCTCCTACCTCAGTCATCTACAACTGACAACTATCAAGCTGCAACTTGATAGGGAAGCTCTGACTTCCTCAATTTATCACACTGAATGTTTGTTGATTTACCTCAGATATCAGCTCTATTTTGTAGCTTTTCTTTCTGCTCTTCTTCTCTTAATCTTCTATGGTTTATTATTCTGTATTCTGCATTCTCTATATTTGCTCTCTCTCTCTATATATTACTCAACATGAGTTTATCAAAATTGATATTATATATAGAAATTCTCACATCACTGTTTGTATTTCACAAGGAATCCAAAGTGAACAGTTATGACTCTTTGGCTTCTGTCTTCTTATTCCTTTTTCCAACTCATTTTTAGAATTAATACAATATGTAAAAATTTCCATGCTACAGTGGGATTTTGTCTTTTCCTTAGGATACTTGCGTTTGCATCACAAAAAATATAAAATTAATTACAACATTTACATTCACATTTTCAATTACACACTTCAATTTTACTCAGCTCCTTTTCTGGACTTTGGCTTTACTGGATTTGTCTTTTCTGCTGTTGTTGACTGGCTGTTTTGTATATTTTGGTTTACCTCTGTGTCTATTCAACTGTTCATTGTATTCTGTATATTTTCAGTTTTCTGTGCTTGTACACATGTCAAATTCATTCTTGTGCATGTTCATGTTCACCATGATTGTATGTCTGTTGTATACATATAGTTGCATTAAAATATATTTCGAATAGCACTCCTCTCTTTCTATTTTCCCTACTCATTCATCCAAAAACAACATTCTCTTTTTTGTTTTCTCTTTTATTCAGTTCCCCGTTTATTGTAGTTATATAATTGTTGTATGTATAGATGCCCTTTAATCAGCCATAAAACAACTCTCAGCATTTTCAAAAACTGTGGTCAACTCATATAATATATCCATATATCTATTTCGGTATTCTTCAATTGTTGACGGAATCCCGCGTATATCGGCATACCTTTATTAATTCATGACCCTTAGTACATCTTCAATTTATTTATCAAATTCGAAGAATTTGATAAATAACATAAACAACATCCCTTTATTATATATTTTCCGCCAATCGTTTAATTAACAACTTCATTATACTCCGGCCCCACCTATATGTTAATAACCAACCAAACGCGCGCACCCGTACCTGGCTATCTTCCGGGCTCTTTCATTAAACTTCAGCCAATTCCAGAGAGCAACCACCGTTAGATATCGAGCCTCCAGATCAACAGTGTATGTTAATTTCGCTCGGCATCTTGGTATGAAGAATAACGTGCGATAGCGCAGTTTAACAAGCGGTTTTGTAATGGGTCCATAGGCCACGTGTCGATTCCTGTATGGAATCGCTCCCAACTCCTCGAATACCGTCTTTTGTATAAGAGTGGTGCGATGAATACCACCATCAGGCGCCAAACTGCCGTCACTGTTCATATGGGTCACGGTTCCGCTTCATTCCACGCAAGGTTCCGTCGTATAGTATACACCGTTTTAACGCTAATTTCTTCGCGTTAACACTAACTCCAGTCAAAATCAAACATGCACTGGTTCCGTCTTATTTCCACTAGGTTCCGTCCGAATCTCCATGCGAATTTGATTATACCTTCGGTTTGTTTTCTCTGTTGGTGGTATGGATAACTTTACTGTATTATCGCTCCAGTGGGGGATATGATTCTCAGACTTTATTTATATATATATAAATAACGCCCGGCTTGGAATTTTATAACTGCTCTGCCTCTGCCTCTGCCTCTGCTGCTTTTGTCACTCTGCCTCTGCCTCTTCTTCTGATAATGGTTCTGCCTCTTATTATATTCGCTTTCTCTGCCTCTACCTCTTCTGTCGCTCTTTGCTGCCTCCATTGTTTGTCTTTTATCACCTTGTAACTGTTTCCTGTTTCTGCATCTGCTACCTCCTTTTCTATCAATGACAACATTTCCAACAGGCCGAACCTTTGACAGGATGTCGGAAGTACATCAGATCCTGCACTGCTTGCACCATTGCCAAACTGACAATTAAGAAGCAAGGCCTCTATACTCTGCTACATACCCCTATTCAACCTTGGGAATCCATCTCCATGGATTACATGTCAGGCCTTCCTTCAACTGAGCATGGAAATGACTGTGTTTTCATGGTCATTGACAAATTCTTGAAGATGCCCATTATGGTGGCCTGCAAGAAGAATATCACAACAGAAGCCATTGCTAAACTCTTCTTTGAAGGAGTGTGGGTGCACTTTGTGATCCCATGGTCTATCATCTTAGATCGGGATAGTAGGTTCCTCATCACAGTTTGGTCCAGGCTCTAGTCAATGCTGGACACCAATCTCACCAAGTCCACATCTTTATATCCCGAAACTGATGGCCAGATAGAGGTCGTCAATAGGATGATTTTACACATTCTGCGCATGTACAATTCAAAGCATCCACACACATGAGATGAGAGCCTCCCCTCCGTAAAAAAAAATTATAACCAGGATCTCCATAGCTCAACCGACCACAACCCCTTTCAAGTGGGCTTGGGATTCTAGCCACTATGTCCCATAGACATATCCATGCCATTTGCAGCTACTCAGGCCGATTTGGCTCATGTCCACTTTGAAGCTGAAAAAGAGAAAAACTTCATCGAGCACATTCAGCACATCCGACAATAGGTTCATGACATATTGGATAGGCCAATGCTAAGTACAAGCAACAACATGATCAACATTGGGTGCCACAAAACTTCCAGGTGGGTGACAAAGTGTGGCTACATTTACAGAAGGAGCACCTCACTGGACCCCACCGCAAGCTTCGCCCACTACGATATGGGCCATACACCATCAGGAAGGTTGTAGTTAACAATTCCTTTGAGATTATTATTCCACCATTCCTTGGTCTACACCCAATATTCATTCTGGACTGCCTTCAGCCATGCTTCCCACCTCTACTGGACACCTCCGACATTGTAGAACAACTCACACCAGCAGAGGTAAACCCAGACTGCATGAAATAGGCCACCATAAATGGTATCATGGACATGAAAATAAAGAGCACTTGCCAACAAAATATCCAACTGTATCGGGTTGTCAAAGTTGGCCAACTCTTGCACCAAGGCAATTGGTTCACCAAGGACCAATTTCAGCAAAAGTTTCCTTATCTCATGGAGGAACTCAACGCAATGGGAACCATTTCTTCCTAAGGGAGGAGGAATGATCTAGGTGGATAGTGGTGTCCACCCACCTATTCCACTTGGGGCACCACCATTTCCTCTTTCAATTTTTTAGTTTCCTTAATTATAGCACAATTTACTATTTTTAGCAGTTTTTTCGGGTCGTGAACTTCCGGACCCATTTGAGGCCCTAAACGACGTTTTTTGGAAAAACCGAGAGAAAAAGGGGTCCATGGATCAATTTTTATCACTCAAAATTTGTAGTCCTCAGATATATATTTCCAACGAGGTATGGTGCACGCAAAATGAAGATCATATGCCAAAGTTACATCCCCAAGAAGTTGATGTACCAATTTACCCAAACGGAGCCCATAGTTTTGGTGCTTCAACTCCTAGGGTTAGGTTTTTGGATGTTTAGGGTTTTTCATTATTTCTCAATAATAAATAGGCCCCCGAGCCTCATTTGAACACAGTTCAGAGGCCTGTAGCCACCACATATCTTCTCATAGATAAACTACCAGTGCCGTAGCTAGTTTTTTTCCATTCTGTCTGTAAGCAAATTTCAGTTCTTTGATATTAATGAAATGAAGTGTTAATTCTGGTAAATATTTTTATCTATGGTTATATGTGTATTCTATTTCGTTCCTGCATAAATACGGATCAATACCCCACATAACTCAACATATAATTAAATTATATTGCAACCCCGTCATATTATTTCAGATCGATTTATAATGGGGTAATGGTTGTGTTTATTTAATTGCATGACGATGAAATTTCGTTTTATTAATGATGCTATCCTATCCACCTATGATTATACCAATATCGTATTAATTTTCTATCTTCAACCTTATCGTTTCATTTATTAAGCCATTAAATGAAGGTATGTCGTCACATGAATATCACATGGCCTCGGTACCTCTAGAGGACACGTGTTGGATGGAGAT
Organism: Pinus albicaulis; assembly: GCA_034641835.2. Classification (NCBI taxonomy): domain Eukaryota; kingdom Viridiplantae; phylum Streptophyta; class Pinopsida; order Pinales; family Pinaceae; genus Pinus; species Pinus albicaulis. Next base: position 601,197,952 of record CM076581.1, on the reverse strand, counting down.
TTTTCATCATCAATAGTGGAGATTAATCAATACCTTAAGGTCAAAGAATGACCTATGTATGTGATTTCAAAATTTCATTTGTTCGGTCATTTGGCCGGGGTTTTTCCTTGGCAAGTTAGTGCACAGAGAGAGACTTATTCTACGTTTTTTTGTGAGGAAATACTATGGTTTTTGAGGATGTCTTACTGTAATGTCATCCATTCTCCAGCTCTCATTCCATGCATGAGATTCATGGCCTTGGTTTACATTTATTCCTTTGGAACAACATATAACCATTCCAAGAAAGGTATTCTTTTACGCTCTCTTATACGCATTTACATCTTGTAATTTTGTTTTACAGTAGTTCGTTTTCTTCATTTATTATCTCTGTATTGTTCATCCCTATTTACTATATTTTTGAATTGAATTTATTTGGACAAGGTCTGTTATGGCTTAGGAATTCTTCGAACTACTTTCCGTCCTCAGCATATCAATTACGGCCAGAATTGACGAGGTAAGAAATTTACACCCTCCGTAAATTTTCGTGGTTTTTCCGTTACACTTTTTCTAGAATTTTTAAACCCTAAGGTTATTTTTCTAGGTTTTTGTTTTCCTTTATAATTTCAAATTCCATGAATTTCACAATTTGTTATATTCCCTTTCTTTACTATGATTTTTTCTGTTTCGCATTTATCTGAGGCATTATCTTTTTACATAGGGATTTTGAATTTTCAAGTTTTGAGAATTCGTTTTGTATATTGTCATTATACTTAGACTCTAGTCCGTAGTGGTTTTCCACTAAATTTAATCGACTTCATTTATTTGCTATAAATGAATTTCCCCAATTTTTGGGTTCTGGGTTTTTCACTTTGTAGTCCTGAATAACGTTTCTCAATTAATTATTTCGTTCTTCATGTAGTAATATGAAAATTTCGTTTCCATTTTACCATATTTGTTTATATAATTTCAAGATATGGTTCTAATTTCTATTTCAATTTCCAAGAACTGATATATATAATTATTAATAATTTCCTATACCTGCGTTTTATATTTTACGCATTAATTTGTTCTTATAACTACATTCCAGAAGTTGTAACTCGAATCTATGTTCACCGTTTTGGAGTTTCAATTCTGTCACTTATAGAATTTTTTTATTCTCTGTGTGAAGAAATTTAGGATTTGTTTGAAGTAGCCTTTTCCTCTTCGTCAGATTGCAATTCACATAGATTTCAATTATTTAAGATTTCAGAATTATATACTCCTCTTTTCCTCGTGAAAGTTTTGAGGAACTTTTTGTTACTATATCATTCTCAAATAAGATATAGATATTTCTCCACTATAAAAGTATAAGATCATAGTGAACTCATTTTCATAGAGTAACTAGTTTTCTCTGTAATAATTTAGTATACAGTGAAATGTTTTTCTCTGATATAAAATTTCTTAGGAATATTCCAGATCTCTATTTATTATAAGTAATTCATAATAATGAAATATATACAGTTGCATAAAATTCTATTTCTTTCCTGCAATCTATGTAATATTGGTTAACCATCTTAAATTAGACAAGTTAGAATGTTCCTCTTTCTAAATTCTAGAATTCTATAGTTTTATCATTGAATTAAATTCCTTTTTGAATTTAGTTTTCTATGTCACTTAATTTCGATAATATTGACATTAAATACATTTCATCCAACTTATTTATTGATTTTTTTATACCACTATTCTTGTGGAAGTTATTATAACAATTTACTGCAGAATACATTTCAACTTGACAAGTATACCTACCTTCGTCAGTTTATTCAAACCAAGGTTTGAAGTTTCACTCATGTTTTTAATTGTAATTATAATTCTCCTCCAATTATTTTCCTTACATATTCTACAAGAATTAATTTATTTTGGTTTTTTGTTTACAGATGAATGTACTATGGTCGATATTTGTTTTTCAACGATGCAACCTGTAATTCCCTTCTTCTAGGTTTGTCCACATTCAACCACCATATTTTATAATTTTTTTTTTGTTTATTCTATTTATTGTTTCTAGCATTGCTTATAGTTCTTTTCACTATAGATGTAAGGAGGATTTCTTTAAGATTAAAGAGATAATTACAGGTATTTCCTCTCCCTGTACCTACTCTTTAATTTACTATAAAATATTCTCAATTGCAGTTCTAACTCTCACTACCTTGTTTGTTTCGGGTTTAACATGTTATCCTCTACACACATTCTCTCTCTTGCGATCATAAACTCAGATAGTCTGACAGTCACTATCATATTGTTTTAGGTCGGTCATCAGAATAATGGAGACCTTTCCTCCATTTTTTCCACTTCTACATCATTTATTATCATAAGTTGTACATTCAATTTGGATAATGACTGATGACATTGTAAACATCATTATGTATAATACACTTATTAATTAAGGTTGATACTATTGCTTCTTCCTCAACTCCACTGGAGGATTGTGAAAGGACTGATATATGTACATAAGTTTGATAATATAGATCCCTACCTATTTCTATATTAAACTTTCACATATATAACTAGGTTTTGTATGGGTTGAAATGTAGAAGAATTTCTATATGACAACATGTATATTTCTATTTCTACTTTAAATATTATTTGTATATCCACATAGAATAATTCAGATATATATTAAAATTTATGTTATTTATGTAGAATTTATTTTGTTTAAAAATCCATATACATAGAGAAATGTCTGCTATGACTCTTGCTGTAATATAACTATATTTAATGTACATGTACTATAAAATTTTCAGTGAAATTCCATATGTTTATTTTGGACTCAAACAACATATTTAGACCCTAAAAAATGGTTTAGAGATTATGTTTGTTTGTCCCTAATAAGTCTATGTAACATCACATAAGTATTAACTATGTTCATTCATAGTTAATCTCTGTCAAAACATATGGCAATTAAATTTTCTGAAAATTAGACACTGTACAATACACATAAATTCTATAATTTAATTTACATAAATTCTAATCAGAATTTATAAAATAATATTTTTTCTACATTCCACTCCATGTTTATAATAACTAATAATAGAAGGATAAAAAATAAGAATATCCCAGAATGTACATACCACTGTATAAAGACTATTTGCCTCCCAACCTTGAGCTTATTCCACATCTCTCCCTAGAGCAGAGACCAATTCTTCCTTAGTGTAGACAACCCCTTTGTCATACTAGGAATATCTTATTTAAGCTTGCTTTCCCTCATCCTATTTCCATAACTGCGTCTAGTTATTTTGGGATGTTGTTTCCCTTAGCCTAGGCTTTGCTTTTTTTTCCACTAAAGCTTCTTTTACAACTAGATTTTCCTCTTTCTAGTTTTATTCTTACTCATTATCAGTAAATTTCCACTTTAGTGAGGCTTTTATTACATTTTTTTCTCCCATCTAATAATTTTATTTTTATTTTATTTTTCTCTGAAGATTTTTGGAGAATTTTGGGAAAGTCTTAGGATTCTAGTCCATCCCCATGGATTTGAATTCCTGGTCTCAAATTTAATCTAGTCTCTATACAATAATAAAAATTCACATTCATTTATTAATTTCCAAAACAATATTTCCACGCATAATTTTTCCTTAGGTCCACCTGACCTTTAGGTTTTTTTCACTGTATATAAAAGCTAAAAAATAGGGATATTACATAGTCCCCCTCTAAAACAAAATGCCATCCTTGGTGTTATAGATATTTTTTTTTATTCCTTAAAAAATGGTGGATATTTTTCTTTCATCACATCTTCTCACTCCCAAGTAGCTTCTTCAGGATTAAAGTGCTTCTGCTTCACTTTCACCCGAACTACTCTTTTATTTCGGAGCACGATTTCTTCCTGCTCTAGTATATGAAGTGGCTCTGGAAGAAAATCCACTTCTATTTCCACCTATATCACAGTCCAGTCAATCACATGAGTAGGTTAATGTACATATTTATTCAATAAGGAAACATGAAAAACATTATAAACTTTTATATGACTAGGTAGATCCAATTTGTAAGCTACTAGCCCCACTCTCTCGAAAACCTCGAATGGTCTACAGTGGCATGGTGCTAGCTTAGCACAACTACCAGTATGCAATGTAATTTTGCAAGGATTAATCCTGAGATAAACATGATCTCCCACTTTGAACTCCTTATGAATTATTGTATTGTCTGCATAACTCTTCTGACGATCTTGAGCTACCTTAATATTCTGCTGAATTGTTTTCACAGTATGCTCCATTTCATGCAGTGCTTCTAGTCCAAGGACTAATTTGTCCTCTGGTTGACTCCAGCTGAGCGGAGTGTGGCATTTTCTGCCATACAGATCTTCAAAAGGAATCATCTTAATTGAAGCCTGATAACTATTATTATAAGCAAACTTTACCAAACAAAAAAAATATTCCCACTTAGTGGGTATGTCCATCACGTACATGCGCAACATGTCTTCCAGTATCTGATTTTTTCTTTCAGTTTTTCCATTTGTTTGAGGATGGTAAACTGTACTAAATTTCAGCTTTGTACCCATTCCTCCAAATCGAGTTTTCCAAAATGTTGATGTGAATTTTGCATAGCTATCAAAGATAATAATTTTTGGAATTCCATGGAGTTTAAAAATTTCTTTCGTAAATACATTAGCCACTTGTGCTATGCCAAAAGTATATTGTACCACTAAAAAGTGTGTTGCTTTAGTTAGAGTGTCCACTACCACCATAATTGAGTCACGTTGATACTTAGTACGTGGCAGTATGGTAATAAAGTCTATTGATACCACTTCCCACTTCCATTCTGTAATAGGGAGAGGATTTAATAGTCTTGTAGGATGTCGATGTTCTACTTTTACTTGTTGACATTCCAAACACCTTGCCAAGTAATCAGCTACATCCTTCTTCATGCCTGGCCAAAACATGTTTTTCCTCAATGTTATCAGTTTTTGATAACTAGGATGACCTGCATACAACCTCTTATGGTATTCATCTAAGATTTCCTATTTTAAAGATGTTACATTAGGAATATACAATCTTTGTTTGTCGCTGATCAGTCCTTGCTGGTTTAGGGTATATCCTGCAATTTCAACTTGCTGTAATTTTTCTTGCAATCTTACATATTGCGTATCTTGCAACAATACTCCCTGAATTTGTTCTTCTACATCAAATGTTATACTACTCCCTGTATATGTCAAAATTTGATGAGGATGTCTACTCAAAGCATGAACAATTTGGTTTTCTTTCCCTTTTATGTGTTTGATTTCTATATCAAACTCACTAATGAAAGCTAACCACCTTGCTTGTTTGGAATTTAAATTTGGTTGGGAAAAGAAATACTTCAAACTTATGTGATCTGTCATTAATATAAATTTCTTTCCCAACAGATAATATCTCCACATTTTTAGTGCATGTATAACATCAACCGGTTATAAGTCATATACTGCATGATTCTACTCATGTTTCTTTAGTTTTCGTGATTCATAAGATATTATTGCATTGTCTTGCAGCAATACTCCTCCTAGCCCTTCTATACAAGCATCGGTACACACTACACATTCCTTATTTGGATCAGAAATTTTCATTATAGGTGCAGTTGTTAATTTCTATTTTAGTTGTTCAAAACTACTTTGGAACTTAGCTTTCCACTCAAACTTTACTCCTTTTTCTACAATGATGTAATGGGGTAAGCTAATGTAGAAAATCCTTCCACAAATCTACGGTAGTATACGACAATACCCATGAATGATCATATTGTTGGTACATCTGTGGGTACAGACCTATTCAATATTGCTGGTACATTTTCCGGATCTACCGCCAATCCATCCTTAGAAATGACATGACCCAGATATTGCATCTTGTTTTTATAAAATTCAGATTTGTTGAGTTTGTCATATAGCTGATGTTCTCTAAGGGTTTGAAACACTATTTTAAGATGTTCTTGGTGTTCTTCTTCATTTTTGGAGTATACCAAAATATCATATATGAAAAATAATACAAACGTATCCAGATATTTATGCATAACATTTTTCATTAATCACATGAATGTAGCAGTGGCGGTTGTGAGTCCAAAGGGTAGGACTACAAACTCATAATGTCCATATCTAGTTCTAAAGGTTGTTTTATTGATATATTCATATTTAATTTGGAGTTGATGATAGCCAGTTCTCAAAACATTTTTTGAGAATATGGTGGCTCCTCTGACTTGATAAAATAGATCATTTATTCTTGGAAGAGGATACTAGTTCTTGATGGTTAACTTGTTTAACTGTCTGTAGTCTATACACATTCAAAAAATACCATCTTTCTTTTTCACAAACAACACTGGTGCTCCCCACGAAGACACACTTGGTCTAATGTACCCTTTGTCTAATAATTCTTGTAATTGAAGTTTCAACTCTAGCATTTTAGGAATACTCATTCTATATGGTGCTATGGAAACTGGGGTAGCTCCTGGTAATAGCTCAATAGAAAAATCAATGCATCTTTTAGGGGTTAGATGCGGGATTTCTTATAGGAATACATCCTTGAATTCCTTGATTACAGGTAAGTATTCTACAACCTCATTTTATGTTGGCTATCCCAAATCCTCAACTTGGGCATCCTATACTTGAAAACCTTTTCTTGCTGTCCACTTTAATTGCAATTCAGAAATCTGTCAGACAGATACTGGTTTTGTTTTTCCTTTAACCATTACAAATTTTCCTACAACATTTGTGCAATTCATTGTTTTTTCTAAGTAATTTACTATTGCTTTCTATTGTTCCAGCCAATCCATTCCTACTAGCAGATCATAATATCTTAGAGGGAGAATGTTTAATTGGAGTTTAGTTCTATATCCATTTAAATTCACAACAATTTTGGGGAGTTTATGAGTAACTTTCCTCTTTGTTTCTATAGCTAGCTACACCAGACAAGAATGCTGAAATATTTATGATTTTAATTTACATTTTTCCACTATCTAGGGGCTGATATAACTTAAATTTACTCCTAGATCAATTAAAACAGAAACAGGTTGGTCAACAATCATAACTTCAATTTCAATCACTGTTGATTGGTGTTCAACTTATTTGTCTTCTAATGCAACATTGATCCGGGGATATTTTGGGAAATGTAATTTACTATAGTTGCTTCTCGTACTGCTTGAATATTCTGGATCGTACGAGTGTTATGTGGGCAGTTCAGCTACATATGAGGTTTTCCGCACCCCCAACATTTTAATGGTTCTTTCACTTTTACTACTCCTTCTGTTTTTCTATTTGTTTCCATTGGCTTGGGACCAGTGTAGGAATGTGTTGTATGATTTTCCCCACTCTTATTAAACTTTTTTTGCTAGTGTTTTTTTCCAAAATTCTTCAGATAGGCTGGTTTTGATATTTTTTTTCTTGCCTCCACTTTCCCTTTCTATTTATTCTGCGAGTTTTTTAGCTGATCTCTTCTGCCTTAAAATTGCTGGTAGCACAATATTGCTTTACGAACAACTTCATCCATTATTTTAGGATTATCAACTTCAATTATTTCTTTGTAGATGGTAGGTAGGAAATTCAAAAATCATTGTACTTTGGCATTTTCTTCCTTGATGTAAGGCACATAGAGAAGTAAATTTGTAAATTTTGTCACAAATTCATCAATAGTGAGCTATCCAAGCATTATCTCATGAAATTACTTTGCTCTGTCATCATAATACCTCTCACTAAGGTATCTAGATTTGAATTTCTCCTAAAATTATTCCCATGAAACAATTTTTCATTGAAAGCAAGTGTATAATTTTTGTCTCTTCCCACTAAAGAGTGGCATTACCTTGCAGCTGGTAAACTGTCAATCTTGCTTTCAGATTACTTTCGTATTCATATACCTAGAATTATTTGACCATGTTCAAGAGCTAAGATTTTGCATCCTCTTCCTTTTCCCCATCAAAGGTTGGAGGCTTAATTTTGTGGAATTCCCCTTGCAACTCCTTTTTATTTTTCAATTTTGATCCAAATTCTTCCCCACTCTCAGACGCCTCTGAGTTGGCTTCAATTTATTTTCTCTTTCTTTCTTGGTCTTCACTATGATGGCTAGACATGGAGGTTAATTTCATTCTCAACCTCTCTTGCTCATTACTGACCTACAACAACCGTTCATTGCTAGTCCTTAGCTGAACAATTTCATGCTACATTTTCTTTATCATTTCCAGCATTTGAGAATTTGGATTTGGTGGGGCTCCTCCACCCCCCAGTTATACGTACAACTCTTCTTCGTCATTCATGACAAAAACTGTAACTGTTTCTTCACTTCAACCACTATACACAGAATTAAATTAGTATTCACATAAAAAATTTAAGATAAATTTTAACAACAGAAAAATTTTCACTGTGTTGGGACACATAAGCTTAGAGTTATCAAAATGGGCTCTGATACCATTTGTAACAACTCCCACTAACCAATTTTTTTTTTCTTTTAATACTATTTCTGGTCATGCTGATTGTCCTGTTCTGACATACTCTCATTTATTACTTTAATAATGACAATGAAAAACCAAGATCTTCCTTTGTTTTATTTTTCTCATCACCAAACTCTTTCTTGGTTTATACTTTTCCTCTCTTATAGCTTATTTCCTAGGTCTATTTATAAAACACACTAATTAAACTTAGCTCATAAGTACCATAATTATTTTACCTTTAAATTTTTTCTCTCCTTTAGGCTATTATACATGTCTCCCACATGTATTATGTCATATTTATCATTATCCCCCCTCACAAGTTAATAACTTACCCTTTTTATGACACTGATGACATGGTAACTATCAAGTCATTCTTGTTTCTTTTTGCTATGTGTCTTCTTGAGAATGATCTTTTATCCACCTCAATATGGTTTACAGGTGAGGAATCTTCAGTGATATGAGGTCTTGAGATGTGGTCACAAACTAGTGTCCCTTTGCTTTCTTCTGATTGATCAAATTTCATATTTAGCCACTTAGGTGTCTTCTAACATGTTCCCTTCCTCCATATCCTTATTCATCATCCTATCATGGTGCAATAGAGTAACTTCATGTGCAATTCAGTCATGAAAATATGACATCAGTCTATTAAACCCCTAGTCAAATATGTTTCATGATGGTCGGATGAGGCTAATTTTCTTAGTTGGGGAGTTTTCTGAATTCTACTAAGTGTGGGGTTGATGAAGATGATGTGAATAGTGAAAATACTTGATTGTGATCACACACTTAGAACACTTTGAGACACAACATAAATAATCTAAAATAAATTAAAAAAAATACTTCCCTCAGTGTGACAAGTGTGACACTAAAGATACACTTTGAGATGACCGTGACAACACTTGTGCAACAGTGTTTAGAATTTTTTAAATGAGTGTAAAATATGCTTACATGTTAGGAACAACTCATTTACACAAATTTTACCCCTTTAAACCACCAAAACAAGTTGTTTTACATCATGCGACACTTAACATGTGAAAAGATTCACTTTGAGTTTCATGCAAATCAGACCAAAACACTTATAGAAAATACATGTGATAAGTCTTAATGTTTGCAACGACAATATACAAGATCAAGGTAGGCTCCCAAATTTGGGTGTAGGAAAATTTTTTGGAGGGTATTGTAGCAATGAATAAAACACCTTATACACCATCCTAGCTAACCAATCTATCAAGTTGGAAGTGAGCAAAGGAACATAGGATTGGAATGAAATGACACAAAACTTCAGGACATTGTTCAATTTTAAAGTGGAAGAGCCCACAGTTGATGAATCATTAAATGTGTTGCGATAGAAAATATTCACTATAAAAGAACCAGTAATATTGAGGAAGGTACCACTATGTTCTACACATCAACATCTCCAGCAAGCGCTAGAGTTTTTGGAGTGAAAAAATGTAGCAGATCAAGGAGAGGATGAAGATGATCCTCACAAAATTCAAATTTGAGAAGTAGAAGGAGAAAACGAAATAGGTGGACCTCTGTTATAGTCTGTGGATTATACTTAACCAATAAAAAAACGAAAGGTGAACATTGGGAGAGGGGAAAGTCCCAAGATGGTGGCCATTGGTGACTATTGGGACAATGATGCCACCGGGAAGGTTGCATGCTTGCTATGCAAGTACTCGAATATGACTATTATCATGGCTGAGAGAGTCATACAAACCATTGGCCCCAGGATTGAACATAAGAGGGGAAGTCTAATGATCAAATTTCATAGGAAATGAGGAAAATTTAGTTGTTGTGCCACCTTTTGGGAAGGTGACTAAGTTAACTAGAGGGTAATGAAAGCGATTGATAGCCCTTATATAATAAATAAAGTTTGGTATACATGGATTAGGAGTAGGTGTGCAGTCGTGATGGTTAGTGGTAGTAGTAATCAATACTATTATGAGGTGATATATTAAGCTGACTTCGCATGTTGGAAGGAGTGATTAAAAAGGAGAAATAAAATGAGGTATTCATAAAGTTGACAACAGGTAGTGTTGGGGGCCAAACCACTAGATAAATATCAGATGGGGAATTTAGAAGGGACCATGGGAACTGTATCCTTATCATTTGGGTGCACCAGTAATGGTATACTCTAGCATGTGAATATTAACAAATTGAAAGGGAGATTGATATCACATCAGGGGAAATATGTTTAAAGGACCACCTTGGTATGTTAATTCTATTTTAAATGAAATAAAGTGACTAAATAGGTTGTCGAATATGATTTGGGCTATAGGGGGAACAGACAATTTGTCATATTGAACCATGAATTATTCTGACAAGGAGCTAAATGAGACTAATACTCAAGTAGAGTAAATAAAATAAGTAGAAACCTGGTGGAGCGAGGTTGGGAACATGTGTGAACCATCGTGTCAAATTAATTTGAAGGAAGATTGTTACCAAGATTCTCTAGGAATGCAGTGATTTGAGTTAGAAGATTATAGTGATGGGATCAATGTCACAATCATAATTGAAGGGGGAAGAAAGGGACGTAAAGTGATGTAAAACTCTACTCAAGGTACAAAATAGGAAAAATGAATGGATAGGAAGCCATATTATAATAATGAAGTTTAGAATATACGAGAGTGGTTCTTGATTATAGAGGGTAGGATTGTGTAGGGGTGGCGTAAAGAGAGAAGGGATACAACGAGATGCAGAGAGCGAACTAAAGGAAGAGATAGAAAATTTGAGGAGATAATGTGAGGATACATTCAAGTTTGTGGGAATAAAACAACGTGCCTATGGAGAGGTAGGATGAATCAAAAGAACCTAAGATGGAAAAATAAGGATCAAAGATTTTGTTCAAGGGGGTTATTTATGTTGTATCAAGAGCCTTGGACAAGCAAAGGCCCCCTCTACTTACAAGGATGGTTTTCATGTTGCAATACCATTCCACGAGTTGGTTTACCTTGACACCACATTTAGAAAGGATTTGTGGGTACATCCTCCAGATCAATGTTGGGACAATCCTCTCTAGGGGGATAATAGTGGTTCAACTGGGGATTGTCCCCATGCATGGTCGGGTGGCATGGGGGCACAATTATAAGAAACCCTACTATGGAGGATGGATGGAACTGCAAAAATTTCAAGGAAACTTGGTAGTTTCATGAGAAAGGAGAAGCCCCTCCATCACAACATTCCTCGTGATACTGTGGAGAAGGGTAGAAGGTTTATGTATAACCCATACCTGGCAGAGCAAGGAGAGTGTATGGTAGCAAGAATGGATCAAGTGTTCGGGACAGAGACAAAAGTCATACCTGGAGCAAAAGTGGTGCCAAGGGTTTTTTTTTTTGTGCACACTATGAAGGGGAGATGGAGAGAGACACTACCTTCTTATCCAATTTTGGAGTTCGAAGATCCAAAGCACCTATTTGTCCCAATAAGCTATTTTATCGAAAGCATGAAGACAACATTAGTAACAATTGATGTGATATAATCCATGGGGATAGGAGGAGGATTGGTTGGCTTGGGACAAACCACATTTTTGTTTTGGGGGCGTATTGGAGCCTATAATTTGTTTTGTAATTTTGTAAGTATAGTGTCATGCAGGAGGGATGAGGAGCATGGGAGGTATGAACGGAGTGAAACATAGGTTTGGAACAAGATGTAAGGTGTTGTGTACATGGAAATCGTGCAAGAAGGAGGAATAATAGAGTAGTAAAGTTCAATAGGTATATATTTAGAAGGGTCATTAGTACACATGGGACATCTCACATATGGGATCGGGAAATATCAAAATTTCTTGTAGGACAGTTGGAGTGAGCAGGTATAAGGTCAAGAATATTCGACGGACTTCCAGGCCAATATAAGTAGGAATGTTGAGGGAAAGTATCTAGTTGGAGACATTCATACGAAAGAGAAGGTAAATAGAGGAGCTCCCCAAAAGGAATCCACTGATTCATTAGTGGATAACAATTTTGCGTCTATTAAGTCTGTCTTTATATATCCATTGTCATGGATGTGTTTACTAGAGTCTTAGATCCTAGGAAAACTTATTGTAATATATATATATATATATATATATATATATATATATATATATATATATATATATATATATATATATATATATATATATATATATATATATTTGTTTGCTTTCCTTACTCTAAGTGTTTCTCTCTAGTCTTGTGTATGGTATATGTTTTAAAGGTTGGTGAGGCTGTGGGTCTCATCACTGTAACTCAGTACAAAGTGCCTTTTCTATATATGTCTAATATAATCTTATGGATGGTCAAGTTATCCCTCGTAATTTGGGTTGATTTCTAAATATATATGGTTTTTTATTCTATATGGGATCTCTGTGTGCTAAATTCTTTATAACATATTTGAATTCTCATAAATGTGCTTAATGGTTTGGATATGTCTAAGGAGGTTAATGTTAATAGTTAATGTTGTATTTCTATAAAGTAACTGACCTTTCATATTGTCTATATAATCATTAATGATGGAAGGTGTAAATCATTGTGACCTCCTATTCCTTGTCCCTCTGGACTTGTGCGCTATATGGTAAGTCGAGGATCTTAAAGTATTGTGTGGTGTGTGGTATCAGGGCAATGGTGAAGTGCTCGTCTAGTGGGATTCCAATGTCATAGTTCATAGACAATCTTGTTGGACTACACAAACCTGATTCCAACAGCCACCCATTAGCATCTTGGGTGAGACTTCACCCACTTTATAGTTGTTACTGAAAGGGTCAATGTTGAGTGGGTTTTGTTGGCCAATGTGTAGAAAATCTTGGGTCTATCATAATACCATATGCCAACACTCCATATATATCAATGGGAACCACATCTAGTTCTAATTCATCAATAAAATCAACATTGATGGTAAATCTAATTCTGTACCATTTTTTTACCTTCAGCTATGCATCCCTATTTACCCATCATAGTGGACATGGGTTTGGATGATCATGAAATTCCAACCTAGACTTCTTGACTAGCTCTACAACAATGAGTTTCAACTGCGATCCTGAGTCAAACAAATCATAAACATTTTTCTTATTGACATGTATCTTTATATGGAAGAGTTTTGTCATTTCTTTCTCTTCCTATTGTTGAAGTCTACTTATATTCACCTCCTTTTGCACTAATGTTTAGATGATATTATCATCCACAACTGAGCTAATTTCAACTTGGTTGATCAAATTAGTGGCCATGAGATTTTATTTCTTATTATCTTTCTTTTTTTCTCTTTAGTTTTAGCTCTATATGCAACTCCCAACACTTCTCCTCTATATGGTCATTAATGTTTCAGTGGTTGTTGGGATCTTTGCACTATTGTGTTGTGGTTGTTGTCTTTTTATATTTTCCCCCTTTTTTCTTCTTCTTCCCCTGCTTAGAAGCATGCTGTTTCTCCTTCTTCTTCGATCCACTTGATTACACTCTCTTTACATCTATGTTCTCGAGGTACTATTCTTGTACATGAGACATGCCCACTGATTTGGGCTTGAACGACATCGCTTCCTCTTGAAAATTGTATTGTAGATCCCATAAATACATAAGAAGTACTTTTGGGTTCCTTTGGGAGATACCCAACATTATAGCTATCTTTCTGAAGTCTATGGTGTACTCCTACATGCTTTACGTTGCATTTTTCTTAATGTAGTGCCACTAGATCCATTGGTCCTCTATGTAACCAATAAGGTGAAATTGTGAATCAAGGAGGGTTTTGATGGCCTCTCACTTAGTCACTTTAGGATCTCCCTCCAACATCAAGGTCTCCATGGGGCTCTCCCACCAAGTCAGGGCATGGCCCTCTAATTTCAGTCACGCAAATGAAATATTATATTCTTCCTCGGTTTTATGGACAGTAAAATACACTTCTAGTTGCTGTAACTAGTTATTCAACTTCAAAGCACCGATCTCTCCATGGTATAGCTTTATATCGACCTTCACTTGCATTTTAAACATGGATTACGATTGATTTACAACACCTAAACTAGGTTAATATTTTCCATGTTCATTATGTGGTTGATTCTTCGTTTCTTCTCGATATCTTAATCCCCCTTCTGATTTGTCCTTTGTATTTGAACCCCCATATTCCCCAAATATCCAAATATTATTTCTTAGGGCCACCATGAGGAGATTTACATTACAATTTATATCAACGACTTCTTTTTCTAGCCATGAAAACCTCTCCTCAACAGGATCACGAATGTTATTTATAAATTCGTTGGCCATGATTAGGGTTTTACGAATTTTGGCCCAAATGATCTAGATCTCCTGCAAGTATCTAGAATACACCCAAATAAGATTGCTTTGGACCAATATTATCTATAAATTTCCATGGATATTCCACTATATAGTAACTCATCATAATAGATCCAATAAAACTATATTTCAGATTTGAAATTTTACGCTATTACAATTTTAATATTTCTAAATTTGTAGATTTACTATTAATAATGCATGTATGCAAATGAAAATTATGTAGAAAATAGAGAACAGAAAAATAAAATATCACGCATGCATTTGACAATGGAAAATTTTAGGGGCTAATATTCACAGGTGGGCTAATTTTCCATGATTTTTACAAAAAAAAAAATCACCAATTTCCATTTTTTTGTAAACATGATTCACCCAAATTTTACAATATAGATAATTTTACCTTAAAAAATAGCCAAAATTATATAGAGAATATATATAAAATCATTATAAATTTGTATAATTTTACAAACATGTCAATACAATTTTATACTTCACATATTAGGGACTAGTGAAATTCTGCAATGTTTTAAACTTCAAGATAATTTTCCATCCTTAAAATTATCCCTACATTTCACGCAATATATTCTCTAGTAAACCCTTTCTGAAGAAAAACCCAACTGGAAGGTGACACTACTCTACTCTATTTCTCTAAATGAAAATATGGCTGTGAGTACAAAGAAGTATGGTATGTGGTGTGTGGGCTACTACAATGCAAAAATCCTCTCTATGTTCTCTACCTCCTATCCCTCTTGGCTATTTTTGCTTAGCTATGGTACAAATTCACTTGAAAGAATGGAATCCCCTTTCCTCCTAGTGGCCCAATTATAACACAACCTGATAGCCTACTAGTGGTTAGGTTTGACTACCTCAACTCTTAAAAAAATTTACAATATAGAATCTTCTAGATAATTCTACATCATAATCATGTGGCTACCCCCTTTTTCATGAATAATGGGGTATGACGTGGCATCCTCTCAAATTATGGTGGTGAAAACAGGAAGGTCATCTTTTGAGTGGCATAACTTTTGAATACAGACTCTCATTAATGTTATTCTTGTGTTGTTAGAAATGTATTTATGTATATAATAGCATGGAAAGGTGTGACACTTAAGAAACATAGTTTTACCCCAAAAGCAGGTCATTTTAATCCGTAAAATGCTCCGAGAAGGTTTCAAACCTTATTTTTCCAAATTGTGTCTCGCCGGTAAAAATGGTCTCGTGAGATTATTCCTCCACTTTTTCCACTATGAAAGCATAGATATGGATGATAAATACTATAATTATATAATATGGATCATGGAGGGATTAATATATCAATCGAACTATAGAGGAATCCATTGAAAATTGTCAATAGAGATTGAATGAAGTCTTTATTAGAAGGTGCACACAAATTACCCACATAATACAATGGATTAGAATGGAGTTATGCAATCTATTGAAATTTTGTTGAGGGTCAGATGTTTCCTCGTTTTAAAAAGAGTTTAAATCACAGGTACCTGAAGAACTAAGACTACAAGTTTTAGACATAGCTTTTAAATAAATTCTTGCATGTTGGTGAGCTACGCACAAACACAAGATCGAGAATTGATAGAGATGTAGATATTTCCTGAAAATTAGGTTTGGGCTATATGCAGGAAACATTAAACAAATGTATATTGGGTAATTTTTCCCTGCCACTCATCTTAAATGTTGTATAGTAGTGTGGAATAAGAATAAGATAGCATAGGAGGAATGGGTACATTTTTTTATACATATGTTGGACATTATCCCAAGGCACTAGTATACTAAGTTAGAGGTGTGAAGAGGAACATCATACTAGGGAGAAACAACTCATGTTTTTAAGTTAATATTCAGCTTTGAATCAAACAATCCTTCAATTTATATATCTTTACAAAATGTTAAAAATAAGTGTTTTTTTTCCATAGGGCTAAACTACCCAGAAGCTAGTGTTCTTGTGCTTATTACACTAAACATCACTAGGAAGTTAAAGAAGTCATGAAATTTAATAATTCCACAAAAGGAGGTGAAGAAGAGGATGAACCAAGAAACATACAAGTACCTGAAATAGAATGAGATCATGTAATGACACATATAGAGATGGAGTTTACAAACTATATAAGGCCTATTAGGATGGGAAAAGTGAATATTGCAATCAAACACAACCCTAAGTTCACAGTTATTGGGGACTATTGGGATGAGTAGAAAAATGGAAATATTGTTAGTTTAATGCATGAATATCAAGACCTTTTCCTGAACACATTTTCTGAGATGAAAGGGATTGTTGGGGAGTTCGGAGAGATGAAATCCCCTTGAAACAAGGCATGAATCCTATCAGAAAAATACCCTACAAAATGAATGCACTATATATAAGTAAAATAGAAAAAAGAGTTATACATGATGTTGGAAGTTGGAATCATTGAACCAGTAGAAGAGACAAAATTGATAATTATAATGGTAGTGCAAGATAATAAGACAAGATAAATCAAAACATGCGTGAATATGAGAAAGATTAACGATTCTTGTTTGTATGACCCATTCCCCACCCTCTCTATAAATGATGTGTTTGAGTATGTAGGTGGATAGGAGGCTTATTCATTTACTAGTGGATTCTTGTGATATCATCAAATTAAATATCACACTAGAGGACATACATAATACTACCTCTATGATAGAACGGATACTCTTCTTGTATATTTTCATGCCCTTTGGCCTGAAGAACGCACATGCAGTATTCTCAAGAGTTGTGTTTGCAACATTTAAATATTTCATCTATAAGTCCCTAGAGGTTTATTTAAATGACTAGATAGTATTCAACCTTTTGAAGAAGCATATTGAAGTTTTGTGATTAATTCTTTATAGATGTATACAGCTAAAAATCTCATTAGATTTCAATAAATTTATCTTTTTATTGCCATTTGGTATTGTGTTGGGTCATTTAGTGTGCAAGATACCTTATTGGTTGATCCTACAAAATTTTTTATAATGGTGGATTTACCACCACCTACCTCAATGCGATAGTAGCACACAATTTTAGGTCATACAAGATGTTACAGGAAATTCATAAGGAAATATGCATAGTTTATATCCCCTTTGAAAAGACTATTGAAAAAAAAAGCTAGGTTCCAATGCAATGAAGAGTGTTAATATCCTTTGGGCACCTTAAAGGAGAAATTGATAGTTGCACCAATTTTGGTTTCCCAGATTGGGGGAAGGAGTTTCATGTTCATGTAGATGCATCTTCCATATCTTTGGGTGTAGTTTTAGCTCAACCAAGATAAGGGGACATCAATCACCCCATTGTATTTTCCAATAGGAAATTATCAATTATTGAATGAAACTATACCACTACAGAGTGAGAAGGCTTAACAATGGTATATGTGCCAGAGAGGTTCAAAAACTAACTACTTGTGTCAAACATTAGGATGTATATTGAACATTATCCATTAAGGTACCTCGTCAACAAGCCAATATTTTTTATTTTTATTTTGGGGCGGGGGGGGTGGGAGGATATGCATATGGCTACTACTCTTCCACGAACATGAATTTAAGGTAGTTGTAAAACTAGGGAGGCTTAATATAGGACCCGATCATTTGTCGTGCATATTACCTAGAGAATATGCAGGAAATATCAATGGCAACCTTCTAGATGCACAATTGTCCACAGTATATATGGTTTATGACCATTTCACCGAAAAAATAAAAAATACATCATATATTATTAGCTATGAATTAGCAACCCCAAAATATATGAGTGATAAAGGAGTCACAAAATCATTATTCAAAAGTTACCAAAGATTGTGGTTGGTGCGAATTTATGAACCTAACTAGTATTTTTTATCAGGACTCAAGATTCCTTTTAGAGGACACAATAATGTTTTCTACAAATGTTCTTATTTTAAAGGAGACATATGTAATGCAAGAAAATTCATATTATGAGATGGAATCTGATACCTTGGAAACAAAAAATATAAGAACAATAAGTAAGGGAAATTCACATGGAAAGTTGAAAACTTTCTTTCTTTTAAGGAGATCATGGAGACCAAAAATATATTTATAAGAAAATTATTTGATACTATGGTTTTGTGAGTTTCATATAGTTATGTTTTTGAAATCCACTTGAGAATGATACATTCTTGGAAAATATCAAAATAGTCGAGTACACAATACTGAATTTCTAAATTTCTCTTCTGACGTATATACCTTTTTCATCATATAATCGATACTCATGCATGTCTGTATCAATTTTTAATACTCTATGCATATACCTAGAAGCAACCAATAAATGGGCACTGATCTTGATAAGAATTTCTGTGTCACATATAGAACGAGAGTTGTGAATTAGAAGTACCCAAAGATATTAGTGTGAAAGGAGTCATAGATCTACCAAAAAAACCTAAAAAATCATTTTCTTCAATTCATGAAAGTACCGTGTTGAAATTTGGAGCACTTATGGGACGAATTTCCCATAAAAAAACCCTATTACCCAAAGGAAAGCTCATATTTCCCCAAGAATAATGAAAATTGAATAAAAGGAAAATATTATTGATTGATGTGAAATACGATTGGGCAAATAATTATTAAAGGATCAACAAAGAATTTGGTAAATATATTAAAAGAAAAATTAAATTCGAATTTATAGTTCCCTTTAAGAATTCAAGTCGGCCTCATATTTGATTGAGTTGGCTACCCCAAAAGACGTTATCTTATGTTCACATCATACTAAATCACATAAATCTTGTCATTGTAGGCATCCATAAATATATCATTCACATTATGGATTATAGTTTATAGGTGTTGGAATGATATATATATATATATATATATATATATATATCTATCTATCTATATATATATATATATATATATATATATATATATATATATATACATATATATATATATATATATATATATATATATATATATATATATATATATATATATATAAAAGATTACTAGACATATTTATAAAATGTTTGGAATGATATATATATATATATATATATATGAAAACAAGTAGAATACTTGGTATTTACAAAAACACTACTAGAAAAAATAACATATCAATAGGCTAAATCAAGGAAGAGGGAGTTAACCCATGAACAAGAGAGATACGGTTCCCATAAGCTAAAAATTCAATCACAATATCAACATAATATTATGTTAAAAATTATACATGAGTTTATTTATTCACAACTGAGGAGGTGGGGTATTTCCCTCCATGATCGGTTTATTAGCCTACATTAATGGTTAGACTATCATTAAGCACCAAAAAAAGTGTAAAATAATGTTGACTAGGTTGACACATAAGTGATAACCCAATCACACCTATAGTGGTGGTGTATGGCCACAAATTATAGGAAGTGAAGATTGCCATCATCCTGATGCCCTACCATAAACTTGGGATGGAAAAATGAAGAAGAATGATAAGTAGCTTATCTATATGTAGTCATAACTTAGATATAATGTGCAATGCCTATAAGATGAATCAACAAGACTACATGCATTAATTCATATGTGAAATCCAAACCATCGTTACATGCTTCCTTAAATATTTGATGAAATTTGGGGAAATGTTTTGCAGGTCAAGTCCATTTCTTTATCAAAAGTTTTTTTGTAAATGTGAGCATTGAAATTGTTGATAGACTACATTCAGGTCACTTAATATTGAAAGGTTTCGTTATCTAACCTAGTTAGTTTTTAGCCTTAGCATAGGATAAGGAGCACCCATAGTTAACTTCATATCCAATAGAAATGTTTCCCAAGTATAGCAAGAACTTTATCAAAATTTAGAGTTCCACCCTAGCATTAGGATATTTTCTCATAAAATGTTACTCCTTGGGTTTTGGCCCATTTTAAGAAAATTTAGGTCACTATATTTCTTTAAAAATGAGTGGTAGGGAAATTTTGCATGGATTAAAAAAGAACATGACACATAATTTTCACCCTTGGAATTTGTTTCACACAAATTTGTTTTCCATGCAATACATCACATTATGAAAAACAATTCCTTTGATATATTGGATTATATGAAATATATCCTCCATGTGACACATCATATACATCCAAGATACTCTCTCCATGACCAACTCTTCATTGCACATTGCATGAAAGATTTTTTCCTCACAATATATTGGATTTCACTTAGGATTTGAAGAATGGCATGATGGAGTGTGTTTCACACCCAAAAAATATAAGACACAAAATTCCCAACTAATTAGATATTTTCTTGAGCACAATACACATGAAACTGGTGTGATATGTTGCAAAAAAGAAATTCTAGGGAAATTCGATATGTCACACTAAAGAGGAATTTTAGGTGCATATGTGGTTTTTTATGATGAGGGAATTCTTGAAGACACACAATGTGTCATAAGGAATTTTTTTTTGAAGATAATCCTACAAATCCTCCAAGTAGAATGGCTCTTAGTGAACACTGCATTTTTGGAGGCCATAGTGATACATTGAGCATTGCCAATTATAGGAAAACATGGTTAATTGTGATTACTTATGTTCAACCATTGTCTGACATGGTCAACCATATCCAAACATGATTGACCATAGTTAACCATGGTCAACCATAATTAACCATGGTCAACCATAATTAACCATGGACCATCAAAATCAACCCAAGTAAATGTGGTAGTCAATGTGGCAACCCTTCATTGCCATTATGATGCCATATAAATATTAACATACCTAGAAATTTAACAAATTTAGCCAAGATAAATGTTTCAATGTCACATAATCATTAAGTAAACCATGTTCAGCCATATTCAACATGTTCAAGGATAGTTATCCATAATGAATTAATAATCAAACATAGTTTGTAATTTTCAACCATGTCCAACCCTACTCAACCATTGACAAACATAGTCAATTGTACTTAATCATGGTATATCATTGCTTGAGATTATCTTTTGGATTAATCACATAGAATAATTTTTTGGTCGATGTTTCGAACCTACTAATGAGATTCATCTTTGGGACCAAGGTCACACATAATCATGGTATTCCATGGTCAAACATAATCAAGTATATGCAAACACAATACAATGATGTATTTGTTCTACTACATTACGTTGTTCCATTTAATCAAGTTATTATTAACCATTGTAACTTCATTTTAATTGTTAATAATAGCATAACCTCAAATTATCACTTACATTTCTCAAATTAACATGATATTGTTAATATTAAAATATGCTTGTAATTCGATTTACATCATGCAATCAAGTTATATGTTATAAAACATTTTATTAAACATCATTACATTAAAATTAAGAAATACCAAAATTTTCTAAATTGTGACTTCACATCATTTTATATTTCATTATTTCATTAGAATTTACATCATTTTACATTTTATTAATTTTTAAACCGAAAAAATTAAAACATTTTTATTGCTACTTTGAAAACAATTTCTTGTGAACACAATGGCATATAGAGTCACAACCTCTAAAAAATAAGAAAAGGAAATATGACATATAGAGTTGATAAAAAGTACAAGAGTTGAATTTATTAAATGAAACTGGGCAGCTCTGAGATGAGAGACTCCACTAGCAGAGACTGCCTCTATAGAACGCTCTACTTAAATAGTAATAAAACCATGGATATGTAGTCTTCACACATATAGCGAAGTTAGAAAAACTTACCTAAAGAATAGGAACTAATTCTTAACTTGAGGTTCTAGTGAACCAAATCTCTCCTAAATTACGTTCTCCATTATCTTCAATGCTCCCCCTTAATGGAGAAAGGGTTCATTAAAAATCATAACATATCCCTAAATGACTCGGAATTAACTCTTCCAAGAGGCTTAGTAAAAATTTCAGCAACATTATCACAAGTATTACAATATTCAATATGAATTTCCTTTGACTCAACCTTCTCCCTAACAAAATGAAACTGTGTATCGATTTTCTTTGTGTTTTTATGAAACACCATATTATTTTCAAGTTTGATGGAGCTTTGGTTATCACATCTGATAAATGTTGCATATTTTTGTTTTTCTCTCGCATCCTAGAGATTTCTCCTCAACCAATTTTCCTCACACATTGTTGCACATATGGCTTGATACTCAGCTTCTGCTGAAGACAAGGATACTGTGTTTTTCTTCTTTCTTCTCCATGCAATGACCCCAGACCCAATGTTGAATGCATAGCCTGTTATGGATCATCTATCATCTAGATTTACATCCCAATCAAAGTCTATATAACCTGTCAATCTAACATCAAACGAATCACTATATATAATACCAAAGTCTAATTTTACTTGAAGATACCTTAAGACACCTTTTTTCTGCAACCCAATGACTCTAAAAAGGCTTTGGAATGAATTGACTCAATACGCTAACTGCATAAGCCAAATCTGGTCTATTTGTAGTCAAGTAAATTAGAATCCCAACCAGTTGTCTATACAATGTTGTATCAACCTCCTTAGAACCATCATCATTCTGAATTTTTGGTATTATGTTGTAAAGGCATTGCTGCAGCTTTGCACTAATCCATCCTGAACTTTTTCAGTAAATGCCTAACATACTTACCATGTGACAAAAAAGTATGGCCTAAATCTCTCCATACTTCAAGACCCAAACATTAGTGTAGCTCACCAAGGTCTTTCATCTCAAACACCTGTGACATTTTCTCTTTGATTTGTTTAATGAGTTCATTAGCATCTCCTCTAATGATAAGATCATATAAATATAAAGAAATCAAAACAATTCACCCCTATTTATCAAACATAGTATACAGACTAGGATCACTCTTTCTTCTTTTATAACTTCTTTGTAGGAAAAATGAATCAATTTTATCATACCATGACCTGGGTGCCTATTTTAGTCCATATAATGCTTTCTCCAATCTACAAACTAAATTTTATCTCCCTTGTTTAACAAAACCATCAGGTTGCTCTAAATACACTTCTTCTTTCGACTCCCCATTTAAAAATGTAGATTTCACAGCTACCTGGTGTATCATCCAATGATGTTTGGTAGCTAAAGAAATTAACATTCTAATTTTTTTAGTTTAGCTACAAGGGCAAAGGTTTCCTCATAGTCTATACCTTATTTCTGCAAGTACCCCTTTGCAAGAAACCTAGCTTTATGTTTATCTATACTCCCATCTGCTTCAAATTTAGGCTTGTATACCCATTTGCAACCTATGGTTTTTTTGCCTTTAGGTAATTCAACTAACTCCCAAGTTTTACTTTTAAGTATTGATTCATATTCCTCTTCCATGGCTACCCTCCATTCATCATATTGATTGTCTTCTTCAGAAATAGAGGGTTCAACAACACTAAACATGCTAGTTATAAAATCATTTTCCTTATATCTTGGTGCAAATTGAGTTTACCTACCAATCTCCCGAGTGGCATAGTGGTTTCACACCTGTTATGATTGTCCCTTTGCAGACTTGGTTTAGATACTGCATTTGTACCATCTGCTTCTTCCTTTTTCTGCTGTTGTTTTTGCACATGGTTGTCACATGTTTCATAACTCCCTTCTTCAATAAACAAAGGAATGTCCCATTCTTCATTGTTGTTATCATTTTTTCCATCATGAACCTGCTCATGAACAACTACATCTATACTTGCAAATGCTTTGTGAGTATAGGTATCAAACAATTTATAAGCTTTAAATTCAGTACAATACCCAAAAAATTTGCATTTAATGGCCTTTGAAGCCAGTTTCTTCCTATCCTCTTTTGGAACATGAGGAAAAGCTTTGGAGCTAAAAAATATTAAATGTTTAACTGCAAGATTAAAACCAAAGAAAGCTTCAAATGGAGTTTTAAACTGAAGATTTTTTGTTGGACTCTTGTTCTTCAAATATACTGCAGTATTTATTGCTTTTTCCCAAAAGCCATTAGACATATTCTTACCTTTTAAAATGTTGTGAGCACACTCCACAAGGGTTTTTTCTTCCTCTCTCCAACCCTGTTCTGTTTTTTAGTGTGAAGTATTGTAAACTGCTACAATATTCCATGGTCTTTGCAATATTTGATGAAATCAGCCTTCCTGTATTCTCCCCCTTGGTCCGAGCAGAGAATCTTGATGAATTTACTTATCTGCTTCTCAATCATGCTTTTGAACTGTTTGAAATATTCAAAATTATGACTCTTTTTATTGACAAAATATACCCACATGAATCTTGTACAGTCATCAAAAAATAATAAGAAATAATAAGCACCTTGCAATGACCTTGACTGCATTGGCCCACAAAAATCAATGTGAACTAACTCTAGTATATCTCTCTGCTTTCTATCTACATTTACAGGAAACTCATCGATGTGCATCTTCCCAAGAGCACATTATTCACAGTCAAAATGAACATGCTTTAAGATAGGGAGACCATTAACCTTACCTATTTTTTGAAGTAGCAACAAATCATTGAAATTAATATGGCCGAATATCTGATGCCATAAATCTACTGCAGTCATACCTAATGATGTCAATGCTTGGTGTGGTGCAATTCTCACATTCATATTTTAAAGACCTTCCACTTGAATACCTGTTGCAATTGTCTTCATACAATCCAATGGATCCTTAATAACACAATAAGACTTAAAAAACTCTACCTTCAGATTATGATATATTATCATTGAGACATAGATCAGACTCTTATTAATTCCAGGTACATACATCACATTTTGGATATGCCTAATATTTCCATCACAGAATATAACAAGAACATTACCATGCCCTTTGATTGGGTACCGTCTGTCATCACCAAAGTATATTTTTGCACCACTGCTGGTTTAACAACTCTACTTACCCAATTTTTTATTATTATTATTTATACATGTTATGCTACTTTTCCGTCACTAACTATATTTAATTTCTTCATATTACTATCTTTCAACACATGTGCACTTTTGGTCATTAACAATTTCTCTAACGACATCATTGTGTGTGAACTGAATAAAACTCTATTGTCAATGATCATGCGACCAACCTTCAATGATTCCACCATTTCTATTTCAGTTTTGACAGTCCTTGGTGACATTTCTTCACTATACACACTTCTGTTATAATATTAACTTATTTTAATATTCATTTCCATCTTAATAACATCATGAATTTACTAGAATTTTTATTAAGATAATACCTTAATAATTATCCTACTAATGTTATATATATATATATATATATATATTCTAACCATATACTCCATACTCTTACTCATACATCCCACTTATCATAACTCTTTTTAACCTTATCTTAATTTAATTTTGTAAGATTAATAACCTAGGCTATATATCCACATATGGACCTAGCATTTAGTCCAAAGAATAATCTATGAAATTTAACTATTATAATTATATATGGCTATCGTTGATAATGACTATCCTACATCATTCGATTTGATTTACAATACAAAAAGTTAGAGAATTATTCAAATTACATTTTAAATCTTTGAACTTAGCACTAATTTGAATATATACCACAATGTTACAAGTATACATATATTACTTATGATATTTCTTTGATTTATGGTATTCCATTTTCTATGCCTCTATTCACTGTTAGCGTATATGATGTACTGGATATGATTTCAATGTTTGTATAGTTGCAAATCTAAGTTTGGATTATGTCATATCCAGACCATAAATGTTGATAGATTTGTTATGTCATTCCTCTGTTTGAGGCTATCGTGACTTAATGTATGGTACTTTGGTAATTAACCCCTTCACATGGCTCGGTTGATCTTTAGAATTCTTGTTCCATAGATGGCTGCCATGTTTACGGACGAGATTATGTTGTATACATTCCCTCTATTCTACGCTAGGTTTTCGATGGCTTTCCCTTTTTCGGTTTTCCATTTTCAATTGTCAATGCCCACAAGGCCTCAAATTTGGCTCTCCATCCAGGCTCATATGCAAATGTTGCAACCCTCTTTTCTTTGCTCACAACAACCTACTCACCTCAGGTATGTGATTGTTCTGCATTGAATTTAATCATGGAATTTTGCTAACTTTTCTTTTATGTCCATTCTAGTTTTATTCTTATGAACTAAATTTGTTTTATTTTTGTGATTGCATGGATTAGTATTTCAATTTTCCTCGTGCCCTCTATTCATCGAAACCCTGAGGTAACGCAGTTATAAATTTTCCAGGTATGCAAATCATTTTTCCACCGTTTTGTAGAGACAAGTTTGTCTCTGGAATTTAATATCAAAGGTCGGGGTTAATTTTATTGAATTTAATACTCCTCAACTCATTTTTAGCATTCCCTTTCTTCATGTGAGAAAGTAATTTGATTTACGAATTGTTTTCGGCGAGCACTTCTTTGTGGTTTGAGACAGTTTCCTTCATTGGATGATTTTGGTTTCATTCAACTTATGGAATTCAATCTTTTATACTTGAATAAGGTTTGTTCAAGTTAATGTGTTGGCTATTGGATTTTATATTATCGATTTTCCCCAAAACTATTTGTTAAATCCACCGAGATTTACTTTCGTTTTAATTCCGAGAAAGGGAATACGATTATGTTTTCTATTTCTGGACTTAACCTCAATTACGAAATTCCTATTCCCATGGAATTTATATTTAAGTCCTCGGCTTCTGTTTTGATAATTCCAGAGAATGTATATTTGAAATTTATGAAAGGGTTTAATTTCTCTGTATATAATTTTTTTTGTATTCTTGTATTACATTTCCTGTAAACTTCGTTTCTATTCAATTTTTCCTCCACTATGAGTATTAAATTTTGATATTCAACTTTCATTTTGGCATTATAACGACCTTGTATTACCGTCGTTTACCCTCAAGCATAAACACATCATTTTATCCTCAACGATGGTCGAATTTATCTGGTCACCGTAACCCTTATAGTAAGGAATGAAATTCGATTGCTTATATAATTAATTTCTTTTCTCCTGTGATACTATTGTGTATCTTTCTATGGTGGACTTGCCTTAAGTTTCCTTTGTTTTGGTATTTCTTTGCCATGACTCTCAATCAATTAATTTTTTGTTCTACTATGCTATACAAAGTATAAGGAACAATGGCTATTTCAATTTATGTAACAGAATCTATAATTTTGTTACCATTTAACTCCCAATTACCATGTAGACATACACAAATACATAATTATGATGACTTTGTATAAGTTTACAGAATTCTATTTTATTTTAAATTATTATAATTATGACTTATAATTATATACCTATTACTTGTTTAGTAACTAATTTGATAAGATAATTTTGATATGCTTTTCTTTGTTCGTACTTTTCATTTTATTAATTTTCCTTAATTAATAAAATTATTTAATATACAAGAACTCTTCTTCCTCTTTCGAGATAATTTTGCAACTTCAGTACACACCTCATCTACCCAGGTTCAGGTAATTTCCTTTTTATGTTTTTCATATTGTCACTATAGTTTCTTCTTGTTCATTTACAAGCATGAACTTATTCATTTTTCTTTCTGTGTACAAGGATGGTTCCATTGTTTACATCTGACTAACAAGGTAATCCTTCTAATTCAGTTGCCCTCGTCAATTGCTTATATTTTATTTAATTATTTATTTTATTATATATAATAATATTTTCATATGGTATCTTTGTGTAGGTATTGCACTTCTCTCATATTACCATTCCTCAAATTTGGGCATTCATTCTGCCAACTTTGAAAATGTATTTTATTTCTTCTATTTATAGCTTGATCCATATCATCTACAAAATTCACTCCACTAAATTCAAGGTTATGTCCTTATTTATAATTCATGTAACTATTTATACAGAACAATGGACTTTGTCAAATAATTTATGACAATTTGTAATGATAATTTCTATCATTGATAGTACAATTTTCAGGTTATGTTTATAATAATAAAAATTCATTTGTATAAGTAGCTGGTATATGTATTGGTCTACTTCATTGCACTATTTCTCTTGTACTATCCTCTATTACTTTAATATGGACTTGATTTTTAATTTCTTCTCCAATATAAGAATGAATAACTATATGTAACATTTTTGTTAATGCACAACAAAGTATATAGATTTAATTTATACAATCATGTTTCCTTTATATTGACAATTATTTCATATTGTGTCTATATTTCTGTTTAATTATTGGTTACAAACTAGTTAAATTCATTATTTATCTTACATCTTTTCCACATTTATTGATGTATTTTCTATCTTTAATAATTATATTCTTACAACCTAACAGCAGATTTAAACCCTCCTACTTGGGTTTATACATTCTGTTTGTTAGTTTCCTACTTTAATTTGTCTATGTAACTATGCAGTACTAACTATATCTATGATAGTATGTTCTGTTAAATACATCAGACTCTGTAACTTACAATTAACAGAAATTTATTATACTAATTAATATTAAAAAAGATAATGTCCACATATCTTTCTACATAATTCATCATTACTCTAACTCTTGTCACAACAAAAAAATCATAAGACAGAATTAAATTACTTCTGCATACCAATTTTGGTAAGACAATTTGCCACCCAACCTTGAGCTTTCTCTCCACAGCTCCCCCTGAGCAGAGACCAATTCCTGTAAAGTGTAGAAAACCTCTTGTCTACCAAGGAATGGCTTATTTAAGCTTGATTTCCCTTTAGCATGTTTCCATAACTGCGTCCAGTTAAATCAGGATGTTGTTTTCCTTTAGCCTAGGCTTCAATTTTGATTTTTTCCACAAAAGCACTTTAAAACTAGCTTTTCCCTCTTTCTGTTTTTATTTTACATCTTCTCAGTAACTTTCCACATTAATGTGGTATATTTTATATTTTTATCTCCAATCTAATATTTTAATTTTTTTTATTTTCTCCGAGGATTTTTGGAGAATTTGGGAAAGTCTTTGGATTTAATTCCATCCTCATGGACTTGAAATCCTGGTCTCCAATATACTCTAGTCTTTGCACAATAATTAAAATTCCATATTTATAAAATTAAAAAATATTATATGTCCACAAATATTGTTTTCCTTTAGATCCACTTAACCTTTAGGATTTTCAATAGTCTAATAAAATCAGAAAAAATAGGGATATTACATATTCCCCCTCTAAAACAAAACACCGTCCTCAGTGTTGTAAAATATCAGTTCAATTTTCAAACAATGATGGATATTTTTCTTTCATCTCCTCTTCTCGCTCCCAAGTAGCTTCTTCAGGTTTAAAGTGCCTCCACTGCACTTTCACCCTAGCCAGCATCCTATTCCGAAGCTCGATTTCTTCCCTTGCCAGTATACAAAGGGGCTCTGAAAGAAATTCCCCTTCTTTTTCCACCTGTATCACAGTCCAATCAATTACATGAGTAGGATCATGTACATACTTTTTTAATATGGAAACATGAAAAAGATTGTGAACGTTAATGTGACTAGGTAGAGCCAATTTATAAGTTACTGGCCCCACTCTTTCTAGAACTTAAAATGGTCCATAGTAGCGTGGTGTTCACTTAGCACAACTACCCATATATTAGGTACTCTTTTTAGGGTTAATCCTCAAGTAAACATGGTCTCCCACTTTGAATTCTCTATGAACTCTCTTTTTGTCTGCATAACTCTTTTTACTGTCTTGAGTTGTTTAATATTTTGCTAAATTTTCTTCACATTTTTTTTTCCATCTCCTACAATGCATCATGTCCAAGAATTAACTTATCTTCTGGTTGACTCCAACTAAGCGTCGTGTGGCACTTTCTACCATACAATTATTCAAAAGGACTCATCTTTATTGAAGCTTGATAACTATTATTATATGAAAATTCTACTAAATGTGGAAAAAATTCTCATCTTGTAGGTTTGTCCATAACATACATGCGTAGCATGTATTCTAAATTTTGGTTGGTCCTTTCAGTTTTTCCATCTATTTGAGGATGGTATCTGGTACTAAAGTTCAATTTGGTACCCATTCCTCCAAACAAATTTTTCCAAAATCCTGAAGTAAATTTTGCATCTCTGTCTGATATAATCATTTTAGGAATGCCATGTAGCTTCACAATTTCTCTCATGAATAAATTAGCTACTTGAGTTGTACCAAAAGTTTATTGTACTAGTAAAAAGTGTGCAACTTTAGTCAATGTGTCTACAACCACGATTATAGAGTCATGTTGATACTTAGTTCTAGGAAATCCTATAATGAAATCTATGGAAATCACTTTCCATTTCCATTTTGGAATAGGTAAAGGGTTTAGAAATCCTACTAGATGCTGATGTTCCACTTTTACTTGTTGACATTCTGAGACTCTAGCTAGATAATCAGCCACATCTTTCTTCATACCTGGCCAAAACATGTTCTTCCTCAACGCTGAAATCAATTTTTGATAACCAAGATGTCCTTGCATAAGGTATTTTATGATAGTCATCTAAAAATTCCTGTTTTAATGATGTCACATTTGGAATATACAATATTCGTTTGTAATAAATCAGCCCCTTCTGATTTTGAGTATATCCGACTATTTCAGTTTTCTACCATTTTTTCTTGTAATTTCACATAGTTTGGATCTTGCTTCATCACTTCTAGTGTCAATTCTTCTATGTCAAATTTCACACTACTTTCAACATTAGTCAAAATTTGATGAGCATTCCTACTCAAAGCATCTGCAATCTTATTTTCATTTCCTTTAATATGTTTGATTTCTATATCGAACTCACTAAGGAAAGATAACCATCTAGCTTGTCTAACATTTAAATCAGGGTGAGTGAAGAAGTATTTCAAACTTATGTGATATGTCATTACTATGAACTTCTTTCCTAACAGATAATTTCTCCACATCTTCAATGCATGTACCAGAGTAGCTAATTCTAAGTCATATACAGTATAATTATGTTCATGTTTCTTTAATTTTCTTGACTCATATGCTATGACTCAGTTTTCTTGTAGTAATACTCCTCCTAATGCTTCTGCACATGCATCTGTACATACTACAATTTCTTTGTTTGGATCAACAATCTTCAATATGGGGGAAGTTGTTAGTTTAAGTTTTAACTGTTCAAAACTATTTTGACACTTTATTTTCCATTCAAAATTTACTCCCTTTTTTTGTAAAGAAGTTATAAGATAGGCTAAGGCTGAAAACCCTTATACAAACCTACGGTAGTATCCAACAATACCCATGAAAGATCTTATGGCTGGGACATCATTTGGTACAAGCCAATCCATAATGGCTTGTATTTTCTCTGGGTCTACTGCTAAGCCATCCTCTGAAATCACATGACCCAAATACTGAACTTTGTCCTTGTAAAATTCACACTTGTTGAGTTTTGCATATAACTTATGTTCTCTAAGTGTTTGTAGGACAATTCTGAGATGTTCTTTGTGTTCTTCTTCATTTTTGGAATATACCAAAATTTCATCAATGAAAACTAATACAAACTTTTCTAGATACTTGTGCAGTACACTATTCATTAAACACATGAATATAGTAGGTGTGTTAGTAAGTCCAAAGGGTAGGACTCAAAATTCATAGTGTCCGTATCTAGTTCTGGATGTTGTTATATTGATGTCCTCATCCTTGATTATGAGTTGATGATATCTTATTCTTATATCAATATTTGAGAAGAAAGTGGCTCCTCTCACTTGATCAAATAAGTCATCTATCCTTGGTAGAGGATATATGTTCTTAATGTTCAATTTATTCAGTTGTCTGTAGTTTATGCACATCCTGAATGTGCCATCTTTCTTTTTAACAACTAGTACTGGTGCTCCCCAAGGAGACACACTTGGTCTGATGTATCCTATTTCTAATAACTCCTGTAGTTGTAGTTTTAGCAGTAAACAATTCATGAGTACTCATTCTATAGGGTGCTCTAGAGACAGGTGTAGCTCCCAGTACCAATTCAATTCAGAAATCGATTTCTCTCTTAGGGGGTAGATGGGAGATTTCCTCTGCAAATACATCTTTGAAATCTTTGATTACTGGTAATTTTTCTACAGCTTATTTTTTAGTTTGTTGTCCCAAATCCTCCACTTGTACATCATACACTTGAAAACCTTTTCTTGCTGTCCTTTTTAACTGTAATGCAGAAATTTTCGCGATTGATATGGGTCTTGGTTTTCCTTTCACTATCACGGGTCTTCCCTTACCATCTATACAATGAACTGTTTTATCTAAACAATTAACCATTTCTTTCCCCTTTTCTAACCAGTCCATTCCCACTAACACATCATATTATCCTAGAGGAAAAATGTTTGAATTCATTTCAGTTTCATACCTATTTAAATTTACCACAATTTCTCGAAGTTTATGGGTAAATTTTTATTTCTTTTTAAATTTATTTATTTATTTTAATTTAATTTAATTTTATTTTTAATTTTATTTTATTTTTAATTTTATTTTTTTTGCAGTAGCTAACTGAACTAACCATGGTTGCTGAAATTTTTCTGATTTTAACTTGCACTCTTCCACCATCAGAGGACTTATATAGCTTAAATTTGATCATGGATCTATCAAAACATAAGCATGTTTTTCAGCAATAACACCTTCGATTTCTATCATGGTTGATTGGTGTTCAGCTTGGCGATTCTCAAGTGCAGCAATGATCCTTAGAATATTTCTAGCAATTTTGTTCACAGTATTCACCTCTCGTAACAATTGAATGTTCTGAACTATTCTATGAGGACAGTCACGAAACATGTGAGGTTCTCCACATCCCCAACACTTTAATGGTTCTTTCATTTTTACAGCACCCTCCTTTTGTTGTTTGCATCCATCTACTTAGACCGAGTCTATGATCGTGCTGGTTGGTTCTCTCCAATTTTGTTAAACTTCTTCCTCTGATGGTTTTTCCCAAAAAATTTCAGGGATGCTGGTTTTAATCGTTCAACATTAGAGTCACTTTTCCCTTTTTCTTTGTTTTGACAATTTTTCATCTGATCATTTATGCCTTTGAACTGCTGATAACACAGTCTTGCTTTGCGAACAAATTCATCCATTGTCTTTGGATTGTCAAATTCTATTCTCTCTTTATAGATAGTAGGTAAGAGATTTAAAAATCGTTGTACTTTCACATTTTCCTCTCTGATATAAGGCACATAGCAAAGCAAGTTAGTAAATTTGGTAACAAAATCATCAATAGTTAGTTGTCCCAATCTTAGCTCATGAAATTCTTTGGCTTTGTCATCTTAATATCTCTCATTCAGATATCTAGACTTAAATTTTGTTTGAAAGTCTTCCCAAGTAACCATTTATTTATCCAGCACATGTACAATCTTATTTTCTTCCTACCAAAGGGTAGCTTTACCCTGTAGTTGGTAAATAGCCAATTTGGCTTTCAGGTTACTTCCATATTCATAGACTTGAAAGTATTTAACCATTTTCAGAAGCCAAGCTTCTGCATCCTCCTCATTTTCACCATCATAAGTGGGAGGTTTGGTTTTCCAGAATTCTCCTTGCAATTCCTTTTTCTTTATGAGCCGTTGTCAAGATGCTTCACCATCCTCAGATCCCTCTAAGTTGGTTTCAACTTCTTTCCTCTTTTTTCCAAGGTATTCACTTTCATGACTAGACCTTGAGGTTAATTCCTTGATCAAACTCTCTTCCTCTTCGATGTCTTGTAACAATCGTTCATTGCTCATTCTCAGCTGAATCAATTCTCGTTGCATATCCCTGACCATATCTAGAAATTGAGCATTTTGATTTGGTGGATTTCCCTCACCCCCCAAATCCACGTACAACCATCCTCCGTCACTCATAATAACTGTTGTACTTTTCTCCACTTAATCATTGTATACAGAAATAAATTAGTGCATAAAAAAAAATGTAAATAATTTACAACAACATAATTTGGGTTTTTATATTTTCTTTTCTGTGTGGGGACACACAGGCCCAGTGTTTTCAACATGGGCTTTGATACCATTTGTAACAACTCTACTTAGAATTTTTTTTTTATATACACTTTATGCTACTTTTCCGTCACTGAATTTATTTAATTTTTTCATATTACTGTCTTTGAACACATGTGCACTTTCTGTCATTAACAATTTCTCTAAGGACATCATTGTGTGTGAACCGAATAAAACTCTATTGTCAATGATCATGTGACCAACCTTCAATGATTGCACCATTTCTCTTTCAGTTTTGACAGTCCTTGGTGACATTTCTTCACTGTACACACTTCTGTTATACTAGTAACTTATTTTACTATTCATTTCCATCTTAATAACATCATGCCTTTACTAGCATTTTTAATAAGATAATACTTTAATAATTATCCTACTAACTTTACTTATTAGATTATATATATTTATATTCTAATCTTGTACTCCATACTCTTACTCATACATCCCACTTATCAAAACTCTTTTTAAACTTATCTTAATTTAATTTTGTAAGATTAATAACCTAGGCTATATATCTACATATGGACCTAGCATTTCGTCCAACGACTAATCTATGAAATGTAACTATTATAACGATATATTCCTATCGTTGATAATGACTATCCTACGTCATTCCATTTTATTTACATTAAAAAACCTTAGAGAATTATTCGAATTTCATTTTAAATCTTTGAACTTATCATTAATTCGAATATATACCACAATGTTACAATTATACATATATTACTTATGATATTTATTTCATTTATGGTATTTCAATTTTTAGACATCTATTCACTGTCAGCGTATATGATGTACTAGGATATGATTTCAAATTTTGTATAGTTTCAAATCCATGTTCGAATTATGTCGTATCCCTACCATAAATGTTGACAGATATGTTATGTCATTCCTATGTTCGAGGCTATCATGACTTAATGGATGGTATTTCAGTAATTAACCCCTTCACATGGCTCAGTTGATCTTTCGAATTCTTGTTCCATAGATGGCTGACACGTTTACGGAGGGGATTATGACGTATACCTTCCCTCCATTCTACGCTAGGTTTTCGATGGCTTGCCCTTTTCCGGATTTCCATTTTCAATTGTCAATGTCATGAAGGCCTCGGCTCTGGCTCTCCATCCAAACCCATATGAAAATGTCACTGCCCTCTTGGATTTTCGCACAACGACCTACTCACCTCAGATAAGTGATTGTTCTGCGTTGAATTTAATAATGGAATTTTTCTACGTTTTCATTTATGTCCATTCTAGTTTTATTCTTATGAACTAATTTTGTTTTATTGTTGTGATTGTAGTGATTAGTATTTCAATTTTTGTCATTCCCTCTATTCATCGAAACCCTAAGGTAATGCGGTTATGAATTTTCCAAGTATGCAAATCATTTTTCCACCAATTTATAGACACATGTCTGTTTCTAGAATTTTATATCAAAGGTCGGGGTTAATTTAATTGAATTTACTGCTCCTCAACTCATTTTTAGCATTCCCTTTCTTCCTGTCAGAAAGTCATTCGATTTACAAATTGTTTTCGATGAGCACTTCTCTGTGGTTTGAGACAGTTCGCTTCGTTGAACGATTTTTGTTTCATTCCATTTATGGAATTCAATATTTTATGCCTGAATAGGGGTTTTCAAGTTAATGAGTTCGCTATTGGATTTTATATTAGTGATTTGACCCAAATATATTTGTTAAATCCACCGAGATTTACTTTCGTTTTAATTCCTAAGAAGGCAATACAATTATGTTTTTTTCTTCTGGACTTAACCTTAATTACGAAATTCCTATTCCCATGGAATTTGTATTTCAGTCCTCGACTTCTATTTTGATAATTCCAGAGAATGTATATTTCAAATTTATGAAAGGGTTTAATTTCTCTGTGTATAATTTTTTTTGTATTCTTATTACATTTCCTGTAAATTTCGTTTCTACTCAAATTTCCCTCCAATATGAGTATTAAATTTTGATATTCAACTTTTGTTTGGACATTATAACGACCTTGTATTACTGTCGTTTACCTTCAAGCATAAACACATCGTTTTATCCTCAATGATGGTCAAATTTCACTGGTCACTCTAAATATTATAGTAAGGAACAAAATTTGATTGCTTATATAATTAATTTCTTTTCTCCTATGATACTATTGTGTATCTTTCTATGGTGTACTTGCATTAAGTTTCATTTGTTTTTGTATTTCTTTACCATGACTCGGAATCAATTAATTGTTTTTTCTACCATGCTAGAAAAATTATATGGAACAATGGCTATTTCAATTTATGTAACAGGATCTATAATTTCATTACCATTTAACTCCAACTACCATGTAGGTATACATAGATACATAATTATGATGACTCAGTATAAGTTTAAATAATTCTATTTTATTTTAAATGATTATAATTGTGACATATAATTATATACATGTTACTTGTTCATTAACTAATTTGATAAGAGAATTTTGATGTTCTTTTCTTCATTAATACTTTTCATTTTATTAATTTTCCTCAATTAATAAAATTATTTAATGTACAAGGACTCTTGTTCCTCTTTCGAGATAATTCTGTAACTTTAGTAAATGCCTCATCTACCCAAGTTCAGGTCATTTCCTTTTTATGTTTTTCATATTGTCACTACAGTTTCTTCTTGTTCATTTAAATAAATGAACTTATGCATTTTTCTCTCTATGTACAGTGATGGTTCCATTGTTTACGTTTTACCAACAAAGTAATCCTTCTAATTCAATTACCCTCGTCAATTGCTTATATTTTATTTATTTACTTACTTTATTATATACACTAATATTTGCATATGGTATCTTTGTGCAGGTATTGCACTTCTCTCATATTACCATTTCTCAAATTTGGGCATTCATTCTGCCAACTTTGACAGTGTATTTTATTTCTTTATTGACAGCTTGATCCATATCATCTACAGAATTCACTTCACTGAATTCAACGCTATGTCCTTATTTATAATTCATGTAATTATTTATACAGAACAATGGACTTTGTCAAATAATTTATGACAGTTTGTAATGATAATTTCTATCATTGATAATACAATTTTCAGGTTATGTTTATAAAAATAAAAATTCATTTGTATAAGTAGTTGGTATATGTATTGGTCTACTTCATTGCACTATTTCTCTTGTACTATCATCTACTACATTAATATGGACTTGATATTTAATTTCTTCTCTAATATAAGAATGAATAACTATATGTAACCTTTTTGTTAATGTACAAAAGAGTATTTAGATTTAATTTGTACTATCATGTTTCCTTTCAGATTGAAAATGATCTCTTACTATGTCTATATTTTTGTTTAATTATTGGTTACAAACTAGTTAAATTCATTATTTCTCTTACATCTTTTCCACATTTGTTGATGCATTTTCTGTATTTAATAATTAGATTCTGACAACCTAACAACAGATTTAAACCCTCCTACTTGGGCTTAGACATTCTATTTGTTGGTTTCGTACTTTAATTTGTCTATGTAGCTATACAGAACTCATGATATCTATGATAGTATGCTATGCTAAATACATCAAACTCTGTAACTTAGAATCAATATAAATTTATTATAGTAATTAATAATACACAAAATATAATGTCCACATATCTTTCTACATAATTCATCATTACTCTAACTCTTATCACAACAAAAAAATCATAAGACAAAATTAAATTACTTGTGCATACCAATTTTGGTAAGACTATTTTCCACCCAACCTTGAACTTTCTCTCCACAGCTCCTTCGAGCAGAGACCAATTCATCCAAACTGTAGACAAGCTCTTGTCTACCCATGAATGGCTTATTTAATCTTGCTTTCCCTTCAACATGTTTCCATAACTACGTCCAGTTAAATTAGGATGTTGTTTTCCTTTACCCTAAGCTTTACATTTGTTTTTTTCTACAAAAGCACTTTAAAACTAGCTTTTTCCTCTTTCTAGTTTTATTTCACTTCTTCTCAATAACTTTCCACTTTAATGAGGTATCTTTTAGATTTTTACCTCCAATCTAATATTTTAACTTATTTTATTTTCTCCAAGGATTTTTAGAGAATTTAGGAAAGTCTTTGGATTTAATTCCATCCTCATGGACTTGAAATCCTGGTCTCCAATATACTCTAGTCTTTACACAGTAATTAAAATTCCATATTTATAAAATTAAAAAATATTATATGTCCAAAAATATTGTTTTTATTTAGGTCCACTTAACCTTTAGGATTTTCAATTGTCTAATAAAAACAGTAAAAATAGGGATATTACAGCTGGTTTCTTTGAAGTCTTCAAACCACTATATATTACATGTCATGTGAGTGGAATCTCCTGAGTCCACAAACCCCATATTTGCTTCATCATTCTCATCGGAATCAGCCATAAATAGTCTGAGGTCCGGATTATGATGATGATCATCACAGTGTCCTGCATGTCTCTTATGTCTTTGTTGAATTTCATCAAACTTCTTCTTCCGACAATGTTTAGCTATACGACCAAATTTACCACAATAGAAACATTTGGTTGTTGAATCATTTCTATTTGATGACATACCTTGAGATGGACTCAGATTTCTTTGTGGTGTACCTCTACCTTTTTGTCCTCCATTTACCTTCCCTCCGAAGGGCTTCTTCTTCATAATTAAAGAAATATTTGAACTTTGAGTTTTCAGGGTCATTCGCCTTTCTTCCTCTTACATAAGGATCTCGGTCAATTCTTCAAATTTGGGGGCTTTCTCTCTCACATTCAATCCTGTGATAAACATATGATAGTCGTGAGTCATACCATTCATTGTAATTGTTACAAGATCAGTGTTTGACACTGCCTCCCCTATGTCACCAAGATTTTCTTTGAGGTCCTTGATGCGAGAGATGAACACAACTATGAATTCATTCTCCTCCATTTTAATGGAGAGAATCTTGCTTTTGAGAAAAAAAATATGATTTGTGTTTCGGATCTCGTACAGATCCTTGAGGGTTTTCCAGATCTTGTTTTTTGATTTTCATTCTCTAATGTGAGGGATAATGCTGTCTTTGACTGACATTTTCAACAACGTTTTTGCCTTGTTCTCCCTCTTTTCACAATCCTGAATTTCCGCAACTGATCCACCTCCTACAACTATAGGTTTCAATTCATCGCCATTCATGATCCCCCATGCACTTTTCCCTTACAATAAAGCCTGCAACTTGAATTTCCAATTAGAATAATTGGAACCATCGAGCTTATTGCTCTCATTCAAGTACACCTCGACCATTTCCTTATTCATATTGACACTTTAAAAAAAATATGACCTCCAGCAATTAAAAAATGGATCTAACCCAGATCCAGAAAAGAAAATCTCAAGAAACTAGAGATCCTTTTCAAAAAAATAACCCCTTAAAAGAAAACGCGCCGAAACACTTTTCTTCTGTGGCCAATACTTTAAAAAAAAATCCTTTCAAGAGTTTGCTTTCAAAAAACCAATCTTTTTTAAACGGCCTGATTTAAAATATGGAGAATAAGAATTTTTTGCTTGCCTTTAATCCCAAAATGGATTCGCACCAACACTCTAGATCCCCATCTCTAGATTTGTGCAAGTTATCTTCAAGGCTCCATGGCCTCCACGCAGACTCAGCCACCATTGCCTCGACGTTCCTCAACCCACAGCCTACGAGCTTCACGCAACCTCCAAAAATTTCACCTTTGCCACGCCATTTTGTATAGGCTCACCAATATCGGCCTCCACGATTCTCCACACAGATCCAAAATGCCAAATCGACACGCTTATGATCAAGAAATCTACGCTGACATGGATAAGAATCTGATTTCGTAAGTTCGGGCAAGATCGGCACGCTTCTGCCTCTCGGATCTGCACTAATCAACAGATCAACACCCTTCCGCCTTTCGCCTCATTGCTCAAATCGATGCTTTTTTGCCTCTCAGACCGACGCCGAATCAACAAAGAAGCAACCTTTTTCTACTCGGACCCATGCTGATCAGAAGTAGTATAGAGAGCACAGCTTTGTCTCGTAACTAGGGGCCCCTCTTCTGCCACCTAGACTCTCACAGGGGGATCAAAGCACTCTGGCTTTGACTCACCAAACCTAGAGACACTCACTCAGGGATCAAATCAATCTGGGTTTGATTCACCAGCCCTAGAGCTCTCATACCATGATAAAAAATACAAGATTTGACTTTATTAGATGAAACTCAGCAACTCTCAGATGAGAGACTCTACCAGGAGAGACTGCCTCTGCAGAACACTCTACCTTAGTCATAATACCACCATGAATATGTAGTCTTCATGCATATAGGAAAGTTAGAACATCTTTTGGTTTTTAAACTCATGTGGTGATCATTTTTTATAGAGCTATCCGGATTATCCACAGTGCTAGAGAACGAGTGTCGACGTTTCAAATCCCAACAGGGATCCATCATCAGGACAAACTTTTAATGGATCCTCGTTGGGATTCGAAACATTGACACTCGTTCTCTAGCATTGTGGATAATTAGAGCATCTTGCCTAACGAATAGGAACTAGTTCCTAATATAAAGTTTTGGTAAACCTACTCTCTCCTAAATTACATTCTCCATTATCTTCAACAAAGGTCACGCCCATTGAATAATTAGAAAAGGAAATATTACATGTTCTTGTCACTTTAGCCACACTTCAACCAATAGGTATTCTCGTAAATTTGAATTCAAGTTTAAATTTAGACCGGGAAATGTGCCAAAAGCCATGATTAATCTCAAATTGGTATTGCCCTATTAAGAATATTTAAATTTATGCTTTTGCCTGACAGGCAAGTATTCACCTGATAAATGGATATAATTTTTATTGACCAATCTAATTTTGTTTTTGGTTTTTTCCAATAAGAAAAAACCTCATGTTTTCTTTTGAAAAAGTATTCGTACCTTCATTAGAAAAATTGTTCATACTTTCATTAGAAAAAGTAGCTACATAGTCCGGAGCTACTTTTTTCATAGACACATATTTTGGAGTTTTTTTTTCAGAGGAAAAAAAACATCTGTATTATATTGAATAATAACAGTCCATGGACAGTACATTGATCGTCATAAAACGGAGGAGATACATGATTATGCCATCATTTGATTACATCAATTCATAGACATGAAAGGATCCATTCAAAGAGGCATCAAATAATGGGGAGTAATCACTCATACCCATATCAGGAAAAACTATTGTAAACCTGCAAGCTTATGACAGAGAAGATACATACATAGATATACATAAATCCACAAAAACCATGTGACGGTTCATTGATAGACCTGTGAGATAAGATCTTCTTCCAAGGCTTAGAAAACCCGGTCCATCTGAAATTCATTCCAGGCTCGCTTGACAAAAGGATGTAGTCAGAGAAGAGATATATCAGGCTCGCTTGATCAAGTATGAACAATTTCTTTTCATTCGGGCTCGCTTGATAGTGTAATTAGCATTATATCATCGAACAGTCTATAATATCCCGTTCCATCCATGAAATAGCAAATATGCAGGCTCGCTTGTGATATTCACGCTCGCTTGATTATTATCATTCAGGCTCGCTTGGATATGGATTTAAATGATGTAGTGTCATGAGAAAAGAAACCTGTTAATCATACGCAATACATCCCTCCATGATACTGAATGGAATACTCGGCTGTATAGATACGGGGATGTGGAAAGGTGAAAGACAGAATATTATATAGGGACGAATCGATGCATATATGGAAAGCAAGTCCGCCATCGTGGTCGAAAGCCTGAATGAGAGCTGGAGCGCATACAAAAAGTGAGAAGTAAATACAAAAAACAAAAATTTAAAACCCTGTATGAAATATAGAGATCATGGGAGAGGGATAGAGTTCTGCCATATAACAGAGCCATTTCGATAATGGATCATATGAATGCTTCCATAAATAGCCCGGACGCCCTTTTTGGATAAGCCATCTGCCCTGCAATTGTTCTCTCTGAATATGTGATGAATAGGAGGTCGATTCAACCTGTTCCATAAGCTTGTAGCTCTATTTAACCAGCCCTGTATGCTAACATTGGACAGGGTAATTTTACCCATCAAACCATCAATAATCATTTTGGAATCGCCATAAAATGATAGGTGAGGTAGGTTTAAATGACATGCTACAAGAAGAGCTCCCCAGATGGCCATGATCTCAGCCAAATTGTTTGTACTTGTACCGCCATTCCAGAAATAGTGAATGCGCTCCTCCTTGGATAACTTAACCCAAGCCCCACAGCCAATGGTCCCATCATCACATGCTCCATCAAAAAAGAAAGCAGGAATAGAAATCTCATGGGGTCTCAAACGATAAGATCTGTCCATCACCCTATCCTGTAGTTGAGGCAGTTCATCAATCCATTTGACAATAGCACAGTAGGTATTAGCAATGATAAAAGGAGCATCCTGGAAAATGTGACGATTTCGAGCAAGCCAAACCTCCCATATGAAATAAAAGGGGAGGTGTTTGTATTTTCCCTTCATATTCCCCCATATATCCGCCACTGATATGAAATCCGATGGAGACCAATCCGGGGCCATAAAGAAAACGCTGAATAATCGCCACAGTCGGATGATGACTGGGCAGCTAAAGAAGATATGAGCGATAGATTCTTCCGCCAAATGACAAAAAGAGCATCTACTGGGTCCATGATGCCCACGCTTGAGAAGGTTATCCCAAGTCAAGATCTTCCCTTTCCATACAAGCCATGCGAATAGAATAATTTTTGTAGGTATCTGATGTCCCTAGTAATTATGAAAAGTGGTGGATAAGTTGTCATAATATTGTGGAATATTAATGATGCGATACATGTCACGAACAATAACAGCTCCCCCATTGAAAGCGCCATCCCATGTAATGCAATCCCCCCCAGCATCATAACAAAGACCAGCTAAACTAAGAGACCGAGAGTAATTAGCCCATACCTCAGCATCGTGGTCTTCTAGATGTAGCTGAGCAGCCGATTTATAAATAGGAACACCAAAGGTCCAATAATGTATAGCCTGCGAAAGAAAGAAAAAACCATTTTGTGCCAATCTGTGGATGGTATCAGGCGGAAGAGATTTGTCAATATGAGCCCCAAGTATCAGATCTGTCCCAAGTGGGATATCCCTCCCATCACCGAAGCGCCAAGTGAGGCGAGACGCAACCAAATCGATTACTTTGCA
This sequence comes from Pinus albicaulis, assembly GCA_034641835.2. Taxonomy (NCBI): domain Eukaryota; kingdom Viridiplantae; phylum Streptophyta; class Pinopsida; order Pinales; family Pinaceae; genus Pinus; species Pinus albicaulis. The sequence continues at coordinate 601,154,354 of CM076581.1, read as the reverse complement.
CAGACTTCTCCATATAGCCGATATGTGAGACGGAATATGAAAAACATGGCCCATGAGCAGTCTGAGAGGCGCCCCCGTGATATACTTAGCAAAGATGATCTTATTCCATATGCCCCGACCCGTCAGTGCCCACCACATTGTCTTGACAAGGAGCGCAGAGTTAAAGGATCTGAGATCCAATATACCCCATCCGTCATGAGCTTTGTCCCTGCAAATTAATTTCCATTTTACAAGATGGTATTTGTGAACAGAATGGTTGCCCCCCCATAAGAAATGCGCGGAGATGCTGTTAATCTCGTCGATGATCTGTTGAGGCAAATAGAAGATGTGAGCCCAGTATACCATGAGCTGCGTAAGAACAGCCTGAACCATAACAAGCCGACCCCCAAGGGATAACCATCTGTGAGTCCATTTCCCAATCCGGATCCGATATCGGTCCACGAGCCATCTCCAATCACGATTCCTATACTTGCAGGGTCTGATAAAAACCCCCAGATATTTTAGACCATCCGTAGCATGTCTGTGATCAACTCCCAGGAACGCAGCAATAAAAGCAATCTCCTCCATGTTTCCATATTCATAAATGAGGATAGATTTATGATGGTTGATGAGGAGACCAGTAGCAGAGCCAAATTTAGTGAACATGAAATGAATGTAGAACCATTTATTCCTATTCAATATACCAAACAACAGCAAATCATCGACAAATAGTGAGTGTGAGGTTTTGATAGCAGGAGAGAAATGGAACCCAGATATAAAACCATTTTGCTCGGCCCTGTGCATCATCCTGCTGAATCCATCCATGATTAAAATAAATAACATTGGAGATAATGCACACCCCTGTCGTAAACCACGACCTGCCCTGAAAAAGTTTGTAGGAAGTCCATTAATAAGCACTGCATAACTGACCGAATTGATGCAAGACATAAACCAGCGGATAACGAGAATTGGTAGCCCAATTCGAAGTAGAAGTAGACGCACATACGCCCAATCAATAGAGTCATAGGCCTTCATCAGATCTACTTTCATGACCAGCGCCTCAATTCTGTCACAGTGCATGGAGTGCAGTACCTCCTGAGCCACTGCAATTGCATCATGTATAGATCTGCCTTCCAAAAACCCATATTGTTCCAAAGAGATATGTTGTTGGAGGGTGACCTTGAATCTGGTTGCAATAATCTTTGAGGATATTTTATATATCAGATTACACAATGCAATAGGCCGAAAATCCCCAAATGTTGAGGGCTCTGTCGACTTAGGGATAAGTGCTATGAAAGTAGAGTTGTAGGAAGCCGGAATATGACCCGTAACGCGCGTCTGCTCCACCACCTCAGTGATGAGGTTGCCCATGAGATCAAAGAAAAACAGATAAAATTAAGATGGCCAGCCGTCTGGACCCGGGCACCTGTCGGATGCAAAGGATCTGAGAGTGGCATATACTTCCTCCCGCGTGATGGGGCAGTTGAGGGCATCGATATCGTCTTGATCAAACATCCTTTGGACATGGTTCAGCACCCAAGACTGATTATCCCTGTTGATGTCTGACTGAATCTGATAGAAGTGGGAAAAGTGACGGTATGCCTCGGCCTGGATCTCCGCATTTGAAATAGCATATGTGCCATCCATCTTCAAGATCTGCCATATGGCGTTACGATTCCTTCTGTCTGAGGCCGATTTATGGAAAAATTTAGTGTTCTGGTCGCCCTCCCTTAACCATGTTATCCTGCTCTTTAATTTCCAAGTTATCTCCTCCATGAGCAAGATTTCTTTTTTCCTGTTTCCCAAATCTCGAAGAAGTGTGAATGTGTCTTTAGAAGGAGGGGAGGACGCCATATTTGAATATATGGCGCAAATATTTTGAGAAATATCAGAAAGCTCAGCCTTCAATGCCGATTTCTTAGCCGACTCCCATCTCTTAGTAGCATCCTTTATCCTGGTCATCTTGGCCTACAGATTGTCCCAAACTGTTAATTCAATATCGGTAGGGACCTCCGACCAGATATGACGGATCAAATTAATATAATCCTCCTCTCGTAGCCAAGCTTGATTGAACTTGAACGCCACACCTTTTTTGCCATAGTCAGACTTCCATGAAAACGATATCGGCATGTGGTCCGATACCTCACATATGTGAATAGCCGACCTAGGCTCCTTAAAACTCAGCATGAGTCCCTCCTTAATCAAAGTCCTATCGATCCGTTTGGCAATATAAGAGACGCCAACCCTGTTGTTGGACCACGTAGGCATAATAGGCAGAGGTCTGATATCCATATATGTTGATCATAGAACAGATTTTGTAGATAGGAAGCCAGAGAGTCCATCCTGGCAGTCGAACCCCAAATTTCGTCAGCAAAGAGAGTGAAGTTTGTATCTCCCATAATAATCAGGTTCTACAGAGAGAGAATTCCAGAGTCCAGCATACGTTTCCAGAAATCAGCACGATTTTGATATGGGGCATATAAATTGATGATGTTGTATATACCAACAACCCCACGGATCTTCCCGGACAGTAAGATGCCCCCAAAAAACCTATAGGCCCTAAACTTAGCACGGGAAGGGTCCCATATGGCAATAGTGCCCCCCGAGAGACCGATAGCATCCACCGCAGAACCATGCCATCCCGGTTTGATGCTAAGACATGTCGACAGGGCTTTCATCCGATCGCAAAGAGTTTCTTGACAAAGAATGATAAAAGAGTCTACAGATCTAAAAAAATCACGAAGGAAATGAATCTTGGAGGCATTGCCAAACCCCCGTATGTTCCATGATATTATTTGATTCATGAGGAAACCGCATCCGGGTAGCCTGCTCTAAGCGCCCTTGGGTTCCTCTTGTCTGCTTCAACCATGGTGATAGGTATATCAGTGAGATCATCATCTCCCTCCGAGAATAATGCAACTGACTTCATTTTCCCTTTGAAAGATTTTTCAGTCTTTCGGATGGAAATTTTAGGGACAGATGATGCAAAGCTCGGAATTGAATCGAGTTTTGGGGGTCTGTCAAACACAGTAAGTGCCACCAGATCCAAATTCGGATTTCCCAAAATGGACTCGATGTCGCTTCCGACAGAATTTCTAGGCGAGTCATGGTCATCATATAGGGAGGGAAGGTCGGCATCACCACAGTTCCCAGCAACCACGTTGGCAGATCTGACAGTGGAAGGTTCCCCTATGACCGAGGTAGAGTCATGATGAATATCATGGGCATTGACAGATAGTGGAATAGGGGAGTCAGATGGACGGCCTTGTGCCTTATCAAGGACAATAGATGAGGTGCCCCCCTTTTCATGCCAAGGGTCAGTGGGAGAGATCATACCATTTGTAGTTGGACGCGGTTGCTGAGAGTAAGTGACAGGATTTGGGATATATGGAGACAGATGGTCCGATTTCGTGGGGGGGGAAGAGATGACTTGTGGCATGACCCGAATATGAGAGTGGTGGACTGAGTGGACTTGGGGTAAGGCATCAGTGACTTGTTCGGGATTTGACAGATCCACACAATTCAACCTTTCTTGAGCAGAAGGAAGAGAAATGACCTCAGAGGGATTGGAATTACCTGGTGCATGTCTTCATGGAGCATTAGCGCGTGGATGGGACCTCCTGTTTGAATTCCGAAGAGAATCCACCTCCCGAATCGAATTACGTCGAAGGGCCGATGGACGAAAAGGGCATTGTTCTTTGAGGTGGCCCGTTTTGTGACAGACCAGGCATCGAAAGGGGACTCCCCAGTAGTCCACGTGCTGCAGGTGCCGCCTCTCGCCCCAACGAAGGTCCACATCCCCAATGAGACCACCCCCATAATCAACTTCAACCAGTAACCATGCAACCCTTTTGTCAGGAGAACCCATAATACTTGGGTCGATATATTTAGTGCAACCGATGGTATCCCCTATGGCAGCCAACGCTTTGAGAGTCCAGAATTCAAGGGGCAAGCCCAGAAATTTGACCCATATAACCTTACTTCTTGGAGCCTCCATGACCGGATTGAAACCAAGAAACCATGGTATCAGCTGGAGAAAACTTCTGCCTCTTACCCGCATCCGGGAAATGATCTTGTACATGTCATTATCGTCCATGAAGTGAACACTAAACCAACCATTTAAAAGCATACTGATCTTGGGAGCATATCCTATGATAGGAAACCACTGAGTTTTAATCCATCCAGCCGTGTCCATCTCACCAGCATCACGAAACATCCAACGACCAATAATCGCCCGCCGCTCCAGACTAGTAACACGAACACAGAGGTCTTCATAGTCCATATTTACCACTCTGATGTCCATGTTATGCTTGAATGGGTGAAGTTTCTTGCCTCTCCGACGACGATTCCTTTTAGCCTGCCCTTTACAGTGTTGATAGTTTTGTGGGAGAAACACAGAAGCCTGTATTATCTGGTCATCTATATGGGAGTCCACCAGCGGATTAAACTTCGGGTCGATGATACATTCCTTGTGCTCCAGGTGTAATGAAAACCTTGAGGGATCGGACTTCGATACATCCATGGCCAGGAGGAGGAGAGGTGTAAATGAGAGATGATGTGAAACGGTGCTGTCAGGGCCAATTCCGTCAGAAACCACCGCCAAATTGTCCTAGTGATCTCCAGGGTAGGTACCTTGGGCTGAACAAAACAGACCGTTGATCCTTAAAATAGCCGGATATGGACACAGCCGTATTAAATTTCCAATCTATGAACAATCTGATATGGGATATAAAATACTATCGGCATAAACAAGGAAGGATCAAGACTGAGAGAATGGCGATCCCAATATCCATAATTAATGAGAATGTAGATTTTCCCATCGATATCCTGCCAGTCCAATAACTATCATAACAATTCCACCAACTTATTTAAAATTTGCCATAAAGATCCCGGCCGTTGCATAGAGGATCCATCAGATTTGCTTGACGTCTCACCTAAGGCATTAATTAACCCAGATCCATCGTCGGACATTTCAAATTACCCTGGCCAGCCAGCCAGATGACCACCCCTATGACCAATGTGAGCAAAGATCACGATCCCCGCAGATTAGAAATGGGTCAAGATAAACCATATAATACCCACTTCAGCGACAAGTAGATTCGCCAATCGGGGCGGGCAACCTGACATCGGTTCATAAACTTCTATAGCCATTCTTTGATAATCACGTTGTCAATTAGCTTTGAGAGAGTAGAAGATACATCTCAATATAATGAACGCAATAGAAGCCAATATAGATATCATGAGGATCTCCAGCCAATCATCAAGAACTAGCACCATAAGGATGCAGACGTCTGTATAGACCAAAACAGAGAAAATCCCTCGAGCAAAGTCCACTGTAAACCAAACGCTCAGTGATAAGAGTAATAGCCACCAACAGCCCAACAAATTGTCATCGAATGGGTTCCAGCTTAGACAATAATACCATAATAGCCACCAAAACCAAACATCAGGGTGTCGATTGGGTTCCAACTTGATACATACATCAAAAGCCACCATAAGCATTAACAACTGTCCCCATTGGGTACCAGCTAATACCCCCAAAACCTTTCGCCGAATCCAGAAGATACACCCATATAACAATCAGCAGGGAGAGAAAACTAGAGCATCCATGGTCTGGAAATAACCTCCAAAAGAATGCGAATACCACTACAGCCCTGACAAGAACAAATTCCACAAGTAGACACCTGTACAGGCCTAACATGAGTATAGACCCACGCTTAAAATCCAACGAAAACTACAGCCCAGATATAAGAGTAGTGGCCACCAAAAGCCAACAAATTGTCATCAAATGGGTACCAGCATAGACAAATATACAGTAATAGCCACCAAAACCAAACATCAGGATGTCGTAAATGGGTACCAGCTAAATACATTCATCGACAGCCACCAAAAGCATCAACAACTGTCCCCATTGGGTACCAGCCAAAACTACCTTAACACACGCCGAGCCAGGTCTGTATCTCTTGCAGGCCATGTCGTTAAGGCTTCCTGTATCATATGCAACAAACTATTAGTTTGTTAAAGAATTCAATATATGGATTACTGCTATGTCCTGGCTGCACAGCACCATCCCTGCCCTTAGATATCTGAGACAAGTTCAGTCCAACGACCAAGACATGGGGTCAGATATACTAGCAGTCTTCCTCGCAACAAGCTCGATTATGCTGGCTTGGTGGGTATTGCAAATCTCTAGCCGTGACCTGAAATCCCCAAATTTTCTCTTTTGGCTTCTTATCGTGAGGGCCACCATCTTTCCATTGAAACGCACTTCCAAACAGAGGATTTCCCCTGCGATCCTGAGGTGATGGGATTTAATTGCCTTACATTTGTAAATTGTAGAGACAGCGCCAAAAATCGCTGATGCTCCTGACAAAAGCGGTGCTCTGCAGGTATTTCTTATCCCGACGAAAGTTGTAGTCTGCAGGTCAGACACATATTTTGGAGTTACTTTTCTCATGACATTACATCTGTGGACTACGTAAGAGCTCACAAAAAATTATACATATGATCTCTACGAAACTACATACTATTATAAAATTCTAATAAGTATATCAATTGACTATTATAACAAACTCTCTCCAACAGATAAACAAAATACTATTCTAAAATTCTGATACGTCCATCGGAGACAACTGATTGTTACAGCAATCTCTCCACAACTGATAAACTGTGTATGTTCTCAAAGTTGTTCATCATGAAAAGTATGACAAAATTGTACCAACCAAAAGAAAAAATATATCAGGTTCTATGAACACTATCAAGGACTGTTTAACAAAAGACTAGATGCAAGAAGTTGTCAAAGACAACCCTTATAAATAAAAACTCCCTGACCTTACAAAAATCCTTTGTCAAAAGTTAAAATAAAAAGATTCCTGGCAACCATTCCTTTGATAAGAGATCTACCACTTGATTCTACTCTCTATAGAGTCCATTAGACGACCCAACCACACAATTAATGTTACAAGAAGAAAATGTGTAATATTTGGAAATATTAAAACAAACGAGCCCTGGGAATACAAATTACATGAATTACATGGGTAACAAAACTATAATTGATTCATCGGATTGGATAGAGGAGCCTGAGATGAAACATAATATGTAGAAGATGTGATATGTACCGGGTTATCAGACGATAGAGAAGATACGATGGCTGACAAATGTACCAAGCGTGGCCCAGAACTTGGGGAATTGTTGTTTTGGAAAACACTCGAACTCACAAAACCAGGGTTTGTGGGACTTGGTAAGGTCACAAATTGAGATGACAGCATCAAATTCACTATAGACATTGATGGACGAAGTGATGGGTCGACTTGTGTACATAAAAGACCGACGTGAATGCATCGCAAGGGTTGGTCCTGGTCCCATGTTTCAACTATTGTTGATTCAATCATCTGCAAAATATTTCGTCGTTTGTATAATATCAATGCATGAATAAACACGACGGATCATCAATTTCATATTTAGTACATACATGGAGAAATCCATTAACGTTGGCACTAATTTAATTTTATGGACAGTACAAAAATCGACTTATATCAAAACAGATCAACAACGAAAGCCTGGATATTGTAGATATGTTCAGTCCGAAATAAAATCGAACAATATCATAGTATCTCATCCATTCTAAAATTATTTGATTTTCAAGTGACAGACTATAACCAATGTTCTTTCTTCCTGTGATAATAATTTCCAAGATAAAAACGCCAAAGCTATAGACATCAACTTTCAAAGATAATCTCCCCCGCATATCATACTCTGGTGCCATATAACTGATGCATATCCAAATTAAATTGTCAAAGATCATATAGTAAGGGAAAATTAGGGATTTGATGAATGATAAATTGAAAGATAGTTTTAAATGAAAGAGTAGCTCTGAATCTTAGAAAATTAAAACATAACTTAGAAGGTAAATCCCCTAAAGAAAAATTGACATATCGTAGATTCACAATATTGTCAATCCTTTTGAAATCAAATCATCATATGGTACAACATATGCGTCCCTAATTGCTAATTTCTTTCGACTGTGTGAAAATGATAATTGTTTCCATGCCTTACTAAGTTCCAACAATTCTTGTGTTGACATGACTCCCATCTTCAGGGAAAAGTCTTGCTAGGCCAAAATCTTCTATCCTAGGATTCAGTCTGTTGTCCAACAAAATATTGATCGCTTTAATATCCCGCTGAATAATCCGCAGTTGAGAATCCTCGTGCAGATAGAGAAGCCCACGAGCTACTCCGAATATATTGTTGTGGCGCTTCTCCCAGTCAAGCTTGTTGCATTTCTTTCGATCTGTATCCATGGATTCAGGAGACGAACTAATTATCACAATCTGACTATCTTGAAACATTACTGCCTTTCATCGACATACAAAGTAAAATGGTAGTGACATACCAAATAGAATTTTATCAAGGCTCTTATTGGGTAAGTACTAATAAACTAGCAATCTTTACGATCCCTCTGCGCAACAGCCGAGTAGGTTCATAAGATTTCGATGTTGAATTTTGGCAATAAGTTCAACTTCATTAAAAAATTATTTCTTTCCTTGTAGAGATGTTAATGATAGCTTCTTTATAGCTATTTCTTTTCCATCTTTCGTAATTCCCTGGGACATTCACGCAAAAATATATGAATACTATGTCAAGGGTGCGGTGAGAGTAGCGTTCTATATATTAATAGAAGCTTTATTAACTTATGTTACCTTGTATACAGCGTCAAATATGTCAGCATAATTATTTCACTGCCAGTGCTGCCTGCACCACCTGCACCACCTCATCGCCTTGTCGTATCGAGCATGAAGAGTCACTACCACTTGCAAAAATGAAAGGGCAAGCACCGCCTCATCAAAATAATATTCTAATCACTGTAACCGGCATGAAATTTCTGTATAAATACAGAGGCTTAGCCGGAGGCAGATGATTCACTAGGAAAATTCATTTTTGTGTAATGTTGTAGCTGTAGCTGCGTTCTGGTGTTTTTTTTGTTGATTTGTTCTTTGCTCAGTGTTTATTTCATCTGGTATCGGAGCCAGATTAAATTCTGATTACCATTTATGTGAGTGAGCCAGAATTAACTTCTGATTACCAGTGAGCCAGAATAACTTCCTATGCGTATTATGTTGTTGAAAGCCATATACTTTGAGTGTTTTCACTGATGCTGAAATCCATTTGCTGCCAATCATTGTGCAGCTGTTTGGGGCTAGACGGATTTGTGAATACCCAACATATTTAAAATTTTATTGAAACTGTGAAGCGGCCAAAACAGAGAATCTTGCAGCCACCTTTAATATTTTCTTTGCATGGGAGAAATGGCCTGAAGTTCAGCTTGGGCATGTGAAGATTGTATGAGCTTTCAGTGAGTTATTGTTGGAGGAATTAGAATTATTTTTACAAAATTAGTTTTATTAGCTCTCGGTTCCTTTGCTGTCTATAAAACTTTATATGCCTTTCCAGTATAATGAGTCCACTATTTTCTTCATATATAAATCTCTTCTCCACAAACATTGAGTCCACTTTTGTTTCACATATAAATCTCATCTCCCAAAAGTTTAGTCAAGTTATTATTTTAACTTATTGTTTCGTGTATTTTTGGAGAATGGTTTAAGTGTTTCATTTTTTTCTTGTCCAGTGTTATAAGAAACTCATCCATATTTCCAAAGTATTTTCAATTCACTTATCATTGCTAGTGAATAAGCCTAAGCTTCCATCATTTTTTTTATTGCCGTCTCAAGAGCTATAGCCATATTGTGAAAGTACTTTTACATTCCATTTTAAGAATTCGGTCTTATATTAATGATGGTGACAACTACCAATATTAATCATTCATTAGTTCCTATTTTGAGTGAAAGAAGCTATGATTCCTAGTTTATTCGAATGAGAACATTGTTGCATTCTCATGATATTTGGAGATTTGTTCCTAATGGGTATCCAGAACCTGCTAATGAGGCAGCAGAGATGGCTCTTACAAATGTTGAACCAATGTTGTTGAAAGAAAACATAAAGAAAGACAATAAATCTCTTGGCCTTATTCAACAAGGCTTAGATGACATGATGCTTTCAAAAGTGTAGAATGCAGAATCTTCGAAAATGGCGTGGGAGACCCTTGAATCCTGTTATCAAGGTGCAGCGAAAGTAAATAATGTCAAGTTGCAGAATTTGAGGAGAGATTTCGAGAATCTGAAAATGAAAGATAGTGAAACTGTGGATGCTTTTACGACTCAAGTCATGAGTATTGTTAATCAATTGAGACAGTATGGAGAAGACCTCTCAAATAAGAGAGTGATCGAGAAAGTTCTTCAAAGTTTGCCAAAGAAATTTGAAGCAATTGTTGTATCCATAGAAAAGTTCAAGGACACACGTCATATACAAATTGAAGAGTTAATTGGTTCGTTGATTGCACATGAATCAAGGATGTCAAGATATGATAATATCATGTTGGAGAATGCCTTCAAAACTCGAATACAATTTAATAGAGGAAGAGGCAGAAGAAGATCGAGTAATAGAGGAAGAGGAGGCATAATAGTTGATCAAAGATGTTCCCGAGATTATTATGAGCATGAAGAGAAATCTTAGCAACGTCCTCTTAATTTAAGGTGGAGCAACAATAGAACATGGTATTGAGGAAATCAAAGGTATGACATGTCTAAAGTTCAATGTTATTATTGCAAGAGATATGGTCATTTTGCTACCAAGTGTTTGAAGAGGCGGGCAGATGTTGGTAAGAAATCTGCACACATCTCAAAAGAATTGGAAGATAATAATACATTATTGTTTTTGACTTGTAATGTAGCTCAAGATTGTTCAGATAATATTTAGTTTTTAGATAGTGGCTGCAGCAATCACATAATGGGAAACAAAGATTTGTTTTCCGACCTAGACACCACTATTCAATCTAAAGTCAAGCTGGGTAACGATAATAAGGTATGCGTTAAAGGTAGAGGAGAAATTGGTGTTTATAATAGAAATGGTGAGAGAAGAACAATTGATGATGTGTATTATGTTCCTAGCTTACAATGAAATTTGTTGAGCGTTAGACATCTCATAGGGAAAAAGTACAGAGTTTTCTTCAACAATAATGTGTGTACTATCATTGAAAAATATCCAAGCAATCAGTTGATAACAAGAGTTGAAATGACAAAGAATATGATGTTTCCGTGTATAATGAGAAATGAGTTTTCTCCCTCCTTGAATGCTTATAAAACTAAGAATTTCGATGAATCATGGTTATGGCATTTAAGATATGGTCATTTATATTTTGGTGGTCTAGATTTGTTATAGAAGAAACAAATGGTAAAAGGGTTACCCAGTATTCAACATCCAACGAGCTCATGTGAAAGTTGTATACTTGCAAAGCATCATAGACATAATTTTTTTTTTCTGGACTTTCATATAGGGCGAAAGCTCCATTGGAGATTGTTCACACAGATTTGTGTGGACCGATGTAAACACCTTCTTTGGTTGGTAATGTTTACTTTTTAACTTTTATTGATGAATACAATCGAAAAATGTGGGTTTATCTTCTGAAACAGAAATATGAAGAATTTTCTGTATTTAAAAGATTTAAAGCTATGGTTGAAAAGGAAAGTGGAAAGCATATTAAAATTTTCAGATCAGATAGAGGTGGTGAATATATGCTAACATATTTCATTGAGTTTTGTCAATTGCATGGAGTCAAGAGGTAGTTTACTACACATTATACTCCTCAGCAAAATGGGATAGCTGAGGAGTTTAACGTGTAGTAAACTTCCTCTTGATTCCACGCGATTGACAAAAATCAATGAAATCTGTTTGCATATATTCACCACCTCTATCTGATCTCAAACTTTTAATATGCTTTCCACTTTCCTTTTCAATGATAACTTTAAATGTTTTAAATATAGAAAATGATTTAGATTTCTATTTTAGAAGATAAACCCATTTTTTTCAATTTTAGTCATGAATAGAAGTTAAAAAGTAAACATTACCAACCAAATAAGGTGTTTGTATCGGTCCACACAAATATATGTGAACAATCTCCAATGGAGATTTCACCCTATATGAAACTCCATAAACAAATTTCTGTATATGATGCTTTGCAAGTATACAACTTTCATACGAGCTCATTGGATGTTGAATACAGGTTAACCCTTTCACCATTTGTTTCCTCTGTAACAAATCTAGACCACCAAAATATAAATTACCATATCTTAAATGCCATAACCATGATTCATCGAAATTCTTAGTTTTATAAGAATTCAAAGACGGATACAACTCATTTCTCATTATAAGCGAAAACATCCTATTCTTTGTCATTTCAACTCTTTGTATCAACTGAATGCTTGAATATTCGTCAGTGATAGTACACACATTATTCTTGAAGAACATTGTATATTTTTTCTCTATGAGTTGTGCAACACTCAACAAATTTCATTTTAAGCTAGACACATAATACACATCATTAATTGTTCTTCTCTCACCATTTATAGTATAAACACCAATTTCTCCTTTACCTTTAACGCATACCTTATTATCGCTACCCAAGTTGACTTTAGACTCAATACTTGTGTCTAGATTGGAAAAAAAATCTTTGTTTCCCGTCATGTGATTGTTGTAGCCACTATATAAAAACAAAATATTATCTGAACAGTCTTGAGTTACATTACAATTCAAAAACACTGACTTATTATTATCTTCCAATTCTTCTGAGATGTGTGCAGATTGCTTACCAACATCTGCCTGCCTCTTCAAACACTTAGTAGCAAAATGACCATATCTCTTGCAATAATAAGATTGAACTTTAGACATATCATATCTTTGATTTCCTCGATGCCACGTTCTATTGTTACTCCCCCTTAAATTAAGAGGCCGTTGCTGAGATTTCTCTTCATTCTCATAATAATCTCGCGAACATTTTTTATTAACTATTTTTCCACCTCTTCTTCTATTATTCGATCTTCCTCCCCCTCTTCCTCTATTAAATTGTAGTTGAGTTTTGAAGGCATTCTCCAATGTGCTATCATCATATCTTCACATCCTCGATTCATGTGCAATCAGCGAACCAATCAGCTCTTCAATTTTCATTTGATTTGTGTCCTTGAACTCTTCTACGGATACAACAACTACATCAAATTTCTTTAGCAAACTTTGAAGAACTTTCTCGATCACTCTCTTGTTTAAGAGGTCTTCTCCATACTGTCTCAATTGATTAACAATACTCATGACTTGAGTCATAATATCATCCAAATTTTCACTATCTTTCAGTTTCAGATTCTTGAAATATCTCCTCAAATTCTGCAACTTGACATACTTTACTTTCGCTACACCTTGATAACAGGATTCAAGGGTCTCCCACGCCTTTTTCGAAAATTCTGCATTCGACAATTTTGAAAAAATCACATCATCTAAGCCTTGTTGAATAAGGCCAACAACTTTATTGTCTTTCTTTATATTTTCTTTCAACAACATTCGTTCAACATTTGTAAGAGCCATCTTTGCTGCCTCATTAGCAGGCTCTGGATACTCATTAGTAGCAAATCCCCAAAGATCATGAGAATGCAACAATGTTCTCATTCGAATAAACCAGGAATCGTAATTTCTTTCATTTAAAATAGCAACTGATGACTCAGTAATATTTTTATTTGTCACCATCTTTCACAAATAATTGCAATCTTCAAATACAAATTTAAAAACACTTTCACTGTATTACTTTCAATTCCTTTCAAAGGAAGATTAGAAAAAATTGGCTTCTAATTATCCTTCCAATAACTTTCAGCAATACTTTCAATAACTTTATGCAGCACCTTTTTAAATAAAATACTTTAAGACACCTTTTTTTGTGTCTTCAGAACTTTTACATTTCCTTAATAAACTACAAAAATTTTATAATCTCTTCATAAACTACGATAGTTGAATAAGTATTTGTCTCAAGCATCATATAGGCCAAATAAAAGCTTATTGGAAATAAAAACAGACTATTGAAAGGCATGCATAGGATTTTCACTTCTATTGTTCTACACAGTAACTTTTTATGCGATAATAATGATAAGTCCCATAATTAACTTACTATCTTGGCTGACAGAGGGAGTACTGCACTACCCGTAGTAACTCGAGGGAGAGCTCACTGGTAAAAATACTTGGTTGATGACTGATTACAACAGCTTGTAGCCATGGGACATGGAGATGAAATGGCCAGCAAAATAATTCAAACTGGAGCACCTACGTTGTTGTCCACTTATCAACCTTGATATGGCTCCTTCTTCATTGTCCACTTCTCAAACTTGATATGGATCCTTCCTCATGCAAAGAATTTGTATGTGCACCTCACATAGAGCCACATCATGGAAAATTTTAGGGGCTAATATTCGCAGGTTGGCTAATTTTCCATGATTTTTCCAAAAAAAGATTCGCTAATTTCAATTTTTTCTAAAAATGTTTCACCCAAATTTTACAATATAAAATTATTTTACATTAAAAATTGCAAACATTATATAGAGAATATACATAAAATCATTATAAATTAAATAATTTTACAAATATATCAATAAAATTTTTATGGTTTTCATATTAGTGACTAATGAGATTCGCCAATTTTTTTAAACTTCAAGAAAATTTTCTATCCTTAAAATTTTCCCTGAGCCACACTACACATAATTTACTGTTGAATTTGTCACTCGCTCTGATACCAGATGAAAAAAATAAATAGAGAAAAAAACACAGATCAAAGACGCAGCTACAACAATAAACAGAGAGAAACCCAAATCAAAGAGGCAGCTACAACTACAACATTACACAAAAATGAATTTTCCAAGTGAATCATATGCCTCTGGCTAAGCCTCTATATTTATAAAAAAAATTCAAGTCAGTTACAGTGATCAAAATATAATTTTGTGAGGAGATGCTTGGCCTTTCATTTATGTAGATGGTAATGACACTTCTATGGTGGATACGACAAGGTGGTGAGGCGGTGTTCAATGAGGTGTCGAGGTGTTGACGGGCTCTTTGAAATAATTATTCTTACAAAGATGACCTAAGAAACTATGGTTTTCGTAACATAAGAAGCACTCATTAAACCAAATTAAACCATCACTGGAATTCCCACAGATTTCTCGAAGGGTAGCATTGGCTTGCTTTGAACAATTTTAGCATTGGTGTAGTGTTGTGTCTCCCCTGCATTGCAGGAGGGCATATACTTGGTCTAGATTTTGGCCATGCTCACAACTGTTAAACCCACTTTGCGAGGCATGTTGGACAATATCATTCAAAACTGATTCAGATTGCTCTCAAACTTAATACCTTCTGTATAGTTAACGTCGTGGTGGCATGTGTTGATCGGTGTGCTTGTCTATTCGTTGGAAATATATTCACGAAGAGTTATGATGATTAAGAGAACTACACTTTTGTAGAATAGCTTCATAGTTTGATCCATTAGTAGAGTGAAGCACGAAACTCTTCAATGGAGGATTGTCCTAGCCTATGGATAATGAACCTCCACTGCAAGGATGTGCAAATATAGGTCGAAATTTTATGAGAGGGGTCGAGATGGAATTATTATTGAAAAGTATTTACTATCTTGATTATAGCATCTCATTTTCCATCTATACACAAATTGATTTACTTCCAATCTAAGAGTTATATATCAGGTTGGATCTGTAGTTTTTAAGTGCATTTGTGAGACCCTTATTTATATTGTTGAAGATTTTGAATGCAATCAGAAAGAGGAAATGTGTTTCCCCCACAACACAGAGACTTAAAAATAATGCAGAAATTAGACAGTCACATATACACAGGCAACGATACATAAGAGAGGATTGAAACTTCTATTTTCTATTCAACTCTCATCACTTGAAAACGAATGAAATTACATTAGTTATAAAAAATGGCTGAAGCCCAAAAACCTAATTCTAATCAATGTTGTTCAATGTTGAATAGACGTTCAATAAGCATTCGTCCTTGGGCTGTCAAAAGACCCATTTCTGCATTTAAAAGACATGCAGGCCGTATTCTTCTTATACACAAAAACACCCGAAAACACGTTCAAACACACAAACTTGTGGACCTCTAAATTTATGTGATTCGGCTTGAGTCCTCATCACATCTAGCTCCTTATCGCAGATCACAGATCGGCGAGCTTAACTTTTATCTAGCGCGATGTGCGATGGCGCAATCGCATTGCAAAACAAAAAACATATGTTGCGGCACTTTATGGGAAAACATAAACGGTTGTGAATGCGATGTGTGATAACACGATCGCATCGCATGTCAAATAATTTAACTTGCGGTTGCAGAAAGATAAGTGGTAAAAAATGCGAAGTGCGCTCTGTGGTGTGGCTAAACAACGAGAAGTGCGGTAAACGAATTCAAGGAAATAAGGTAGGTCCCACCAGATATCGCATCAACGATAAAACAACATATGGAGAATGGCTTAAATGGTAAAACAAAAGACTTGTGATTTGAAAACTATGGGAAAAAGGTAAGGTAATGTGGTAGATGGAATTAAACGGAGAGTTTATCGCTCGGTACTCTGTTTTGATCTTTGTGTGGATTCATGAAAACGCCCCCAGTTCTCAAATTTACTGTTGTCATTCTCTGTTGTTAAAATTGATGGAATTGTGGGCTACTACCGCTTCTCATTCATGGCGGTGGCTGGGAGTAAAATTCCAACACTCCCCCTTAATCACAACTTCCGCCATCGGCCATTCCCAAACATTTTCTGAGATACTCAAAACTCTTCTGTGCTAATGGCTTTGTGAGGATATCAGCGAATTGTTCCTCTGTCCTGTAGTGCTACATAACAATCTCACCATTGTTAACCAATTCTCTTATAAACTAATATTTTTTATCAATATGCTTTGTTCTCTTATGGAAAACATAATTCTTTGATAATGTTATTTCTAAGCTATTATCACAATAAATTGTGGTTCTTTTGTCTTGTTCATGACATAAATCTCTTAGCATCCTTCTCATCCAAACTGCTTGGCATGATGCTACTGTTGTTGCCATATATTATGCTTCTGTTGTTGATAAAACAACTATTGGTTGCTTCTTGGAAGCCCATGAAATGGATCTCGATCCCCAATGAAACACATACCCAGATGTGCTCTTCCTATCATCTACACTTCCAACCCAATCACTGTCAGTGTAACCAAACAATTTAAAATTATCAGTTGAGGAGTATAGAACACCATACTCTTTCGTTCCATTCACATACCTCATAATTCATTTGGTTGCTTTCCAATGTGTCTCCTTTGGTGTCTCCATGAATCTGGAAATTAAAATTACAACATACACAATATTAGGCCCAGTTGCAGTCAAATACATTAGACTGCCAACTATGCTCTTGTACAATGTCGGATTGACATTCTTGCGACAATCTTCTTTGCTTAACTTTAATCCCATGAGAGTTGGAGTTATTGCTGCATTGTTGTGCTGTATGTTAAACCTTTTCAAAACTTCTCCAACATATTTTTCTTTGGAAATAAATATTCCCTTTTCATTTTTCTTTACTTATATGCCCAAGAAGTATTTCAAAAACCCAAATCAGTCATTTGAAATTCACTCTTCATGACTGCTTTAAAATCAACAATGAGAGAAACTTCACTGCCAATAAATATTAAATCATCTACATATCAAAAAATGATAAAGATCTTACCATCATTTTCTTTGAAATAGAGTGTGGGTTCACCATCATATTTTTGAAACCCATTTTCTATCAGGTAAGCATCTATCCTTTTGTCCCATGCTCTTGGTGCTTTCTTTAGCCCATAAAGAGCTTTCTTCAATTTGCACACTTTGTGCTCTTGGCCTTCAATCTCATAGCCTGGGGGTTGTTCAACATATACCTGCTCTTTCAACACTCCATTCAAGAATGTTGATTTCACATCCATTTGGTAGACTTTCCACTTTTGTTGTGCTGCTATGGACAACACTATCTGCATTGTCTCCATCCTTGCAACAGGTGCAAAGGTTTCTTCATAGTCTCTTCCTTGTTTATGCTTGTATCCTTTCACAACAAGTATTGCTTTGTGCCTTTAAATCTTGCCTTCATCATTTCTCTTGGTCTTATAGACCCATTTTACAACAATGACTTCTTTACGTTGTGGGAGGTCCACTAACTCCCATGTGTCATTCTTTTCAATTGCACCAATCTCTTCATTCATTGCTTCAATCCATTTTTATTCTTTTAATACACATTCAAAATGGTTTGGGTCATCAACATGACAAAACAAAGCAAATAAAGAGTTCAGACCATTATTATTATCTGCTTCTTGCTCATAAATTTCACTCAAATTTTTGAATTTTGGTCTTCTTGGTGTGCTTGGAGTTCCACTTGAAATCGAGGGAGTTTCTTATCCCTGTGGTGTGCTTGGAGAAGCACTTCCTTGATTTCTTAGGGCTGTTATGTTTCCTACTTGTGGTGTGCTCTGCTGTGCTTGTGTAGGTGGAGGAGGAACTGCAATGGAGGAATTATTTGCTATTGTTCATTCCTCTTGCTCTTTGTGAGACACACATGTCTTCACATTCACTATTTCTCTAAGCTTCCATCCCAATGTTCTTCTTCAATAAAATGCACATCTCTGCTAATTATAACATTCTTGGTGGATGGATTATAGAGTTTGTATGCCTTGGACTCATCACTGTATCCAACAAAGATACACTTCTCCCCCTTGTTGTACAACTTCTTCCTTAGTTGACCTGGGACATGTGCATAAGCCACACATCCAAATAATTTCATGTGAGTGACAAACTGATTTGTTCCACTCCATGCTTCTTCCAGAACTCTGTTCATAACAACTTTGGTTTGGCATCTATTCAAAATATGTGCTGCACAATTGAAAGCTTCAACCCAATATTCATTTGGAAAATGTTTTTCCTTCAACATACTTCTGACCATATCCATGATGGTCCTATTCTTCCTTTCTGCAACACAATTTTTCCGTGGTGTGTACCTTGTGGTAAACTTCTTGTCTATGCCATTCTCCCTACAAAAACATAGGAAATATTTGGAGATATATTCTCCAGCTCTTTCAGTTCTCAGCACTTTTATGTAGTGCCGACTCTGCTTCTCAACAAGAGTTTTGAAGTGGTAGAACTTTTCAAACACTTCACTCTTCTGTTTCAAGAAATACACCCATGTACTTTAGGTGTAATCATTTATAAATGTCAAGACATAATGACTGCTAGCTAAAGATGGTGTTTGCATTTGTCCACATAAATTTGAGTGGACAATCTCTAAGGGTGACTTTGCCCTTATACTCTTTCATGTTGGAAATGATTCTCTGTGTTGTTTGCCCAAGATGCAGCCTTCACATAGGCTGTCTAGTTTCTCAATGAGTGGTAATCCTTTTACCATTCCTTTTCTATGCAAGAGTTCAAACCTTCAAAATTGAGATGTCCAAATCTCAAATGCCATAACCAGTTTTTGTCTTTCACTTCTTCTTGAAAGACCTCTTCTGTGACTGCTCCTACTAGACCTCCTTCCTTCAAGTCTATTCTAAGCTTGAGAGGAAACATCCTATTCTTTTTCATATGCACTTCTGCAATGACTCTTTTACTTGGAGATATGTCCATGATAGTGCACATATTATTCCTAAAGAATACATTGTAGCCCTTGTTTAGGAGCTGTCGAATGCTTAGAAGGTTACATTTCAGGCCAGGTACATAATATACATCTGGCACAAATTTATTTTCTCCCTTCCTTGTGAGTATTGATACTCTTACTTTTCCCATGACAGAGACTTTGTTTTCAGTCCCCATTGTGACTTCAGACTTCACATTTTCATCCAGATTGGCAAACATTGCTATGTTTCCAGTCATGTGGCTACTACAACCTGAGTCTAAGAACCATACATCTTCTTGTTTTTCTTATGCTACATTACATGTTAGAAGCACATTACTCTGGTTCTTATATTATTTCGCAAAATTAACATTTTGGCTCTTATTCATGTCACTTTGTTTCTTTCTAGATTCATTGGCATAATTCCCATACTTTTTACAATAATGACATTGGACTTGGGATTTATCGTACCTTTGTCCTTGTGCTTGACTCTGGCTTGAGCCTTTGCTTTGATTCTGGTTGCTGCCCCTTCCACTTGTGCTTATAGGGTTGTTTCTTCCACTTGTCTATGGGTTTCTTCCTTTTCCTCTGTAGTTCGATCTTCCTTAACCTCTACCTTTGCCAAAAATAGATTTGTGTCTTGAAAGCATGCTCCAATGAGGAGTTCGTTGTTCTGTTCATTCTATGTTCATAAGACATCAGATATGCACAAAGCTCATCCACTGAAAATATTGAGAGATCCTTTATTATTGCCACTACTATGGCATCAAATCTTGAGGGTAGAATTCTCAATATTTTCTCCACTATTCTTCTTTCCTCAAGTTTCTCTCCATGATACCTTATATATGGCATCAAATCTTGAAGGTAGACTTCTCAAGATTTTCTCCACTATTCTTCTTTCCTCAAGTTTCTCTCCATGATACCTTATCTGGGTAACCAACCCAATCACATATGTGAAGAATGAGTCTATGTTATCGGACTTTTTCATACAGAGAGCTTCAAAGTCTCTCCTAAGCATTTGTAGCTTTGTTGTCTTCACCTTATCCATGCCTTGATAGGCTATCTTGAGAATATCCCACGCCTCCTTAGACATTGTTGCTACTGCAATCCTTGGGAAAATACTCTCATGAATTGCTTGAAAGAGATAAAAGAGGGCTTTGGAGTGCTTCTTCTTATTATCTCTCAACAAGTCTCTTTCTGTTGTTGTTAAAGCAACCAATGCTACTGTGTCTGCTAGTTCTTGGAAACCTTGTTCCACCAGCTCCCATATATCTTGTGAAGCAAACATGGCTCTCACTGTAATGGCTCAATAATCATAATTCTTCCCATTAAACTGTGGTAATTGGGGATTCTTCAAGCTTGTGCCTACTACTACCCTCGTCACTGTGTTAACAAACAATCTTCTTGACTGTGTAAGACAAAAGCTTTCTCACTGTTGGAGAAATATGCTTCTCAAACCAATCGTATAGTTTGTACATCAAATAAAGTGTGCTTGTGCTTGTTTGAATGAGAGCCTAGAACTGCACCGATACCATGTTGAAGATTATGAATGCAATTAGACAAAGGAAATGTGTTTCCCCCACAATACAGAGACTTCAAAATAATGGGGAAATTAGACAGTCACATATACACAGGCATCGATACACAAGAGAGGATTGAAACTTATGTTTTCTATTCAAATCTCGTCACTTGAAAATGAATGAAATTACATGTTATACAAAATGACCGAAGCCTGAAAACCTAATTCTAATCAATGTCGTTCAATGCTTAATAGACGTTCATCAAAATTTTGTCCTTGGACTGTCAAAAGACCCATTTCTACATTTAATCGGCATGCAGGCCGTATTCTTCTTATACACAAAAACACGCGAAAACACGTTCAAACACACAAACTGGTGGACCTAAAACTTTATGTGATTCGGCCTGAGTCCTCATCGCATCCAGATCCTTATCACAGATCACAAATCGGCAAGCTTAAGTTTTATCTGGTGCGAACACGGGTAAACATAAAAGGTTGCGGGCACGATGTGCGATGGCACAATTGTGTCGCAAAACAAACAATGTATGCTACGACACTTTATGGGAGAACATAAATGGTTGCGAATGCGATGTGCGATAGCACGATCACATCGCATGTCAAATAATTTAACTTGCGGATGCAGAAAGGTAAGTGGTAAACAATGCGAAGTGCGCTCTACGGTGCGGCTAAACAAGGGGAAGTGCAGTAAAGGTAATACATGGAAATAAGGTAGGTCCCACCAGATATCGCATCGACAGTGAAACAACATATGGTGAATGGCTTAAATGGTAAAACAATTTAGACTTGTGATTTGCACGCTATGGGCAAAAGGTAAGTTAGTACGGTAGATGGAATTAAATGCATAGTTTAAGACTCGGTACTCTGTTTTGATCTTTGAGTGGATTCGTGAAAATGCCTCTAGTTCTTGGATCTGCTACCGTCCTTTTCTGTTGTCAAAATTGATGGAATTGTGGCCTGCTACCGCTTCTCATTCATGGCGGTGGTTGGGAGTAAAATTCCAACATATATTTGGACTTAAAAATGGAGTTGTTTTTAGTGAGTTTTTTTGGAGATTTTGTTGTGCGACTGTGGCTGAACTGAAATCTTTTTTTTGTGTTATTTAAATTGGTTTTTTTATTGTACATATGGATTCAGCACCTTTAAAAACTCATTGTCCAAGAGTTACCCATCAAATTTGTGATTTCCATAAATTCCTACCAAATTTAAAAAAAAAAAAAAAACCAAAAAAATACACCAAAAGAATTTCAAAAAAAAGAAACAGTGAAAACAACTTGCCTGAAAATCTAAAAAACCTATGAATGGATGGACATTGGAAACTATACCGGTCACTTTTTTCCGGACATAGCTCACCAAAAATTACGCGACTTGATTTAACTCTTATTAGGATCCACCACCGCTGGTTCCGTGCCATCCCAGATTAGAAAACTGACAAACCCATCCAACTCTACAAGTTCCTTGCCCCTTCCCCTCGTCAACAGGTCAACAACACAATAAAGTAATGCAAGAATGGATTTTATGTCATCTTATTGAATACCTCTACAAGTGACGCAAGAATGGATTTTATGTTATCTTGTTGAATACCGTGGAAACTTGGTTCGGGTATTACGCGGAATTTGTATTCGCCTTATCTTCATATAGACATTATATATATATATATATATATATATATATATATATAAACGATCATTATATTGTAAATTTTAATGAAAATTCATTAAATCTCTGCTTTATAAAGATATGGATTTGCAAGTATTCTTTTATCTGGTTATGGATTTGCAATTAAGGTTTGCCATTTTATAACTTTTATAATTTTTTTTAATATTGGATTTATTCTTTTTCTATTTTTTTTCTGTACTATTTGAAACTGAAATTTATCATTTTTATCCTTTTTTTCAATATAGAAGTTTCATTTTTTTATTTTTTATTTATAGAAGTTACTGCTATTTTATACTTTTTGTTAAGATTGGAGTTATCTTATTCTTTTTGAAATTTTCCATTTCATAATTTTCTCTAATATAGAAATTACTGTTTTTTAATTTTTTTCCTATAAAAATTACCAATTTTTTTTTAGTTTCTTCTCTATGAATTACTAATTGACTAACTGATTCATCTATTAAAAAAATTTATTTAAAAAAAAAAAAATATAAAAGCTAATTGATATTGAAATTAACTTTATCTTTAGCTGCATTATTTCAATTTTCCACCAAATTCTAGGCAGTTCCAAAACTGAGATTGGAATGAGCCAAACTGGTATTCTCCCTAACACAAACCAGTGTTTGTTGCAGGTCCACTTTCACCAAAGTTGTAGTCCAAAATTGTATTTTCTCAAACACAAACCACTAGTTGTTGCAGATCCAATTACCTGTCTAATAATCATTAAACACTTCATATTAAATAGGATTATTCATTAATTACCTATGCCAAATTAATTAAGACTGTATTTCATGTTTTCATGTGAATGTCTTTTCCCTTTTCTGTGTTCAGGGCATAAACACTAAGCACTGATGGGCAAGGCGTTTTGAAAAAGCAAGGCGGAAGGAAAAAGGCGGACATTAACGACAGGGCACCCTTGACCTCTCGCGCTTACCTTAGAAGAATGATGACCTGACCATTAGAGCGAGAAGGGAACCATTATAGCAAGCCTCACCTCCTCACTGCCCTTCTCTTAGAATATCCGCCAGCAGCACTATTAGCAAAGACAGTAGATTAAGCAATTGGTCCAGCTCTTTTCTCTGTTCGGATCATAGACACGAACTCACACTGAACGCTAACACAGCCCGTGGAAAGAATTGATATGATGGAAATTGGAATCTATCAGCCACAACGCAACAGACTGAATTGGAAAAGGATGAACTATTCAGCGTACCGAATCGAACCAAGTATTTACGAATTTTTTTTGTCATTACGGCCGAACTTGGTAACAATGCTTATCTTTATCACACGACCTTACTTTTTTTAACAGAAGCTAATCCTTTTCATTGATTAAAAAATAGTATAGTGTTATTTTTTACATTTCTTCCATGTTTAAAGATATCTAAGATGTCTACTGTATTTTTTGTAATTAGGGAGGAATTTTACATAAAAGTTATAAACAGTTCCCTACCAAAAATGTCAGCAGCGATTTACATATGTTTATAAAGCTGAAAACAACGATTTTTTTTCAAGGAACCCTCCATTCAACGAGGCATTCTCTATGGCGTAAAGGCTATGCTTGTCAGCTTGTTGGCTAGCTTTGGTAGATGTGCGTCTCCTTCCTTTACGTGAATTATAAAGCCCCATAGAAGGGTCTGGACTTCAAGTTACTAAGCATGGAAGAGTAGTAAATGACCATCTCTCTAGCAATGAACTTGTTACCCACTCAAGCCATTCATAATTGAATTATTTAAAACTCTTGACCTCACATGTTTACTATTGAATGGAAGGATCCCTAGCACTTCAACAAATTTCTGGATGGAGCCTTGATCTAAGGAAATTGATGACTCTCTCATATTAATAACTAGCACAATCACATTCACCAATGTGGTTGATATAAGCAAAGAGGCCTATATCCACCACCCACAGCATGTATTTTACCAAAATATTCATTATATATTTATGAATATAATTACCAATATATTTTATATATCTAATTATAATATATTAACAATATTAACTATATGCATATTATATATTAAACTAATATCACTACAACACAAAGGGGGTTTTAAGACAATATTTAAGGCAATTTTTAGGTAAATTGTCTTAACTTGAGATAAAAGAAAACTTGTGTATTGTCTTAAATATTGTCTTTAAGTGGATGTATCAAATTAAATTGTCTTAAAATATTGTCTCTATAAAGACAATATATAACACAAACATTTTTTTTCCCTCCAGAGACAATTTCATTTTACTCTCACCAGAGACAATTCATTTTCATCTCTCCAAAGACAATAGTTGGGATTAAAGACATATTTTCTTTAAAGAGACAATGTCTTTGATCCTAATTATTGTCTTTAGAGAGACAATAGAAAATTACATTCAAAGATAATACAACATCACTTTTGTCTCTTTAGAGACTATAAATAATGAATCTAGACAACATTGAAATAAACCAATATTAAAAGCATTTAATTAAAAATAAATTACAATATCATTGAATAATTCATATTAGGAAATAGTGGAATCGAACCACTGACGTCCTGCTTATAAAGCAGGTGCTCTTCCATTGAGATACAACCCTTTAAATAATTATGTGAGAGTTATGTAGTCTTGAAAATTGCATATATAGGCATTGATTTAAAAAAATGCTCGACACGTAATGGATTAATATTTGTAAAATCTAAAATCATGTAGCCCCCATTTTTAACTCAATAAAAATAACTCATGGGAGTTAGTTCAATGTCACACCCATGTAGCATGACTCGCACAACAAGTTAATAATATACAATAATTTATAAACTATTTAATATAATCATACAAAAAAAGTAACTACAATTATCACAAGCCTTTAATAATATCTTACCACAACTGTTGAATGGTTTATGTTTAGCATGTTTCCACTCTTCATATATTCCAGCAATATGATTTTCTTCAAGAAATTTTTCACATCAACTATAGATAAGGTATAGAGAAATTGGCATTTCCATACTCCTATATATTCCTAAACTTTTTGCAGCAAGTTAGATAATCCAACACAATTATTATTACCTGTTAGTAACAATAAAAAATGACAGTCAATAATGTCCTCATATTTAAATTGCATACTAGAAGAGAAGGTTAGTGTACAACCAACATCTATATGGCATTCGATGTAACCAATGCTAATAGCCTGATATTCAATTACAGTTCCAAAGAGGTATAAGTGTGGACCCTTTTTGCCTTGGGGGCAGAAGCCTTAAACTATTGGCCATGATAAATAGAGTTGTTGTTTACGTCTGAAACCACATGTGGAATTTTGCTTAGATAATCAAGATATAAAGTAATATTGCATCAATGTAAAGAACCTATATCAAAAACATTGTAATTATGTCTATCCATCATAAATAAGAATACAAATTAAAGAGAAGTGAAAAGATGACCTGATAAGGTAATATGACGATGGCCTTAGTCATGTTCAGTCAACTCACCATGTGTGGCAATTGTGTCTAGTTACAATAGACCTAGTCATGTTCAGCCAGCTCACCATGTGTGGCAGTTGTGTACAATGACAATGGCCTTAGCCATGTTCAGTCATCTCACCAAACTATTTTTTTTTGTATGATCTAATATATGCACAAATGGTATAGTTGCAGATCACAAATTTTTTCTAGCATGCATAGAGTTCAGAAATTAGAGCAACCTTAATGCAATGTCATGAAATTAAATCATCCTTAATGCAATTCCTTGTGTAATTACAAAATGCCATGAGAAGAGTCATTTTTCTTTCTAATATAAAGTGGCCACTCTACAATAGAAAATGCATAAACAAAACACTACATTACTACCAAACATTTCAAATTCTGTTGTAATTTTTCTAAAAATAAAAATAAAAGAAAAATATTAATCCTGAAAAAATTGGGATCAAATATCATACCCATAAGATCAGAGGTAGAAAACATGTGTAGAAGGGCACACAGAAAGTACACGATAGATAAGAAAAAAATTCATCCAAGAAAGGGTGTTTCATGCTTTGTAACACACATAAATCCAACATCACATTTTATTAAAAACAATAATGCCAAAGTTGGAGACATTTTTTGAATCAAGAAAAAATGGATGTAATGGATGTTCTGCAGGTAAATCCCCTCTGCTGACAGAAGTGATCCCTCTAGCCCTAGGGTGGGTCTAGCAACAAGGGAACATGATAATCCTTCGGACTCCTAGTTTATGAATGAAATAGAGGTGGGATAGATGACCTACGTTTGTTCCAACGCTCTTGTCCTAGCTTGTGGCAGTGATATCCTTATCTTCATCTTCACACATCGCGGTCCATCAGCAGTAATACTCGAGTGCCTGCACAAGGATCAGAGAACGATGACAACATACGAAAACACACTTGCATTCATAACTATTTAATTGGTCAAGGAGAATCAAACATATTGCATAGGATTAAACATATCGAACACAAAACGAGAACCAAAATATCATTCATCTATTAATAAGTAGAGAGAAGAAGTTTACAACCAAAAAGCCCTGACGTTGTAGCCTCCTTCGATGGGTCTAGTCAAAAGCATCTCAAGCATTCGTCGGGGGATCAGACTTGGCGGGGAAATGGGCCTAAACTCTCTCTTGACAATGGATTCCTCTCTGCTTTATTATCACACCAGTTATCGTAAGGATTGTTCAGCTAGCTGCAACTATGTGAGAAGGATGTATTTATAGGAGACGAGGAGGTGGTTTGGGATGCCTCATAAGGTGGAAGGGAGGCCTTATCCTTTGGGGAGTTGCTCAAATGTAAGAAACAAGAAGCAAAAGTAAGGATTTCAATGTTATTTCGTTGAAAAAACCATGATGACTCTGCTCATGAAGTGGTTGGGAATGGAAATTTCATTTCTATTTTAAAATTTTTTCCAAAAATAGCTTGGTGTGTGCAGTCTAATGAGACAGAGTGCCAATGGGCATGAGGCCTAGTGTTACTTTCTCCATGGGCGCAAGGCCATAACTGACTACCAGAGTCGACCCAAAATCATATGTTTTTGAGAGCCTGCTCTAGGAATAGTCAACAGAGGAAATGTTCTTCACATTCCAAGGGATGCAATGACACTTTTAGCAAGGTATGAAAATACACAAAAGTCACTGAAATGGTCCTCCAATGTGCGGGATGGGGATTACGGGGATGGTGACAAAATGCTTTGTAATAGATACTTTTTGTTGAGGTAAAACCCCTCTGTGGATAGAGGCGATACCTCTAGCCCTAGGGTGGGTCTAGCAACAAGGGAACATGCTAATCGTTCAGACTCCTAGTTTATGAATGAAACTAAGTTGGGATAGATGACCTACCTTTTTTCCAATGCTCTTGTCGTAGCCTGTGGAAGTGATCTCCTGATCTTCGTATTCACACGTAGCAGTCCTTCAGCGGTAATACTCGAGTGCCTGCACAAGGATCAGAGAATAATGACAACATACGAAAACACACTTACATTCATAACTATTTAATTGTTCAAGGAGAATCAAATGTATTACATACGATTAAACATATCAAACCAAAAACAGGAACCAAAAGACCAGTCATGTATTAATAAGTAGAGAGAAGAAGTTTACAACAAAAAAGTATTGAAATTGCAGCCTCCTTCGACGCGTCCAGTCAAACGTGTCTCAAGCATTCGTCGGGGGGATCGGACTTGGCGAGGCAATGGGCCTAAACTCTCTCTCCACAATGGATTCCTCTCTTCTTTATTCTCACACAAACTATAGTAAGGACTATTAAACTAGCTGCAACTATGTGAGAAGCATGTATTTATAGGAGATGAGGAGGTGGTTTGTGATCCCTCAGAAGGTGGAAGGGAGGCCTTATCCTTTGTGGAGTTGCTCAAATGTAGGAAACAAGAAGCCAAAGGAAGGGCTTCAATGTTATTCAGTCAAACAAACCATGATGACTCTTCTCACGAAGTGGTTGGGAATAGAAACTTCGCTTCTATTTTAAAAAGCTTTCCAAAAATAGCTCGGCATGGGTAGTCCACTGAGATAGAGCGCCAATGGGCATGAGGCCCAGTGTTAATTTCTCCATGGGAGCGAGGCCATAAATACCTACCAGCGCCGACCCAAAATGATATGTTTTTGAGAGCCTGCTCCCGGAGTAGTCAACAGAGGAAATGTTCTTCACATGCCAAGGGATGCAATGACACTTCTTGCAAGTTATGACAATACAAAGAAGTCACTAAAATGGTCCTCCAATGTGCGAGATGGGGATTGCAGGGACGGTGACAAAATGTTATGTAACAGATGCCCCCTAAAGCATGAGGTTCGAGAGAGAGGGAGAAGTGAAACGCTTTATGAGAATGTGTTCAAACCAAACACCGCGGTCAGAAGACTTGAAAGTAGAAGTACAATTGATATCTCTGATATATGAACATGTGGCATGGGTGCAGCCATCCATAATAGAGTACATATAAAAACAAGATCTAAGGTATGGATGCAACCATCCTGCAAGAAGGATCAATAAATAGACTCAGGTATGGTTGCAGCCATTCAATCAGAAGAGTCATGCATATAGTCATAATAAACCAAAAGATATCGCAACTTGTATTTTATCAAACAAAACCTAGGGTCTTGTGCTCCATCTCGACTCAAAAAACTACAAATTCAAGCATGAGAATATGTGAGCTGAAGTTGAACATGCAAGAAAGACACCTGATTACCAGCTAATGATGAAAGTTGTTAACAAGCGAGAGAGAAACCACCAATAATGACAATGTCTCTCAAGGTACAACTAGTACAATCCACAGAATGTGAATAGTGAGCTGGCGTCGAACACCCGCAGAATCACTCGATCGAAGGCCAATGATGAGGACATGTCGTCGAATGTGAAGAACTTGCCATTGAGGCATGCACGTTCCAATGTACCAGAAGGGAGTCTCTAGATCAGCTTCCTGGATAATGAGCTGAAGTCGACAGGAAATGACCTGGTCGAAGGAGGGACATAACGTTTCCCACATCTTCGACACGAGACAGAGGAATAAGATGATAGTGAATCAGGACCAGAAAAAGGATCAGAGGTTAAAAAATTTAGAAGGAAACTTCTCTTGAACATATTGGTGACATGACTCCGGAATTTGGCAGTTTTTGACATCAGGGGATCTGAGCTCATGATGACGTGGAAAAGAGAAGATGAGAGGTCAAAATAGATTACCCAAACTGATGGAGGCAAAAAATGACGAAATGGGATGTCCCCAACCCGACACGAATGCAGATGTGTCATGTTCAAGAGTGACATACTGCCAAAAAGACTGAGAACTGGTTCCATTTTCCCCCACCTTTTCTGCTGAGTACCCCAATTATTTTTGGAAACAAGCTTGAAGGGGATCACAAATCCCTCCTAGTACATTTTACGAGCCCTAGGAAGGAGGAACTTAGTTATGTCATGGTGACGGTTTCCGATGTGATTTACATTTTAACAAGTCTGAAAAAGGAAGAAATCGAAATATTTTTATGTTTAGAGAGTTTGAAAAGAAGCGGAAAAGAAAACTCCAGCCAGTCCCTTTTCGTAGGTAGTCTCACAGATCCAAAAAGGTAGAAAACTGTGTCTGAGATAACCTCTTAGTCGCAATAGGCTAAGGTATTCCTTTTTCGTAAATAATCTATCCCAGCCTAAAAAAGAGGTAAACATATACTGGGTAGATATCGTTTCACAGCCTTTAAAAAGTTCAAAACAACAAGAGTCTCGACAATCTTTTCAATTTTTGAGAGTCAGAAAAGAGTTGAAAGATGACTCTAGGGGGTGACTTTTTTGTGTTTTTACCAAGTCCAAAAAAGTATAAAATACAACTCGTTACTTCATCGTCGTCACGTTGAGGACTCGTTGCTTCACAAGAAATGCATGTAAAACCCATTTTCTAAGATAAAATAGAAAAATAATTGAAAAATATGCTCAAAAACATAATTAGGGTTCTGAAAATTTTATAAAATGCTAGAAACAGTAAAAATAAATTATTTTCACCTTTGCCTCTTTTGAGCACTTTTTACCCTTTTTTCACTATGATTTTGGGGATTTGACAACGGACAATCTAGGAGGCCAATCGTGAATCCATCTTTTCTAGGTAAGAGCTCATATCCTTGCCTACATTTTGATGTAAATTTCATTGCCTGCAACCCAATTTTTAGACTTGTGGGGGGATTTTTGTTCAAATTAGGGCACGACGGTTGGCGTAGGTTTCGGGCACGGACTCGTGCCAACCTACCTTGAATCCAAATGGGGCATGCCACTTGGCTTGAATATTTTTAAAACAATCGCGCCAACTGCGACCATGAATTATAGCTTAGAATTCAACAAGTTAGCTCGTTTTAAACCCTTCAATAGCAAATAATTTGACTAATGATAACCAAATTGATGTTTTTTCAGGTGTGAAAAATAAAAATGGTGGTCGAATGGAAGGAAAGAGAACATAGTGAAGAAGATGAGCAAGCCTTGGGCAATGTAAGATGCATGGATTTACTCAAGGACTACGGGCTTAAAAAATTCTTCATGGCACCATGTCTCCGAGCTCAACCAGATCTATTACAGTACCTGATCAGTGTCTAGGACATTGATAGGGAAAGATTCATAATTCACGATCAGGAGCTAGAGATTGATGTCTCGGATGTTTACTTCATAACTGGATTGTCACGGAGGGGGCCAGTACCAATCCTGATAGGTACCTGGCCCAGAATGGAAAACATGAGCATTGTCATTGATAGAGTGTGCTGAGGCGCAAGGAAAGGATCTAGAAGCAGGAAGGTAGATATCCAAACTATTCCCTATTTGGCACTAAAATTAGTGTTGCACACCATCACGCGAGCTGCGGGATCTAAGGCTCTGCATGAAGCCACAAAAGCACAATTACTTCTTGCAGCAGATTGTATGGCACCAAATCTCTACAACTAGGCAGAGGCGGTAACGATCAATATGAAACATCGATTGACCAAATGTAAGAACAGCAAGTTGAAACAATTCGGCTATGGGTCCATCTTGGCACCATTCATCCTGGAACAGTTACCAATTTTCCAACGTCAAGAAGTGATAGCTCCTACACCACCGGCGCAAGAGCCACAGATGTTCCATTGGGCAGCTTTGATGCCAAGATCACGGGGTGGTCAACAGATGTCCTGGAAACCCAAGTTATTTGAGTGGCTCTATCAACAACTGATTGTCATGGAGAATTGGCCCTATTCTGGCACGGACGGATTGGGATGAAGCATTAGGTAACACTAATTTTTTTATTTTGATGAGTATTATGATTTTTTTATATTATATATGTTATGATGTTAATCCATGTATTTGCAGATGTCAGCCTAGAAAGACCTGCAGGGATGTCTCCAATAGCACAGAGTATTCCTCGTGATTTTGATGTGGCCCGTCATGGTGAGGGAAGCGAGGAGGAGGAAATTGTATGCAACCTGGAGGGACTCACTAGAAAAATCCCAGACTATGCGATATTTGATGATGTTCCTCACGCATATCAGAGACATACTACAAGGGCATCAAACTGTGTTCACCGCTTATTTAGGTGGCTTGTGCAGCAAGTGACATGCTACCATGAGCATCATGCTGACCAGACACCTAGGCTTTTATTTCTACATAATTTTGGAGAGACATGATGTCTCAAGATGTAACCAAAACATATATATTTTTTGAAATTATGATGCTCATGGATTCATTTTCCGTATTTATATATATATATATATATATATATATATATATCTATATATATATATATATATATATATATATATATATATATATATATATATATATATATATATATATATATATATATATATATATATATATATATATATATATATATATATATATATATGCCTATTTTCCTGTATGAATCTTATCATGTGATGATGATGTTTTACAAATTTTCAAATGTCTATCTAATACAATATTGGCTACTGCATCAGTTAATACATTCATTCATCTAGGAATATGTTGATATGCGATGTAATCAAAATGTCTTTCTAGTAAACGAACATGCAAGTACAACTTCAAGATTTGAGGATTTCTAATAGAATAATGCCCATTAAGCTGAAGAAAAACAAGCTGAGAATCTAGGTTTACAATCAATGCACAAATGTCAAGAGCAATGGCCTTAGTTAAGAGTTGAATGACAACACTATATTCAGGGACATTGTTTGTGGTTCGTCCTAGACAAATACTTTGAAGGTCTATCAACTCACCATCATGATTATAAATCACCCAGGCTGTAGAAAATAGATTCTGGTTACTGTGGGAGGCACCATTCGCGAAACCGACATAAGGAGTAAAAGACATATGCACAATAGGAAACGACCCAATAAGCAGGAAAATCGCTCGCAAAGCACACCAAGCCAAAAATGTACAAAAATGAAAAAACACCTATGTACAAAAGAAACATGCACGAGAAACTCATGCATAGTACTTTTTGAGATACAACCCATTTCTGGGCTGATTCAGAGAATAACCTTCATAATCAATTAGCTCATAAGCCCTGTTCTGCAAAACGCGCATAACAATATAGGGCCCATGCCACATGGGTTGGAATTTTCCTTCCCCAGCTTATCGTGAGCTTGGTTGTATAGGAGGACAAGGTCTCCTTCTACAAAGGAATGAGGGGAAACCAAATGGTTAAAAGGAGCTTTGAACCGCTTTTTCTGTGCTTCTATGACAAGAGTAGAAAAGCGGCAAGTTTCATCAAGTCTCTCTAAATATAGAATACACTTTTCTTCTGGCGAAATATTAGGCAAAAATTCAATAGTTATCTTGAGAGAAGAGATTTCACATTCAATCCAAATGGTAGCTTCTAGACCATAGACAAGCTAGAATGGAGTGAATTTGGTTGCATCCTTCACTGAGGTTCGGTAAGCCCAGAGAGTTGAAAAAGACATGAGATGCCAGTTGGACTTGTGCATCCCAATCGTACGTTGAAGCATAGTGACGAGAAATTTGTTCACAGGTTCAACCTAGCCATTGGCCTGAGGGTAGTACAACATTGAGATGTTGTGACGCAGACCCAACTTAGAAGTCAACTCACCCATCATGTAATGAGGAAAATGAGAACCATGATCGGTAACACTGGCTTGAGGGTGTAATATTCCTACTTAGCCTAAGCTAAGAGGAACATTTATTTTTGTGTTACTTTCTGTTGTATGAATAAATGAATAAAGGAGGACATGTAAAACTCCTAAAAAGACTGAATAAATCAATGCCCATGTGAACACAAATAAATTAGGTTCATGTAAATAATCACTTGCAGGTGTGAAAGGGGTTTGAGCTGTGAGAGTGGGTCAACTTTGACCAAATCTACAACACTGTTTAGGTTCAAAGTATCTCCTAAAGGGACAGCGCAGTTTTAGAAGGAGGCCCCTCATGTGAAAAGAGAAAACTCATCAAGGTGGTTTAGGGTTTGCAAAGGCTCTCATCTTATAAAATGAAAGAGAAGGCAACAAGAGAAGGTTGTTGATTGATCATATTTCTGAGTATCTTGTCTGTTTAGAAAAATACTATTCTCTGTTGTTTAGTGGAGGATTGTGCTTGGAGCAGGGAAAATTTTAAGGATGGAAAATTATTTTTAAATTTAAAAAATTGGCGAATCTGACTAGTCCCTAATGTGAAAAATATAAAATCTTTATTGATGTATTTGTAAAATTATTCAAATTTATAATGATATTATATATATTGTCTATATAATTTTGGCAATTTTTAAGGTAAAACAATTTTATATTGTAAAATTTGGGCGAATCACTTTTATAAAAAAATGGAAATTGGTGAATCTTTTTTTTGGAAAAACCATGTGAAATTCGCCCACCTGCGAATATTAGCCCCTAAAATTTTCCATGGCTTGGAGTTCCTATGCAGGGATTTCACCTCTTTCTTTGAGGATTCTTGGAGGAGTATTAGTTGATTTGATCCACTATTAGGCTTGAGGCCAAGCTCTACTTACAATTGCAGCGCTGATCCATTGAGGGTTTTGCTACTTTTGCAAGCTGCAGCAAGTGGGATTCTAGATCTGTAGAGATCTAGCTTGTTTTGGGAGCCTCTTTTCATGGAGTGTGTCTTTTAACCTCCTAGAAGAGTGTCTCTTCCATTTTTTACTTCAGATCTATAACTTGGCAGTGGGCCATCTATGTCATTTGAGCTACAATGTTGTTTCCATTAATGGACTGCGTTATTTTGATATGAGGTTCTTTATGGTGTTTGATTCCAGTTTTGATCAGAGATCTCTGGTGCTGGCCTTTGCCTTTCACTTTGGTGATCCATGGATTAGCTTGCTGATCCCTGTTCTATTTAGATATGATATTTTGTAATGTAATGTTATATTGAGAAATTACTACAACATTTTACAGATTTGTAACTTGTCTCTCAGATCTACTTTTATTTATGCATGATTTGGTCAAAACCCCAAGGGGATCTTGTAAAGAAAACTATCTAGTTTCCAAATCTGAAATAGATATGATGTTTTGTCAATCGATCTTTCCTAGATCTATGTTGTAATATGTAGTTTATACACCTCCTGAAAATAACTCTATTGAGCCATTTCTGCTGATATATATGTGTTGTAACTCTCTTTTCTGAAGATATATTGCTCTATTGTCTCATGTAATCTGCTGTATATTGAAAGAGCTTCACTTTACCTATGATTTTCTACTGTAAATTCATTTTTTGATCATATTTGATGGCCTCCTCCCATATTTTCCAAGACCGCATTATTCTTGAAGCAGTTTGTTGTGCATAGTTGCAACCCCTCTTTTGGGAGATCTGTTTACCACACCTATTTTGATTTGTTTTTGCTCCCCTTTTGGATTTAGACTCCAGATCTACTGATCTAAGGGATCCAAGGGCTGTAAAATCATTTATGTACATCAATATCCCGGGAGTGCGTTATTTTTCCAAGCCTGTTGTACAACCCCCATTTTGGAACATTATAGTGGTATTAGAGCTCCTTTCTTGGCACAACCTGTGCTTACCTTGGAGCACTAGCCATGTTGCATTAAGAATAATATGATCCTCTTACTAAGAGGGAGAGGAGGTATCAGAACAAAAGTCATAAGAAGTATGACTATACTACTAAAGATCAAGACAAGGGTAAAGCCCCTGAGACTACAAGTGACAAAGAAGGGGAAAAGTTTGTAAGAACTATGTTGGTGGCCATGCAAGACCTTGCCAGAGAGATCAAGGATATGAGGATGGATAGAATGAGGGAGTCTCCTAGGATATTTCAGCTGGGAGAAAGTTCTGACATGTCTCATCATGGGACTGGTCAACCAGTGAATTTGCCACAATCCCCACAAGCCTCACAACGCTCCACTATGCCTATCTTCTTGGATGTGGAGAATGAAGGACCACAAGAGCAAGCCTCCATTGAAGGTTACTTTGTGGAGTATGACTCTCAGATTTAGAGATTCAAGGATAACTTGAGTTTCCAAGACTTTTTTCACCTCAACGACAGAAGAAGACCAGGGTAGCAGTATAGAGATGGTGGATTCTTTCATGGTAGACACCACTCTATGGGCAGATTCTTTTTGCCCAAGTTTGATGGATCATCCTCCATCTCTGGAAAGGCCTGGGTAGAAAATATGGATATCTATTTTCAGTTGAACAAAGTCCCTGAAGTTGAAGCCATCAAGATTGCAGTGCTTCACTTTGAAGGTGAAACACACAATTGGTGGTTCCAAGGGTTGTCTACATTGAGACACATCAATGTGACTACCTATTCTGAGTTTTCTAGAAGACTGGTGGAGAGGTTTGACAGGAAGGATCCTGAAGCACCCTTCATAAGCTGTGAAAGGCTGAAGCAGTCAAGAGATGCAGAAACTTATATCTCTAAGTTCCTGAGATTATCAGTCATGGTCCCTGATCTATCTGTAGCAAGGAGAGTCTACATGTTCATCGATGGCTTAGAGGAACCTTTGCATGGGTTGGTTAAATCTACCAAGCCCATCACTTTGCATGAAGCCATTGAGAGGGCTAGAGATCTCCAAGATGCCTTGCCAAAAGCAAAGGCAACTTTCCAGAGCAAGGCCCCTCACTTTTCCAAGGGGAAGGAAGGAAAAGCTACTCCACCCAAGGAGAGCTCTTTGAAGAAACCTCTTAATATTGATCTCAGGAGGGAATTGAGGAAGAAGAGACCGTGCTTCAATTGCCAAGGGTCATGGGCACCAGGACATAGATGTGTTGCTGGAAAAGCACACTACATAGAAGTGTTCTCATATTTTGAGGAGGAAGATGAAGGTGATGAGCGTAGGAGGGGTCACAGCGCGGATGATGATGATGAGGGAGATCAAACACCATCCAAATATGGGAAGGGAGCCTTTACTCCAACAAGTGGACTCTTGCCTCTTTGAGAGGAGTGCTTAAGTACTTGACCCTAATAGTACAAGGTATAGTCATGAATCAGAGAGTATCTGTCCTGATTGACAGTGGGGCAACCCACAACGTTATTGATGCTCACCTTGTGCAAAGAAGAGGAATCCCCACTAATATGTTTGAGGGATTTTCTATTTTGGTCCCAGGAGATAGGACCATGCAATGCATGCAATATGTTCCCTCACTCTCTATCACTATGGGATCCTACACTTTGGTGGATCACTTCTTTGTAGTTGACATACCAGACACCAACATCATCTTGGCTATCCAACGGTTGATTACCTTGGGGAAGGTTACCACTGATTGGAAAGCTTTGCAAATGGAGTGGGTGGAGTTGAAGAGTGGGAAACCACAAATGATTCAAGGCATGAGCACTTATACTTCACCTAATGTCTCCACACAAACAATAGAGATGGATTTGTGCAGTGAGAGCAGGGATCTCATAGCTCCTTCTCTCATGTTCATGAGGATGCTACAAGGGACATTCTTATCTCATGGAAAGCCACCTAGAATGCCATCAGATTTAGATCTTGTGGGGAAAGCCTCAAAAAGTGCTGCTCCAAATCTAGATCCAGGAAGGATTGGAGAAATGGAAGACCAAGCTACAACGTTGTGGGAGGAGAAGAATGGGAGGATCAACCTTCCCACAAATTTTTTTGGCATGGGTCATGACATAAAGGCAATCAGCAACATGACAGGAAATTCCATGGATGTATCAGCATTGCTATCATTATTGAGCAGTGTGGATCTCTATTGGAAATCTCAACTGCTTGTAGAGTATTCCAAAGATCTCCACACAGGTATGATACTAGATGGCATGCAGCAAGAAGAGGGCTACTTAGTCGAAGGGGGAGTCATCTATTATCATGGTAAGGTATTCTTGGCTAGAGCCTCCAAGCTCAAGAAAAATATCCTACAAGGAACATATGAATAATTCTTCCTCAGCCATATGTATTCAATGATGATCTATTCCTTGATCATGAAGAGTTTTGATTGGGAAGGCATGAGAGAGGACTTACATCAGCACTTTCAAGAGTGCAATAGCTATGGAGGATTGGGGCAGCCAGTGGACTCTTTGCAAGATTCATCTCAGTCAGCTCTTCCTTTGCTTAAGAGGAGGGGAATGCTCATGCACAACTCCATGTCTGTGAAGGACTATGATGGTAAAAGATTTGATCATGATAAGAAAGTTGTATTTTCTGATCTATTACATTCCTTTGCCATGTTTTTGTAGGATATGAATCCTAAAGGGAGTGAGAGATCATGTGGATCTCATAGTTTGTTGGGGGCCAATAGAAATTCTAAACTTGGCCACTCCCTTGATGTGCAAAGGGAGACTCCATTTTATGATGGGTGCTTCCCAAAGGCACCAAACTTATGTAACACCTTCAACCATGTTAAGGTGACTCATGCAACAAAAGTGTGGTGGGAATGCCACTTACCACCCCTGGATCTAATGAAGACAAGAGGTGCACTGCGCTAGCATCACATGTGGGATTTTGATCCACCTCCTCAAGTGCATATTTCAGTTTCCATATATGTAGTCTTGCTTCCATACATTGATGATATAGTTTTGTTGTTTATGGGATTGTATGGATAGAGGATGGGCAGTGTGTATGTACCACATGGGTTGGAACTCCTAACTATACTTCATGATACATGTTTTAGATGTAGCATTGCTCCAACTATGTTTATTTCTATTGAGTTTTTCACTCCTCAAGGGATGAACTATGCTCATATTATGTTGGCCTTGGAAGAACAATTCATGATGCATTGGCTTGTTTAGCACTTGGCTTATGATGAGGACTTGTCCTTGATGATCCCATCAATGGAGGAGGAGAAGAACTACAGCTCTTACCCTATCAGTTGCTCGAGGACAAGAAACATTTTGGAGGGGAGAACTGTAATGTTCCTACTTAGCCTAAGCTAAGAGGAATATTCATTTTTGCTTTACTTTTTGTTGCATGAATAAATGAATAAAGGAGGACATGTAAAACTCCTAAAAACGCTGAATAAATCAATGCCCATGTGAACACAGATAAATCAGGGCCATGTAAATAATCACTTGCAGGTGTGAAAGGGGTTTGAGCTGTGAAATAGGGTCAACTTTGACCAAATCTACAGTATTGTCTACATTCAATGTATCTCCTAAAGAGACAACGCAGTTTTAGAAGGAAGCCCCTCATGTGAAAAGAGATAACTGATCAAGGTCGTTTAGGGTTTGCAAAGGCTCCCATCTTATAAAAGGAAAGGGAAGGCAGCAAGAGAAGGTTGTTGATTGATCATATTTCTAAGTATCTTGTCTGTTTAGACAAATAA
Organism: Pinus albicaulis; assembly: GCA_034641835.2. Classification (NCBI taxonomy): domain Eukaryota; kingdom Viridiplantae; phylum Streptophyta; class Pinopsida; order Pinales; family Pinaceae; genus Pinus; species Pinus albicaulis. Next base: position 601,114,985 of record CM076581.1, on the reverse strand, counting down.
TATTCTTTACTGTTTAGTGGAGGATTGTGCTTGGAGTTCCTATGCAAGGATTTCACCTCTTCCTTTGAGGATTCTTAAAGGAGTATTGGCTGATTTGATCCACTATCAGGCTTAAGGCCAAGCTCTACTTACAATTGTAGCGTTGATCCATATAGGATTTTGCTGCTTTTGCAAGCTACAGCAAGTGGGATTCTAGATCTGCAGAGATCTAGCTTGTTTTGGGAGCCTCTTCTCATGGAGTGTGTATTTTAACCTCCTAGAAGAGTGTCTCTTCCATTTTGTACTCGTTAAGGAGGTAAATCCCCTCTGCGGACAGAGGCGATCCCTACTAGCCCAGCAGGGGTCTAGCAACAAACAAACAATGCTATGACGCAAGCTCCTAGTTACGAATGGAAAGACTAGGAATAGAAGCCTACATGGATTCCAACGCTATAATCCGAAGAAGAAGTGTCCCCGTCCTTCAGCCCTGGCAGATCACAATCCTTCCACGATCTCCGCGGATGAACACCTGCACATAGAAGAAACGAACAGATACAAGCATAGGAACCAGCATACGTAACTAAACATCGGTCAGAAAAGATATTACTCACATTAACATGATGGAAAACGGAGTGGAACCATAATCATAGTCATCTATTAAATAATAAACGAATAGAGGTTACAACCAAGTTCTGACGTCGCAGCCTCCTTCGAACGGGTCTCCGGTCATCCACGTCTCGCAAAGCTCGCCAAGGAAAGGGAAAACCTCTCCAGAGTCTCGTGACAATGGTCTCCTTACTTGAGTCGGCCTTAAGGGAAAGAGAGGATTCTTTACAGCACAAAGGCTCTTGGGAATATGGAGATACAAAGCTTAGGCACTTCAAGACTAGCTTGCCATGGATTTGAGCAGGCGTTTATAGATGGGGAAGGAGGGAGTTGGGATCCCTATTATTATGGGATTGGCCCTATCAACAAGGAAGGTTCCATGGGAGGTGGCAAAACCACTTCCCTTCCATAGAACTCCCGCAGCCAAACCTCCCAACTCAAGATAGGCAATGGTTCCTGAGTTTGTTGGAACTCAACTTCCGCCATCTTTATTTAAAAAATAGTCCCTAAATTGGGTGGCGCGACTGCTGCTCTATGACAGAGCGCCAGTTGGCGCGACCTCTTTGCATGATTTTCCCCATTGGCGCGAGTACTGAACTGCCTGCCCGCGCCAATGCCAAAAGGGATGTTTTTCATGATTTTTGTAAGGAGATGTCTCAAGGGAAAATAAAGCTCATGCTTAGAGGAATGCATTGATGATGTTTTCAAGGCATGACAATGTTCACAGGTCACAAAATGGGTCCTCCATTGTGCGGGACGGGGAATGGTAGGGACGGTGACAAATTACTGTGTAACAGATGCCCCCTAAAGTGTGAGGCCCGAGAGAGAGAGGGGTGAAATGCTTTACGAGAACATGTTCAACTGAAGGCCCGCCGTCGGAAAACCTGCGCAAAAAGATACAACTGATATCTCAAGTACATGATGTATAAGTGGTATGGACGCAGCCATCCGAAACAGAGTATGCTATAATCCGGATCCAGGGTATGGGCGCAGCCATCCAACTAAGATCAAATAAATAGACTCAGGTATGGTCGCAGCCATCCAATCAGTGAGTCATGTACATGATAATAATCCACAATCGCAGCCTGGATTACAACAGACATAATCCAGGGTCTTGCGCTCCATCTCGACCCAAAAAAGTACAAGTTCATGCATGTGAATATGTGAGCTGAAGTCGAACATGCAAGAACATCGTCGGATTACCAGCCAATGATGAAAGCTGTTAACCGACGCGAGAGAAACCACCAATAATGACAATGGTCCCCAAGGTACTACAGGTACAATCTACGGCGTGCGAATAAATGAACTGACGTCGAACACCCGCAGAATCACTCGATCATAGGCCAATGATGTAAACCTCTCGTCGAATGCGACGAACCTGCCATTGAGGCATGCAGGCTCCAAGGTACCAAAAGGAGTCTCTAGACCAACTTCCTGGATAATGAGTTGATGTCGACAGGAAGTGACCTTGATCGAAGGTGGGCCATAATGATTCCCACATCATCGACACGAGACAGAGGAACATAATGTTTTTGTTGTGAATCAGGATCATATGAGAAACAGAGGAAGGTTGATATTTGCAGAGGCCAACTTCTCTTGAACACATGAACGGCACGACAATGGACTTGGCAGTATTTGACATCAACGGATCAGAGGTCATGGCGACGAGGCAGTGAACAGATGAGAGGCCAAAAGAGATTACCCAAACCCATGGAGGCAAAGTGAAGCAACGAGATGAGATGTCCCCAACCCGACACGGATGCAGACAAGTGCCATGTTCAAGAGCGACATACTGCCGATGACAACGACGATGGTTCCATTTTTTCCCCCACCATTTCTGGCGAGTACCCCAATTATTTTTAATAACAAGCTTGAAGGGGATAGCATATGCTTGCGATATAAGTCCGCCCTTCGGGCGAATCCATCCTAGTGCATTTAACGAGTCCCAGGAAGGAGAAACTCGGAGAACGTCATTTCGACTAGACCCGATGTCATCAGGGTTTAACGAGTCTGACAAAGGAAGAACTCGGCGTCTTTTCATGTTTAGAGAGTTTGAAAAGACAGCGGAAAAGAAAACTCCACAGGTCCCTTTTCGTAAATAGTTTCCCAGATCCGAAAAGGTAGAAAACAATATCCGGGAAAGCCTCCTAGTCGCGATAGGCTAGGGTATTCCTTTTTCGTAATCGATCCATCCCAGCCCGAAAAAGGGTTAAACTTATACTGGGTGGATGTCGATTCGTGTCCATTTTAACGAGATCGAAACGACAAGGGCCTCGGCGATCTTTTCATATTTAGAGAGTTAGAAAAGAGCTGAAAGATGACTCCAGAGTGACTTTTTCGTGTATTTACCGAGTCCGAAAAAGTATAAAATACAACTCGTTTCCATCGTTTAAGTCGCAAAAACCTGCTGCTGCACATACCAAGCAAGCATAAAATCCATTTTCGACATAACATATGCAAATATTTGATAAAAATAACTTTTAAAACTCATTTAATGTCGAAAAAGTTATAAATATGTCAAATTGGTAAAAACAAAATTACTTTTACTATTTACCTTGGTAGAAAGCAACAGTGGTCCATTTGGAGCAGAAACTTTCGTCGACGATTGCGACCAATCCAGGCAACCATTCAGCTTCTCGTCTGTCACAGGTAAAAGGCGCTCCCATGCTCTACATTTTCATTCATTTTTTAATGATTTTCCTTTAAAAATCAGTTCTGTGAGGCCACTCTTAAAAATTTAGGGCTGCGCCCATTGGCGCGGGTATCGGGCACGGACCCGCGCCAATGAGCTCTTTTTTATAAAGGGCTCGCGCCACATGGCGCGACTGTTCGCAAAACAGCCGCGCCAGCGGCCGAACCTTAAATTTCGCCCAAAATTTCGACATGTGGACCAAATTGCTTGGAATTTGAAGCTCACCAAAGATCTAACCAGGGGTTTTTGACCATGTGAATGCAGATAATCACTCAAAATGGCAATCGAATGGAAGGAACGAGAGCACGGAGAAGAGGATGAACAAGCCATGCAAAGCCAAGCTTGCATGAATGCACTTAGAGACTGTGGATTGAAAAAGTTCTTCCTCACGCCATGTTTACGAGCTCAGCCCGAGCTCCTCCAATATCTAATCAACATCTGGGATGAGAACGAACAAGTGTTCAGGTTACGAGACCAGGTGTTAGAACTGGAGGTCACCGACATTTATTTCATCACTGGATTGTCCCGCAGAGGTCCAATCCCTGTACTGACTGGAAGCAGACCATCTGGGGAAAAGATGGAAGAAGTAATGGCACGGGTGTGCCGAGGGGCACAAACAGGATCAGGAAGCAAGAAAGTGGATATCCACACCATCCCTGATCTAGCACTGAGAGTAGTTCTCCATACCATTACGCGGGCTGCTGGGTCGCAGGCTCCGCACGAGGCCACGAAGACTCAACTCCTGCTGGCCTCAGAATGCATGGGTCCCTTACTGTTCAACTGGGCAGAAGCAGTAACCATAAACATGAAAAGGCAGCTCACAAGGTGCAAACAGGGAAAACTGAAACAGTTCGGTTATGGTTCCATCTTGGTATCGTTCATTCTGGAACGCATACCAATCTTCCAGGGCCAAGGGGCCGCAGTGGCGAGTCCGATACCACGAGAGCCACGAATGGCTCGCTGGGTAGCACTGATGCCCAGATCTGGAGGTGGCCAACAAATGTCCTGGAGGCCAGAGTTCTTTAGGTGGTTACGGCGCCAGCTGATCGTCGTGGAAGATTGGCCCTATTCGGGAACTGACTTTACCGGGGACCCAGATCTCCCACTACCAGAAGGAGATGACTGGGACGAGGAGCTGGGTAAGACCTCATATTTTTTATTTTATGTTTATATGTTTTTTTTTGTTGATACACATTCGTCTTAACACAATCATATATGCATGCAGATGTAGGACCTGAGAGACCAGCTGGGATGTCTCCAATCTCCCGAAGGACACAACTCGCCCCTGAGATTCAGGGAGAAGGCACCGGAGGAGATGAACTGATCCAGAACCTCGAGGGGATTGCCCACGGGATCCCAGACTATGCCCGGCTAGCAGACGTACCGATGGCATACCAGCGCCACACGGTGGGAGTTCCGAATCGGATCCACCGAATCCTGAGGCGCCTAGTGCGTGCAGTGACGTGCTACCATGAGCACCATGCGGATTAGTCCTTAGGATTTATGCCACACCTATTTTTGAGAGACACAGTGTCTCAGGATGTACTAAGACGATTATGTATATTTTTTGAGTTTTATGTGATGCACACTGTGCAAAAATTTCGACACACATATATATATATACATATGACTATTTTGGATGGATCTTTCTTTACATGTGATGATGTTTTCTATATGTCATGCAAATTTCTAATACAGATGTAATCTAATGTATTAGTTACATAACAAACGACCCAATGCGAAATGTATTCACACAATGTATCTAATCACACATTTCATTTTTACGCAAGCTTAAAAGCACACATGAACACACACATATGCAAACTATGCTTGAAATTGAATTTTATTTTTAAACAAGCTTAAAAGCACACCTGTGAACACACACATATGCAAACTATGCTTGAAATTGAATTTTATTTTTAAACAAGCTTAAAAGCACACCTGTCAATCGATATGCAAACTATGCTTGGACACAGGGAAAACAGGCATGCCCCCCAGCATGGTGTCTCAATTCGAGGTGCATGCCCCCTAAGCTTCAGTCCATTGAAAATGGAGTGAAGGTTCAAAACAAAAAGTCGAATTGAACATGCTTGTGTTTCATTATTTTAACGAGGTTGACACACTTAAAAGAACTATCCTCAAACAACTTGTTTCATTGTTTTTAGGAGCTCGACACAAGTGGAGGAACTATGCTCCAACGACCTTGTTTCATTTTTTAAGGAGCTTGACACAAGACAATGAACTGTGCTCCGACAGCCTGGTTTCATTTTTTAAAGAGCTTGACACAGGGAAGGAACTGTGCTCTAACCGACTTACATCAAAATGAACAAGAAGGCGGTGCTTCCAAGATTTCCACTCCTGATGGAAGGGAAACACCCTGGAAGTCAGGACCCAATGCCCCCAGCACATTATGCACAACGGCATCATCACTAAGCACATGCACGGGGTAAGTAGCCACATAGTTGACCTGCGGTGCGGCAGAGACAACAGGTGGATAAAAACCAGGAGGGGGTGATGGCGGACCAGTTGCCACATTAGGACCAAAGAATGACAGCTGATCAATGGTCACGATCCTTCCTTCATGCGGAAAACAGGCCACACGAAAGAGGGAGGAGACGAGCGCTCCCATGGCATAGGTGTGATCGCGCCCCAAAAGCAGATTGAAATCCAAGGGGCCTGGAATGACCATCACGTCCATATGGACGGTTTTGCCTCCCAAAGTAACAGGTAACCTTGGAAGGATCGCCAACGGTTGAATCGTCCTTCTGTTAAAAGTGAGCAGATTCTGCGTAACAGGCGCAAGCGGCGGCGAACCGAAAGCTTGCCAGGTAGTTGAAGACAGAATACTAACAGAGGCACCTTCGTCTATAATGGTGCTGGGTACAACCAGACCAAGAGCCTGTACTGTGATCTCGAAAGGCACGTAAGACGGAAGGCGAAATCCTGCAAATCGATTCCAGTCAAAGGAAGCGACCAAACTACTCGGAGGGGCTACCATCGAGATGCGAAGGTCTTCCCCTGATGTTACGAAAGCAGAAGCCTCCTCCATGACCTCCATCTCGAAGGCGGGAGGAAAATCCTCCGTAGCCTCCATCTTGGGAGGGGGAGGAGCAGCTTCTTGAAGTACAGGGACAGGAGAATCTTTCTCCAAGTCTGAAGAATCTGAAGAAATCAGAAGGACATGGGGGGTGTGAGATCCACTCTCGACAGAAAAAACCTGGTGCATCGTGGACGGGGCCAGTTCAACCGATCCTACGACCAATGGTTGGTCAGGGACGGATTCGTGAATTTGAATTTCTGGGGGAGTGGGATCGACCAAGGATGACTCTTGACCAATCACGGCATTAGTAGGTGGAAGACTCAAAGAAAGCTGCTTATAACCAGCCGGGAGGCGTGGTGTAGAAACAGTCGGGTTGTCCAAGACTCGCTTGGCTTCATCCATATAAGGACAAAGGTGAATAGCATGGTGCCCTTCACACAACTTACAGGGATTGGTGATCTTACCCTGTTTCTTAAGAGTCTTATCAGCACCAGTCGAAGATGTGCCCCCAAACTGGCTCCCGAAAGTCAAAGACAATGGTGGATGACTGTTGGACCATGCTTCAAGCACCTTGGGAATGCCAGGGCAGTCTCGAAGCAAATGGTCTCCCGTGCACAACATGCACGGGAACTTGACTTTCCGTGGAGGGTCGGAGGGCCTATCAAGATGAGATTTCTCATGGACAGTAGCTGTACATTTAGCCTCTCGCTTATCAGACTTCTTCTTCTTTGTCTTCTTCTTCTTCTTCTTAGCCACCTGGTTACTCGAATCCAGACTTTCACCGGGCGAAGCAGAAGAGGAGGACGCAGAAACAGGCGAAGAAGGGGAGAGGTCCACCTTGGAATCAACATGAGGTTGTTCAGGTGGAGGAACTGATTGAACAGTAGTGGAGACATTCGGGACAACAGAGGTTGAGAACAACCAAACAGGCAACCCAACAGTTAACCCAGGAAGGGATAACGTCGCCATGTAAGGAGCACCAACATTTCCAAAAGGAGGAAAATGACCAGGATTCCCTTCTGAGGGGATTCCTTGGTTGGTAAACTCTGGAAAGGTTGCCATCAAACTCAAAACCACACACGGGCTGAAAACGAGTTAAGGGCACACGGTCACACGGTCAACAAGCAATATCTAAGCAGGCGTGTAATCGTGGGCGATTAATTTTACCACATTGGAAATTAAGAAATTCTACCGTTTCATGTTTTAAGAGTCGAGAAACGATAAAAAGATGACTCTATCTCTTTCAGAGTTGACACAAGCGTGAAAGGACAAGCGCTTGACGGTCTTTTCAAGTTTAGGGAGTCAGAAAAGACCAAATGACCGCTCAGGAAAAACTAGGCACAAAGGGTGTACCAAATATCCGTGAACTGCAATATACACCTTGGTTTCAATAATGAAATAGAAATCGACCAAGGACTTTCCGTACGTGCAGGTAGTCTCCCCGAATGTTGTGTTCGGTGTATCACGGGTATAGGGCGGCAGACTCGGCTTCCTGTGGATAAAGGATTGAAAACCTAGAGGGGTCTCCTTTTATATACGTGACGGTACGGGGAGCGCAAGTCCGTACTAGCGCTGTCTAAAGCCAACAGGCGAACGACAGCTGCTAGGTTTAACGACGCCGGAACACGTCTCTAGCCTAGACCTTCTAAATATGTTTCGTTAAGTTCCAATGCTGCCTTGGGTTAATTGAATAAATTTTATAGTTGATCTTCAATTAAGTTTCAATTTCCAGGCCCTATCGTATGTAGTGTCTCGAAAGACTCCTAAATGCAAGCTATATGCCACAGTGCAACATTTCGTTCGATGAAAACTAGTTAAATAAGAGTTGAGAGCTTTTATGCAAACGAAATGAACGGAATCCAAACAACAATGTCTCTAATGCAACTAATGCAATTGAAAACTTTTCATTCAAACACTAATCACTAGCGACATGGAAAAGATCACAATTTGCACTAATTAACAAAAGCAAAAGAGATTTTTTTTTTAATTTTCAATGTTTAATGGCTAATGTGCACTGAAAACAAAAGGAACAATTTGAGAAATGATATCCAAGAGAGCGAAACAAACAAAATTCACTCAACAATGCAAGCAATCAGATCCCCAAATCGACCCAAAGTCTCTCAAAGCAGAGAAAAGACTCAAAAGCTTCCGATGGACCGTGTGATCTAGGTCCAAAGCAAGGCAAACGATTTTTGAATGAAGGAAGGAACAATCACCCAAAAAACGCAACAAAACAATCAAAGACTGTTAAGAGAGCATGGAGAATCAATCAGCAAGTTGACAGGACAATCAAGACACCTAAACTCCCAAGGAGGGCTCGATACACTAAGCCACTAGATGTCCTAGGGCTCGAAACGTGAAATCGGTAGATAGAAGCAAATGAACTGTAAATATTGCGGAATTCTAAACAAATATACCCCAAATATTATCAAGCAACAGAAAACTAGTAAATATGCCACCATCAACGCAGAGTCAAAATAAGAGGCCCCAAAAAACTGTTAGTATCCCCATGGAGTCACAATTTGTTGATATGAATCCCTCTGATAGCATATCCTTGTTTAGCCCAACATAAGTCATAACAAACAAAATGCATTGTTATGGATAAAGCCCTAGGTTAATAATTTGTTGACGTTGGAATGAAGCTCACTGGATTCAACGCAGGACTCAGAAGAAACGTCCCTGCCCTTCTGCCTCAGTGAGTAATCCTTCATCATCTCACAGATAATACCTGCATAAGGAAGAATGTCATATGTTACAGAAACTCAGCATGCTTAACCAGCCAATGGCCCCAGAAAGATGTTGCTGGACACATGATGTTCTGAGTGGAACCAGAATCATAGTCATCTATTAAAGTGGTAAACGAATAGAAGTTACAACCAAGTTCTGACGCTGCAGCCTCCTTCGCGCGGGTCTCCGGTCGTCCACGTCTCGCAAAGCTCGCCGGGGGAAAGGGAAACCCCTCCAGAGTCTCGTGACAATGGTCTCCTTTACTTGTTACCTTAAGGGAAAGAGAGGATTTTAAAGCAACACAAAGGCCTTTAAATATGGAGATATGAAGTTTAGGCACTTCAAGACTACGTATGATTTTGAGCAGCTTTTTATAGATGGGGAAGGAGGGAGTTGGGATCCCTATTATTATGGACAATCTGTGACGAATAAGAAGGTTCCATGGGAGGCAGCAAACTAATTTTCCATAGAACTCCGCAGCCAAATCTCTCTGCAACTCAAGATAGCAATCTAGCAATTTTGCTGAGTTGTTGAACCCACTACTACTATTTTATTTAAAAAACGCCTCCCTAAAATGGGTGGCACGACTCATGGTTTCTATAGCGCCAAGTGGCGTGACCTCTTTGCAGGATTTTTCCCATTGGCGCGAGTACTGAACTGCCTGCCCGCGCCAATGCAAAAAGGGATGTTTTTCATGATTTTTGCAAGGAGATGTCTCAAGGGAAAATAAAGCTCATGCTTAGAGGAATGCATTGATGATGTTTTCAAGGCATGACAATGTTCACAGGTCACGAAATGGGTCCTCCATTGTGCGGGACGGGAATGGTAGGGACGGTGACAAATTGTTTGCACAAATATATCGTGGAATGGTAGGGACTATGACAAATTGTCAACAACTTCAGATCTATAACTTGGTAGTGGGCCATCTATGTCATTTGAGCTACAACGTTGTTTCCACTGATGGATTACATTATTTTGATATGGTGTTTGATTCTAGTTTTGATCAGAGATATCTGGTGCTGGGCTTTGCCTTTCACTTTGGTGATCCATGGATTAGCTTGCTGATCCATGTTCTGTTTAGATCTGATATTTTGTAATGTAATGTTATATTTAGAAATTATTGTAGCATTTTACAGATCTGCAACTTGTTTCTTATATCTACTCTTATTTATACATGATTTGGTCAAAACCCCAAGGGGATCTTGTAAAGAAAACTATCTAGTTTCTAGATCTGAAATAGATATGATGTTTTTTCCATAGATCTGTCCTAGATCTGAGTTGTAATATGCAGCTTCTACAACACCTGAAAATAACACTGTTGAGCCATTTCTGCTGATATATATGTGTTGTAGCTCTCTTTTATAAATATATCTTGCTCTATTGTCTCATGTAATCTACTGTATATTTAAAGAGCTTCAATTGACCTCTGATTTGCTGTTGTACATTCATTTGTTAATCATATTTGATGGCCTCCTACCCATATTTTCCAAGACTGCGTTATTCTTGAAGCAGTTTGTTGTGCATAGCTACAGCCCCTCTTGTAGGGTGTTTTCCAACTAGACTAGGTTGTGGGAGATCTGTTTACCACACCTAGTTTGATTTGTTTTTTCTCCCCATTTGGATTTAGATTCTAGATCTGCTGATATAAGGGATCTAAGGGCTAAAAACTCATTTCTATACATCAATATCCCAGGAGTGTGTTATTTTTCCAAGCCTGCTATGCAATCCCCATTTTGGAACATTACAGGGGGACACCAAACCTAGTAATGACATGATTGAATAGAAATTGTGTGATTGTATTACTATCAGCTGTAAGTGTAGGCATTTCTTAAGCCCATTTTTTGAAGTAGACCCGAATAGTAACCTCTTTATTATCCACAAGAACAATATTGGAAACCCATTATATCAAGGGAATCAGATAAATAAAACCAGCTCTAAGAAGTTTTTCAACTTCACCTTGAATAGAAGCCTCCTTTCTAGGGTGCACAAGAAAAATATGTTGGCAAATAGGCTTCACACCATGATAATTAGGAATCTCATGCACCACTATACTCGGATCAATGCCAAGAATTTCTTCGTAAGACCACGCGAAAATGTTGCGAAACTCGTGGAAGATACTAGTATAGACCTTGATCTCATCGAAAGAACAGGTCAGCCTAATATGGATGTTCTCGACAACCCCTGGTTTGACGGAGATGTCGATAGGCATCATTTTCATGATGTTTCCCAAGCTACCTTTTGCAAAGACTTTGAGTGTCAGGATGGGCGTCTGAAGCAGATGAGAAGGAAATTGAGAGTAAAACTTGTCGAGACAAGTAGAAATGGCCCCAAGGCCAGGCATGAAAGAGAAATTATGATGAAAATCATCCAAAATTGGGTCCTCAAGAGACATAGTCTCCATGATGGCCTTATCAGTGGGAAATATCTCATTTAAGGGATTGGGCGAATCCAAAGCGCCGAGCCAAGGGGATTGAGAACAAGTGTCAAGAGACATACTCAAAGGAGCATGATCAGAGGGAGGAGAAGCCGAAGCTGAAATAAGTTCACAATAATCAATCTCTATGGGACTTAACAGCATCGAGTCACCAAACGAATCAATCTGCTCAGGCGAAGGGATGACCCATGGATTAGAAGACGTAGAGGTCATGTTAACTTGAGCAACGTTGGGTGCCGGAAGAGGAAAAAGACCCATGAGGGCAGGATCTTTGAAAAGACCTGACCCTATGCTCTCATAAGGCGTAGGAATACGAAGAAGTGAAATGGTTAACTGATCGACAATGATGATCTTTCCTTCATGTGGAAATCAAAGAACATAAAAGAGAGTGGATGAAATGCACAACATGGCGTGAGTCCAACTGCGACTGAGGAGAAGGTTGTAATTGAGCCTGGCGTCAATGAATTCAACCTCAACATTAACTATTTTCCCTTCTAATGTAATAGGAAAACTAGCGAGAACACCAAGAGGATGAGATTCCCTTCCATCAAAAGCTTCTAAAGCATTTGGAGATGAATTGAGGGCTTGAGAACCAATGGCTTTCCAGCAGGCAGATCACATGACACACATAGATTCACCCTCGTCCATGATCACTCGATGGATATTCTTTCCACTAATCCCAACTTGGATGAGCAACGCAAGCTAGTGAGGGAGATGCGGGATGAAATTTTCCAAATTGAAATTGATAAGGCTCAAATCGGTGGGATCAACCGCTCCGATGGAAGATAACAAAGCCTTCCATTGAGACAGAGAACTCTAAATTACTTCCAATGCAAACATAGAAGATGGCCCCTGAGCCAAATCCTCAAAAATACTGTAATGCTGAGCAGCGTGGCATTAGGATTGTAGGAAGACTTGTGGAGTACACCTTTGCAAGGTGGTCATACAACAGGCTCTGTGTTGGGCCTTTCAATCTGAAGAGGGCTAGAAGTAGGTGGGGGAGGAGGACCATCAACGATTACCTTCCCTATTTCTTGACGTAGTTCAGTATAATATTTTGATTGAGTAGCAATAGAAACAGATGCAGGACCGTTCATCATGAAAAATTGAGAGCCAAATGGGGCAGAGGACCAAGGTTGCTCTACCAACTGAGTTAGCTATGATGGGAAAGGTTCTTTAAGAACAACTAGAGTGCCTTGGGTGCCTTTGAGTGGCTCCATTGACAACTGTTTGTCATGGAGGACTGGCCCTATTCTAGCACAGACTTTACCAGTGCTTCGGATCTCCCCCTCCTAGCACGAGAGGATTTGGATGAAGCATTGCGTAAGACTCATTTTTTTATTTTGATGAGTATTATGATTTTTTTTATTATATATGTTCTAATGTTAATGCATGTATTTGCAGATGTCAGCCTAGAAATACCTGCAGGGATGTCTCCAATAGCACGAAGGATTTCTCGTGATTTTGATGTGGCCCCTCATGGTGAGGGAAGCGAGGAGGAGGAAATCGTACGCAACCTGGAGGACTCACCAGTAGAATCCCAGACTATGCGAGATTTGATGATGTTCCTCGTGCATACTAGAGACATACTGCAGGGGTGTCGAACCATTTTCACCGCTTATTGAGGTGGGTTGTGTGAGCAGTGACATGCTACCATGAGCATCATGCCAACTAGACACCTACGCTTTTATTTCTGCATATTTTTTTAGAGACATAATGTCTTAGGATGTAACCAAAACATATCTAATTTTTGAGCTTATGCTGAACATGGATGTAAACACTCGATATATATATATATATATATATATATATATATATATATATATATATATATATATTCCTATTTTCTTGTATGAATCTTATCATGTGATGATGATGTTTTACAAATTACGCAAATGTTTATCTAATACAGTATTGGCTACTATATCGGTTAACGCATTCATTTATCTACGAATATGTAGATATGTGATATAATCAAAATTTATTTCTAATAAACTAACACGAAAGTACAACCTCAATATTTGAGGATTTCTAATAGAATAATGCCCATTAAGCTAAAGAATAACAAGTTGAGAATCTAGGTTAAAAATCAATGCACGAATGTCGAAAGCAATGGCCTCAATTAAGAGTTCAATGAAAACACTATATTCAGCGACATTGTTTGTGGTTCATCCTAGACAAATACCTTGAAGGTATATCAACTCACCATCAGGATTATAAATCACCCAGGCTATAGAAGATAGATTCTGGGTACTGTGAGAGGCACCATTTGCGAAACCAACATAAGGAGTAAAAGACATCTGCACAATAAGCAACAACCCAATAAGCAGGAAAACCGCTCACAAAGCACACCAAGCCAAAAATGTACAAAAATGAAAAAACACATATGTACAAAAGAAACATGCACAAGAAACTCATGCATAGTACTTTTTGAGATACAACCCATTTATGGGCTGATTTAGAGGATAAACTTCATATTCAATTAGCTCATAAGCCCCGTTCTGCAAAACGCGCTTAACAATATAGGGCCCATGGCACATGGGTTGGAATTTTCCTGCCCCCAGCTTATCGTGAGCTTGGTCATACATGAGAACGAGGTCTCCTTATACAAAGGAAAGAGGGGAAATTGACTAGTTATATTGAGCCTTGACTTTCCTTTTCTGTGCTTCTATCACAAGAGCAGCAAAGCGGTAAGTTTCATCAAGCCTCTCTAAATATAGAAGACGTTATTCTTCTGGAAAAGTATTAGGAAGCAATTCAACAACTATCTTGACAGAAGTGATTTCACATTCAATAACAAGGGTAGCTTGTAGACCATAGACAAGCTAGAATGGAGTGAATCCGGTCGCATCCTTCACTGAGGTTTGGTAAGCCCAAAGAGCTGAAAACAACATCAGATGCCATTTTGACTTGTGCATCCCAATCATACATTGAAGTGTAGTGATGAGAACTTTGTTCACGGATTCAACTTGGCCATTGGCCTAAGGGTAGTATGACATTGAGCTGTCGTAATGGAGACCGAACCTAGAAGTGAACTCAACCATCATGTAATGACAAAAATGAGAACCATGATCGGTAACAATGGCTTGAGGGACACCAAACCTAGTAATAACATGATTGAATAGAAATTGTGTGACTATCTTGCCGTCAGCTATAAGTGTAAGCATTTCTTCAGCTGATTTTGTGAAGTAGAGCCAAATAGTACCTTGTTTCTTATCCACAGGAACAATATTGGAAACCCATTATGTCAAGGGAATCGGATAAAGAAAACCATCTCTAAGAAGTTTTTCAACTTCACCTTGAATAGTGGCCACCTTTCTAGGGTGCACAGGACGAAGACACTGGCGAAAAGGCTTCGCACGAGGATAAGTAGGAATCTGATGCACCACTATACTCAGATCGATGACAGGAATTTCTTCATAAGACCAAGTAAAAACGTCACAAAACTCACGGAAGAGACAAGTATAGACCTCGATCTCATTAGGAGAATAGGTTAGCCCAATATGGATGTTCTCGACAACCCCCAGTTTGATGGAGATGTCGATAGGCATCATTTGCGTGATGTTTCCCATGTTATCTTCTACAAAAAATTCATGTGTCAGGATGGGCATTTGAAGCAGATGAGAAAGAACTTGAGAAGCAAACTTCTCGAGAAAAGTAGACATGGGCCCCAAGGCCAGGCATGAAAGGGGAACAATGATGACTATTGTCCCAAGGAGGGTCCTCAAGAGACAGTCTCCACGATGGCCTTATTAGTGGGAAATATCTCATTTCAGGGATCGGGTGAATTGGAAGCACAAAGCCAAGGGGATTGAGAATAAGTTTCAAGAGACATACTCAAAGGAGAATAATTAGAGGGAGGAGGAGCTGAAGCTGAAATAAGTTCACAATAATCAATCTCTATGGGACTTAACGACATCGAGTCACCAAAAAAACCAATCTGCTCGAGCGAAGGGATGGCCCATTGATCAGAAGACCTAGATATCATATTAGCCTGAGTAGTGTTGGGTGCTGGAAGAGGAGAAAGACCCATGAGGGAAGGATCTTTGAAAATACCTAGCCCTATGTTCTCATAAGGCGTAAGAATACGATATACATATGGGACGTTGCTCTTAGAAGAAAAAGAAGTGAAAAAGGTCAACTGATCGATAGTGATGATATTTTCTTCGTGTAGATATCAAAGAACATGAAAGATAGTGGACAGAACACACAACATGGCATGAGTCCAACTGCGACCAAGGAGAATATTGTAATTGAGCTTGGCTTCAACGACTTCAACCTCAATATTAATTGTTTTCCATTCTAATGTAATAGGAAAACTAGCGAGAACACCGAGAGGGAGAGATTCGCTTCCATAAAAAGCTTCTAAAGCATTTGGAGATGAATTGAGGGCTGGACAACCGATGGCTTTCCAGAAGGTAGACAACATGATGCACGTAGATGCACCCTTGTCCACGACTGCTTGATGGATATTCTTTCCATTAATCCCAACTTGGATGATCAGTGTAAGCAAGTGAGGGAGACGTGGGATGAAATTTTCCAAATCAAAAGTGATAAGGCTTGAATCGGCGGGATGAACCCCTCCGATGGTGGATAACAAAGCCTTCCGTTAAGACAGACAACTCTGAAGTACTTCCAATGTAGACATAGTAGATGGCACCTGAGCTAAATCCTCAACAATAGTGTAATGTTGAGTAGCATGGGTGTTAGGATTGTAGGAATACTTACGGAGTACACCTTTGGAAGGTGGTCGTACAACGGGCTCAGTACTGGGCCTTTCAATCTGAAGAGGGCTAGAAGTAGGCGAGGGAGCAGGGCCATCAATGATTTCCTTCCCTGCTGCCTGACACGGTTTGGTATAATCTTTCGATCGGGTAGTAATAGAAACAGATGGAGGACCATTCATCATGAAATACTAAGAGCCAAATGGGGTGGAGGACTGAGGTTTCTCCACCAACTAAGTTTTTTGTGATGGGAAAGGTTCTTTAAGAACAACCAGAGTGCCTTGGGTGCCTTTGAGCAATTTATTCACTTCAGCCCATCGGGAACAGTCCTGGGTGTAATTCTCTTCATCACAAATCAAACAAGGGTACTTCAGTGTTCGCTGTGAACCATCATCAACAGGAGATTTCTGAGAATCCTGTTTCGGGGTATCGGCTTTCACCTTACCTTTACCCTTCTTTTTACCCTTGGAAGTTTTATCCGCCGGATTGGACTAGACAGCATTCACTTATGTGGTTTTACCCGAATTCGGAGGTGGCTGAGAAGTAGTATCGCTGGAAGGAGTAGATTTTTTCTTCGTAGGATTTGGAGAAGACTTCTGAGAAGTATGAGACATGGAACTGATGATACCATCGATGAATGGTGTCGCCGGTGCTTTGGAAGTTCCAGGTCAAGGGGCATCAGGAAAGAGTTCATACAATGTGCCAGACTCAGAGTCCACGAGATCAAGGTACTGGGCTTGAGCGATGGCTTGTTCCTTAGTAACACATGCCCCCATAGCAATGTCCTTAGAAATCAGAGCAATGAAGTATGTAGTGAACCAATAAGTTAGAAGCTAATCAAGAATCTCAAACTTGATCAAATGATGATGACGCCTCCATTCATGAATATGATTAGAGATATGAGTAGCTCGATCTTGCTTCAAGGATGTGAGGAGGTGTGTCCCAATTTCATACTGAATTAGTAACTGAAAGTGCGTGAAAAATTCCATGGCTAAAGAGTTGAGATCTTGGAAGACGTCGTGGGATAGTTCAATGTACCACTTGGCAACAGCACCAGTGAGAGTCCCTTGGAAAAGATGGATTCGAATGGAATCATCAACCAAAGAGTTAGAGGAACACCAAATATGGTATGTCATAACATGCGCTTCGACGTCTTCTCCAGACTTTCCCTCAAATTTGGGACAATCACCAGGAATTTTGGTTGGAACTAGAGGCCAATATGGATTATGAAGGATAGGATCGTTCGTCAACTTTGACACATCGGGCAGATCCAATGTAGCAAGGAAAGGTAATTGAGGATTGAAAGCTATTGTAAGTCATTGATAAAGACCAATATTAGGATTCCACTCAGGTTGAGAGAAATTCTTCCCCGATATGTTTTGTCCCGAAGGATTCTGTCCATAGGGGTTATAAGCCTGGTAGTTCTACCCATACATGAGTTGAGGACCAGGATATTGATTCTGAGCATATCGGTGAGGTTTTGTCTGAGCAACATATGGATTTTGTTGTGGACTGTAAGCAGTGCCTTGAGGTGCATTATACAACACTTGAGTTTGACCTTGAGGAAGATATGCAATGCCCTGAGGCGCACTGTATACCATCTGGGATTGACCTTGGGGGATATAAGTAACGCCTTGGGATGCACTATATACCACCTAATATTAACCTTGGGGAATGTAAGTGGTGTCTGGAAGCTGAATGGGTTGCCGTTGGGGTGCAGGTTGACCCGGATATTGAGGTTGAACAAGCTATCCCTACAGAGTAAGTTGGCCTCGATGCCGAGAGCCACCAGGTTGTCCTTTTGGAAAAGGTTGGCCCGATGGTTGGGATGCACCAGGTTGCCCCTGAAGACCAGGTTGACCTGACGTAGGACCAAAGGGCTTTCCTTGTTGTACAAAATTTTTGCCTTGCTGAATGTAAGACTGATGTTGTTGTAGAGAAGGGTGTCCCTGTTGCAGATAGATTTGCCCCCCGGGAACATAAGATGCACCCTGTTGAACATGAGGTTGACCAGCAAGACCGTAGAGTTGTCCTTGTTTGATTGAAGGTTTTCCCTATAAGGGTTGTCCTTGCAGACCGTAAGGTTGTCCCTATGGACCAGAGGGTTGTCCCTATTGGACCGAAGGTTTTCCCTGTAAGGGTTGTCCTTGTGGACCATAGGGTTGTCCTGACTGGTATGCAATCTGATTAGGATCAAATAGAGGATAATAGATAGGATTACCGTACACGTCATAATGATGTGGAGGATTACCAGAAGTGTGAAGCTACTGAGAACCCTAAGGGGCATAATTTTGTTGTTGAATGGTCAACAGATACTCATCGAATGTAAAACCCCTAGGAAGGGAAGTAGAAGCTATAGGAACACTACTAGCAGGTTGGGTTCTTGCAACGTGAGGTTATGATCCATTCATGATGGGCCTAAAAATTATTGTGGGTTTGATAAAAATGGACCTACAAACAACAGAAGACGCTGAAAATGACTGTGTCATACAAACAGCCGGTGTGGATGAAGCCACATAGACAGTGGGTCAGACAGGAACAGAGGTTACAATCATTGATGTCATGGGAGTCGAGGGTGATGCCCTCGATACCGAGATAGAAAATCTTCCTGATGGAGTCAATCTATCGGACCATATCAGGTTCTGATACAATGATGTAATGCCAGAAATGATCTGACCTAAAGTACGATAACCGCATGGGAGAGATACCAGTTCTGAGGAAGGCTGACCTGAGACATAAAGAAAGTTCTAGGGAGGGAGTTGATATCTCCTGTAGAGACATAAATCTCTACACTACTGATGAGACTCAAAGAATCCATGTCGGATGAAGCCATGTTATCGTCAAACAAGTGACGAGTAGTGGCAAGTAAAGCAGTAGCCAATAAGGATGGTTTCGAAGTAAGAGGAGGAAAGTCTTCCTCGTTCCCAAAACCAGACCAAGTGTCCTGAGGTTTCCAATTGACATCAAATGGCTCTTCAAGAGGATATCGAGTGGCAAGAGGTAAGATACTCGAAAGAATAGACTGCCAGAAATTGACAGACCTAGTGGGTTGAGATGATTCCAAATAAACTTCTAGAGAAGGATCGCCACTAGGAAGCAATGAAGAGGAGGACGAAACTGGTCATTCCATAATTGTGACTGTGTTTCAAAAGAGAAGAGAACCAAGACGACCAATTCCAGGCTTCAAGATCAAATACAAAGGAATTACTTAAGAACAAGCCAATAAAATATATTTAATGGGGATGTAATCGTAGGCAATTGATTTTATGAAATTGAAACAAAACTCTTCCATTTCATATTTAAAGAGTGAAGAAACAGGAAAAAGGTGACTCTAGTCCCTTTCAAGTTGAAACGAGCATGAAAGGACAAGTGCTGGAGGATCTTTTCAATTTTATAGAGTCACAAAAAGACCAAAATGAATATTTAGGGAATCTAAGCAAGAGGGTGTACCAAGTTTTCGTGAACTGCAATATACACCTTGGTGATCAAATGAAAGAGAAATGACCAAGGACTTGATGTACATGCAGGAAGTCCCCTCAAATGTTGTGTTCGGTGTATCACGATTACAGGGCGGTGGAATCGACTTCCCATGGATAAAGGATTGAAACCTATGAGGGTCTCCCTTTATATACTCGACCGTACGGGGAGCACAAGTTCATGCTAGCACTGTCTAAAGCCAGATGGTGAATGATAGCTACTAGGGTTAATGACGACAGAACTGTTACACTGAAATTTGTCACCATGACATTAAAATGTCTATACGGGTTCAAAATTACCTATATATTGCTCCCTTAGAGGTCCAAAATCATAAAGTTCCTAAATCAAGTCTTGAAATGGAGAAATGCTCATGAAAACCCCAAAAATCCTAACTCTGCACTTTTCCTAGCCATTTCCTGTGGTACAGTATTTTATTGCTCTAGAACCTACGACACACCCTCCAAGTTCTATTTATTAAAACTACAGACCCCCGTAAAAGGAAAAATAAAAGAAAAAGTAAGTTTTAGAAGCCTAGCTGGCGGAATATTCTCCCAGCTGGAGGCTTCTAGAAGCGTTATATGGTCGAGCTTTGCCCCTTCCATTCAGGAACCTCTATCCCTTCATTAATGGAGCTATCCCTTGGTATTTGGAGCTAAAATCCCTTTAGGAGAGGACTTTATCCCTTCCTTATTGCAACTAAAACTACCTCCCTTCTGCTATAAATTGAGATCATTTTTCAGTCTCAAGGGTACTTCTTAACTTATAGAAGAGAATTGCTGAAAAAATTGTACTCTCTATTCCTGGCATCATTGGCATGAGAATGATTACATACTCATGCCTATAGTTTTATGCTAATTCGGAGAGGTGGAGTCTTGTCAAACTGAGGGAAACGACTGTTCGGGACCCCGGAGGAACCTATACAAACATCAAGGCGTCAAGGTTGTAAGGTTACTTCTTTTAATACAAGTTAATACAAATGGATTCTATTTTCTCATTAAGTTGTTCATGTATCTCTTTGAATAATTTAATTCTTGGATTCCTTGATCACTGAGATAGATTATTGTTTCTGAATTATTATATCTTGCAGGTGCTTTTGATCCTTTTGCTTGTCTTTGATTGCAGATCTTACATGATGGATTGACTTCTTTGGAGCGACAGGATTGAAGATGAAAATAAGCATTGGACTTCACGTATGAGAATCTCCCCATACGTAGTTAATTAATAATTCTGAATCATAATGATCTAGAGGAAATAGTTTACATTTGTTTGTTTGTTTCTAGATATCCCTAGGATGCTAGGGAGATCGTTCTTGTTCACAAGAAGGATTTATCCGTCTAACAAAATGGTGACTTGACTGTGGATAGTCAAACTTAGTTTTCTTTTTCATTTTTAGTTTGACTTTTGAAATATTTCTTTGATTTTGATTAGCTAAAAACTAGGTTGGGTAGAAGACTCAATAGGATCCCTGATTGTAAATCTGTATTTTTATTTTTTCTGTACTTTTCCAATCTTCCGCACTTTAAAAAAAAAAACAGAGTGGTGGACTCTGCATATTTTAGTGCAATATAGAGCGGTACCACACCTTGTTCCATTTAAAACTGCAAACTTCTAGAATTTTTTGAAAAATTAAAAATTATGTTTTCTAGAATCCAATTACTTGATTCTCTGTTATTATCCCAATTTCTCTTGACTGTGAAAGACCTCTATGTGAGTTTCTTTCAGCAATTTCTATGTTTGAAGTGATCTTTTCAGCTAGTTTGCATTTTATGAGTGATTTTTTTCCTTGCTTTCTTGCTGATCTGAATAATTTTTTTTTATATACCTCAGCTAATTGGTATGGAATTGTTTTCCTGTTGGGCCATTGAACTTTATACAAATATTACTCTTATGAAAATTTGATTTTGTTTTCATTTGCAAACTTAGAAAACATTTTAGCTTGATAAGGTCTGAATTTCATTTTAAAATCATTATTGGATGTTTTTGGTTTCTTGCTAAGATAAGCAGAAAGTTCTTGGTTAGATTACAAACTAAGCATAAACATCCCCAAAATTTTTAGATAGAGTTCAAGATTAGAGTTTTCTTTTGGTTCTGAATTTTATGATTTTAAGAGTTTTAGTTTGATTCTCATTTCTTTTGGAAAAAGTTTGATTCTTATTTCTGATTTGAATGTTATAAGGAATTTCATTTTGAGCAAAAGATCTTTTTTTTTCTGTGAAATTAAGTTCTCTGAATTTGTCTTCTTTTCAAAGTTTCTTAAGTAGGAAAGAAAGCATTGATGTTTTGAAATTTATTGAAATCTCTAAACTCTTTCGTTTAAAGGTGTTTCATTGAAAATAAATGAGTTTCTTTTCATATAGATGCATTATAGCATATTTTTGAAGTCGGGTCATTAAACATCATCGAAGTTTCACTTCTGTACCTTTTTTCCTCAAAAACATCCAACTAAAAGTAACACTTAATTAAAATCAACCTAGAAATTTTATATTTTCTAGGGCTCCTTTCCACCAACATAGCTTAGGCTAGTGTCTTGGAATAGGTTTTAGTTAACTTTCCAAGGCAGTCAAAACAAACAAGTAGTCAATCTTGCGGTAGGAAAATCCAATTGTAGTATGTATGCTCTGGGAAGCTCCTCCTAAAGGAGTTAAGCACGAGATCATGTCCGAACCAGTGAGGTAATCATACCTATCTGATTGGGAAAGATAGCAGATGTGCACGTATTAAAAATGGTAAACCTCAAATAGACTATTGTCGAGGAGCCTGGGGTCACTTGTCGATAAACCTTGGATTATGTCAAGGAGCCTTCAAGGGGATTGAGCTTGTTACTCTGCCCTTGCGTATATATCAGATCGTAGAATGTTCCCCTAGGTATATGTATTCCTATTGGTGACGTTAGTGGCTAAGAACTTTAGGACTATTTCCCAAGGTGACGGTGGAGGGAAGGTCCCACTGTACCTGGAGGAGACGTCGACTAGACTCACTTGGACTCTTCGGAGGGTTATCTTCACTCGAGATGGTTTAAGTGGATAAAACTGCACCGGTCTATTTCATTAAGCAGGTTGTCGGTGTAACTATTCCAACCACCATTTCTGCATTAAAATTCTACGATGTTGGATTTCATCACCAAATAGTGTTTTTAGTGCGGGAATTTACTGTTTGTGCATGGATTGATCTCTTATATTTTTATAGGCGTGTGATTCACTTGATTGTTTTTTAGTGACTTTAGGATTTTTATTGAAATTTTCTTTGATTGCGTGTGTTAAAGGGTTTAATCGTGGCTGAATTACCGAGACAATCATGTAGAATCCAGGGGAAACCCCCTGAATATACACCAAGCCAATTAGAAAAAATTAAATCTGAAAAAGGAAAAACATCAGGGATTGGATCAACAAAACAGGAAGAAACATCCATTATTATTCATCCTGATTATGAAGTAAATCAACCGCAAGTAGCAGATTATACTCCTAAGAAAATTTCTATTTTCGAACTAGTTGAACTTGCCTCTACAACAAGTGAATTATCACCTTCTGAACCTAAAATTTCTGAGCCAGAAACTGAATCTGCTATGTCTGAGCCTAGTAAATTTGTCACTCCAACTCCTGGTCGTCCTGGTTCACCAAGAGTGAGGGATCGGATCATAGAAGATATTCCTCCTAGTCTCATTAGTATTGAAGAAGTTACTAACATAGAAGAAGAAGTTGTTCTTCCTTCAACTCAGGAAACTTTAGAACTGAGAGAACGTGAATCGATTTTTTATCTTTTAAACAAGATGCTTGGTATTTTTCACTGACATACTTTCTACAAAAATTTGGTCTCAATTATTCACCACCCTGAATTCCTTATTACCCTACACCAATAGGTTATAGACCTCCATTAAACATGTCTAGTGAGTCATCCATGTTTTTCGAATCTCCAGAAACATATTTGTTTGGTGGTCCATCTATTATTGTAGGATACTAGTTGCTCTCTGGTACTTTCTTAGGAGCATCTCCTTTTCCCAACAAATGTATACCATCATCTAGTCCAAATGAATCAAATATCGAAACTTTGAACAATGAACAAGTTTATATAATTTCTGGAAATATTCCAAACCCCGGACCCCAAGGTAGTAATTTACAGCCTAGGGGAAACCTCAAGGTAATACTTCACCACCTGGGGGGCAACCTCAAGGTAGTAATCTACAGCCTGAGGGGCAACCTCAAGGACAGTACATACCTCAGGGTCAATATCAAGCCCAAGGACAGTACATACGTCAAGGTCAATATCAACCCCAAGGATAGTATATGCCTCAAGGTCAGTACATGCCTCAAGGTCAATATCAACCTCAAGCACAATACCCAGCTTAGGGTTTGCAGCCTCCTTTAGGACAATATTTCTATCCAGAACAACAATTTTTACAAGGAGGTGGAAATTATCCAGGTAATTATCAACCATATGTTCAACATAGTTATGGTCCTTCTTATGTACAACCTTCAATCGGACCCTTATATCCCAGAGAAAATATGGTGTGGGATCCATCATAAGTTCAATATAATTTGCAGCCCAATGTGCAAGTACCTTATTATCAAGCTGGACAACCAATTGGTTATAATAAAACCCAACAACCCATCGAACCTACAATTCAAATACCCACATCCGGTCCTGTTCAGCAGCCTAGTCCGAGTACACCTAGAACTCCACCGAAAACTTCTTCTCCAACGTCTATTCAACCTACCAAACCTATTCTTGGAGTGTCAACAACTCCTACTCCTACTGCCCCACAAACATCAGTAAAAATTCCTCAATTTTTTGCTTCGCAGTCTGAACCTACAATTCAGAATAATATTCAGATGCCTGCAGGATAGCCTAGTATAAGTACAGTTATAAAAAGTCAACCTCAGTTTACTTATCAACCATATCAAGGGCGATATCAATATGAACTAGTTCCACAAAATCCAGTATACCAGCAACAACTGTATCCTGGGTATACATATCAAACACCTTTTCAACCCCAGTATGGTCTGGCTATTCCTGGTTATCCAGGGGGCATTTTGATTCCAAATGCATGGGCTATTCCAAGATATCCTGGATATCCTCCTCCTGGAACTGGTATAGTTTCACAAGGTTATCAACAATACTCTAACTATTGGTTGCCATTCATAGCAACTTTGGATTTACCTGATTTTTCACGCCTTACGAATGATCCCATCTATTATCATCCATATTGGTTGCCAATGCCAAAAAGTTGCCCAGTGATATCCCGAAGTCTGAAGGAAAATCAGGAGAGGACCCTTCTAACCATGTCATGAATTACCACCTTGGGTGTGCATCCAACTTGTTGATCGACGATTCCATTCGATTAAGGCTTTTTCAGAGAAAATTAATAGGATTAGCTGCCAAATGGTACATTGAACTGCCACGAGGCTCATTTAACAATTTCAATGCTCTAGTAACCGCCTTCTTAACTCATTTTCAGTTGCCAGTCAAATGCGACAATGGTGCATAATTATTAACTTCACTAGAACAATCTACGTCTATGTACATATCAGATCATATACATGAATGGAGACGTAGAAGACGTTTGGTGAAAGTTTTTATTCTGGATTAGATATTGGTAGAATGGTTGATAAAATCGTTACTACCAAAAATCACTGAAGATGTAGCTAAAGGAGGAGTTGTTATAGAAGAACAAGTCATTTCTCAAGCTCAGTACTTTGACTTGGTATATACCCAGTCAGGTACTTTGTACAAAAAAATTCTCGATTTACCGTGTCCTAGTCAGATAACAACAACTCCTTCAGGGTCTCATGCAGCTAATGGTGTAATCAGTTTAGTCAGTACTAATAAAAGTAAGAATAAATCTTCAAAGGTTACTTCTCCTATAATAACTCTACCTGATTCACCAAAAGGAGATTCTTCCCTTGAAACTTCTGCCGACATTCATATTGTAGATTTGTCTACCACTAAGTCAAAATCTGGTAATAAGATGAAAGGGAAGAACAAAACTAAACAAACTTCATCTCCCAAGGGAAAAAATGATAAAAATGAACCGACTAACAACAAACGAAAACCTCGTTATCCTTGTATTATCTTTGACGAGGAACATTTCACCAAGGAATGTCTGCATAGGTCTGAGGTATCTAAGTTTGTAAAAGGTTCACCCACACCCATTGTCTTAAAGGATCCTTTTCCTGTTCAAGATAGAAAAATGATTGGATATTCTTCTAATACATTAGCAGATATTTTGATGATGTCTCAAGTAATGGTTGTGACTCAATCGCAAGACTATGGAAGTAAAAATCACGTTACTGGTAAAGTAATAGAAAATTATAATTTAGCACCAGCTACATCTCCTTCAGTTTCTGATCCACTTCATATCGAGAAACCCAATCCTAATCTAGTAATCAAATTGCCTGCTAACGGTGTACTTTGGAAATCAGCTTTTGATCCACATGTGAGAGCTGCTAAGAACTACAATAGTGCTGAAGATTTAGTAATATCTCCTTCAGCAATGTCGGCCTTAAAAGTGTTGCAATCATGTCCGGCAAAAAGGAAATTACTTTGATCAGCTATTAGAGCTATAGATCTTCAGGATTCAAACCTTATGGTCTTCGATTTAGAAAATTTTACACCATGGCTCCCTCATCAAATGGCTTTTCAGATTCCAGTACTAGTAAAAAACAGGCATTGCTTTTGTACTGTTATCGATGAAGGAGCATCTACGTGTATTATGTTGTTAAAATGTTGGAAATCACTTGGTTCTCTGACACTTAACCAATCCCCAACAATTCTCAAAGCTTTTGATGGAAGTGGATTCCATCCATACCGAATTTTACGGGATCTACCTATAGAGGTCGAAGGAAAAACTATTAATTTAGATGTGGAAGTAGTTGATGCCCCTCTAGATTACAACATTCTTCTGGGTCGAAGTTGGTATTATGCTATGATTGTTGTCGTGTCATTCGTCTTTCGATTAATCATGTTTCCTCATCAAGGAAATATTGTGAAAATCTATCAGCTCTAATATTATTCGTCTGATCTAGCTTCTACAGATAGTATTCAGCATATTGGAAAATCGACTATCCCATATGAGGATGTTGGAGTAGGTTTAATTAAAGTTTCCACTTTAATGGGAACCTTTTCTATGCCTCCACCTAACGTACCACGTACTATTGCTAATATCAATATGATTACATCAAGCACTATTCCATTTGATGACCCTTGGATAGTGCCTTTAGAGTCAGAATTGGATTTTTTCAATGGCACGATGCCTTTGAGTCCTTTTGAGATAGCATATCAAGCAGTACAGTCATTTTCCAATCCACCATCACCTGATTCTGATCCAATGAATGTGATCAATGAAGAATCATTTTCACCATCAAGCTCAGCTATAACATCAAATCCTGATCCCTTTTAACAACTATTTTATACTAATGAAAGCATTTGTGAATTCTTGTCCATAGATGAATTACCATGGGATGATCTCCATCATAGGTCATCATTTTTACCTGAGCTTGATAAATTCGAAAACAATTTTTCATCTATTTTTACAATTGACTATGTCAAGGAACCTCATAGTCCAATATCGATTACAAATTTGGATTTTGAAATTAATTTGGGAAATATTTCTTCGACAGTTCCCATTGACATATCAGTTAAACCAGGAGTTGTTGAAAACATTCATATAGGTGCTTCTCGTACGTTATATGAAATTACTACATATAAAGCCCTATTTCAAGAATTCCCTGAAATATTTTCCTGTTCTTATGAAGAAATTCCAGGAATTGATCCCAAGGTTGTCATTCATGAAATCCAAACTTACAAAGATGCTAAACCCATCAGGAAAAAATTACGTTTGATACATCCACGAAAAGCTACTGCCATCAAAGCCGAAGTCAAAAAATTACTAAGAGCAGGTTTTATTTATCCTATCCTGTTAACGAATTGGGTATCTAATATCGTTCATGTTACTAAAAAACAAGGAACTATACGAGTATGTGTCGACTATAGGGATATTAACAAAGCCTATCCCAAGGACAATTATCCAACTCCTTATATCGACCAAAACATTGACGATTGTGACGGAAATAAAATTTATTCATTTATGGATGAATTTTCCAGATACAATCAAATAAACATACTCCATGCTGATCAACCAAAAACAACATTTATTTGTCGTTGGGGAACATTTCCTTACAGTAAACTACCTTTTGGATTCAAGAATGCTGGTGCAACTTTTCTAAGGGCAATGTATTACACTTTTCATGACATTAAACACATTGTGCAACCTTATCTCGATGATTTACCTGCTCATTCATTACATAGGGAAGATCATCCTACTCATTTACGAGCAATTTTTATGAGATGTAGGCATTATAAGATTCGATTAATTCCCCACAAATGTGTTTTTTATTTGCAATATGGTAAATTACTGGGATTCATTGTTTTGAAGGCTAGCATTTGGGTCGATCACTCGAAGGTTGAGGCTATTATCAATTTACCTCATCCTTCCACACTTCGCCAACTCCAAAGTTTGCAAGGGAAAGAAAACTTTGTGCGTAGATTTATCCAGAACTATGCTAAGTTAAGAAAAGGTTTTACGAGGTTGTTGAAATAGAATGTTCCTTTTATTTGGGATGAGATCGTTGATCGATATTTTGATACTTTAAAACACATGTTGACCCATGCATTGTTATTGCATCCACCAAATTACAGCCATGATTAATTTTTATACCTAGCAACCTCTGATTCCACCATTGGAATGGTATTAGTTCAAGAGGATGAATTTGACAATGAGCATGTGATTTACTATCTCATTCGGAATCTCAATCCAACCGAGATTAAATATTCGCATGTGGAGAAATTGGCCTTGGCAACAGTTCAAGCTAGCCAACAATTTTGTCATTAAATTTTGTTACAAAAAACAACTGTGATATCTAATTGCAACCCCATGATGTACATTCTGACTAAGAAATTACTCAGGGGAAATACTCTAAATGAATTGCTATCCTTCAGGAGTTTGATTTAGAATTTGAAAAATCCAAATCAAAGAAATCATTGGTGCTCGCAGAACTTATGTGTGACTTCCCAAATACTGAGACGGAAACTGTGGTAGAGCATCTAATTTCTGATGAATATTTGTTTCTTATCAGTACGTTAGATCCTTGGTATGGAGATATCATCATTTATCTCCAAACCCAAAATTTTCAGCCTGAAATTTCATGTTCAAATTGTCAAAAGATCTGTTACCAATCTCAGCAATATAATATTGTTGGAGACACACTTTATCGTCATGGTGCAACTTCTGTATTTCGACAGTGTTTAACTCATGAATAGGCTGAACGAGTTTTGAATGACTGCCACTCTGGAGCATGTGGATGTCATATGTCTGGGTACGCCACAACCCAAAAGATATTGCGCGCTGGTTATTTTTGGCCATCATTATTCAAATATTTCATTCTTGCGGTCCGAAAATGCCGCAACTGTCAGATATTTGATCGAAAGATGCGTGCAGCACCAGCTCCTCTTCACCCCATAATTTCTGTCAGTCCTTTTGCAAAATGGGGAATTGATTTCATTACATGTAACCCTCACTTGACCAGGGGGCATGGGTATATTATTCTCGCAGTAGATTATTTTACCAAATGGGCCGATGTGATGCCTACATTTGCGGAAGATCGAAAAACTGCAGCTAATTTTGTATTAAATCATGTAATTTCTCGATTCAGTGTACCTCAAGCTATTATTACTGACCATGGGAGTCATTTTCATAATATAATGATGACCGAACTTTTCGACCAACCCGGCCTGTGCCATGATAACTCTACTCCATATTACCCGCAGGCTAATGGTCAGGTTGAAGCTATTTATAAAGTTTTAACCACTATGATTAAAAGGGTAATCGAAATTCATAAATCGAATTGGCATACCATGCTTTTTTCTAGACTTTGGGCATACCAAACCTCAGCAAAAACTGCAACAGGGTTCACTCTTTTTCAACTAGTTTACGGTTTAGAAGTTGTGTTACCGATTGAATGCGAAATACCGTCACTCAAATTAGCCATAGAGTTACTACCAACTACTTCTCAAGAGGAAAAATTATTTTTGTACTTAGCACAATTAGATGAGACTCAGCGCACCGCTGCATTAGCAGCTGAAGCTCATAAAAAACACATTAAAGCTCAGTATGACCAAAGTGTTACACCTCATTTTTTTTTTCAAAAGGTGACCTAGTTTTGGTATATAATCAAGCTAACGATAAACTAGGAGCTGGGAAATTCGAACCAATGTGGCATGGTCCTTATATTGTCAAGCGAGTGCTTGCAAAAGGGGCTTATGAATTGACTGATTATGACGGGGTCTCTTTAGATAAACCCAGAAATGGACTTTATCTGAAGAGATATTTGCTTGATTCTTGTGTGAAGATCTCACTTGTACATTAGTTATTTTTCTAGTTGGATGCCTTATATTAGATGAGTGTGTCTAGTTTAAAGTTTTCATTTACTACTATCACTGGTTATCTTGATTACTCTTGATATTGTAGATGTCGACATCCCTTTAAGCATACATTGGTTTTGCTGATGGTGCCTATCGTAGTACATGGAATATTTCTTCCGCAACCTGGGTTATCTACTCACCCATTGATGAGTTATTTTATATGCATGCGGTAAGCCTTGGTCAAACAACGAATAATGTTGCAAAATATAGCATAGGGATTGAGTTATTATCTGATGCCATTTCATTTTGCGTTCAATGTTTGATCGTTAGGCTAGAGTCGGAACTCATTGTATTGCATTTAAACAGAGTATACACAATTAAAAATCCAGTGTTACTGAGATTATTTTTGAAGGTTCGTTTCTTGGAAAGGCAATTTGATTACATCAAATATCAACACATTCCAAGAAATTTAAATACATTGGCTGATGCATTAGCTAATAATGTTATAAATATACATTTGCAACATCAAAACAGTAAATCAAAACAACATTCGATATGTGTTGAACAACATAGCCAGCGAAAGTAGTAATATCATAGATAAGAGTTTGTGTTTTCAAAAAATATTACATCGTTTGCGACCATAGGTTTAAAACACCTTATGATTTGAAAGATAGTGATACAAAAAACAAAAATACATTATTCTGCGATGATCATCCACTATCCGTGTTGATGATCATGAAAGTAAACTATCACCCGTGCCACCCTACACAGGAATCTCCTAAAGTGAGTACACTTTTATCACTTTTTCGAGCTCTTAAAAATTATGAAAAAGCGAAACTCGGGAGCTCTCTTTTAAGCCCTTTTCAGACTCTCTAAATATGAAAATATTGCCGAGTACTTGACTATTCAAACTCGTTAAAGAAAATGAAAAGTCGTCCCTTCAGTATAAGTTTACCTCTTTTCCAGACTGAAATGGAATATTTACGAAAAAGGTATACGTTGACTAATCATGGTCAATAGAATTCTCTCCTACAATATTTTATCCTCTTTCGGGCTTGAGAGACTAAATTTACGAAAAAGTACACCCATGGAGTTTTCTTAAGTTTTTCTTCTGACTCCCTAAAACTGAAAAACACCGAGTTTCATCTATACTGGACTAGTTAAAACTTAACAGTAAAGGACCTGTCGATTACAAACAGGAATGGACCACTCCTTCTTAGTGTTTGATTTTAATACTAAGTTGGAGTCATCCGAAGGATGAGCTTACATAACAAGAAAATGTTATCCTCCTCAATCTTGTCAAAAATAAAGAGTTACTTGCCAAAAATTGTGGGGGAATGGAGAGAAAATGAATCCAGTTGTCACACTTTGTTTCAAAAATTTGTATACCACTCGTGAACATGACACTTTTGTCACACTCATACCTAGTTTGGGAAAATCCTTTGGCGAAACAATTAATCTAACCACATAGAAAATATTCAGCCGGTTTCTCGGTATTAGCTTTAGGTAAATTGTTACCAAACCATCTGCAGTGTCGTTATGTGTTCAAGAGGATAGTTCAAATAAACCATTGGTTGCAAACATTTGTCTCCATTCGCATTGACCATCCTTGAGTCAGTCCTTGCTAATATTTCTTCGAAACTTGATCTAATGGTTTCGTGTCATGGGTTTTCCTACGATGGATCATTTTCTATCGACGATAGCTCATCATCTATAAATTTGATCTAGAATCCTACCAGTACGTTGGGATCTGCATGCCCTAATGGCAGGTTTCTCGCCTTCGACGACAGGTTGCATCATTGACCTTCGATCGAATGATTCTGTGAAATGTTCGACTTTAGATCATATATTCACATTCAATATATTGTACTGAGTACTTTGAGATCCATTGTCATTATTGGTGGTTTCTATCATATTTGTTAACAGTTCACATCATTAAATGGTAATCAAGTGGTTTCTACCATGTTTGACTTTGGCACAATCAATCACATGGAAAGAATCATACTAGTTCGAGAAGTAGAAATCAAGACCATGGATCTAGTTTCCACCATCCAGGCTGTGAGGAGTTTTATTATTCATCATACAGTAGACTACTTATGACGGATGGTTGTGTCAATGTTGTGTCTACTATTAATGTAATTCTAAAATCATTTATGTATCAGAACATGTAGTTAGTTTTGATCTGACTATGGGAATACCTACCTCGGCGATGACATACATACATACATACATACATACATACATACATAAATACATACATACATATATGTTTGCATTGAATGTTTTTACAGGTTTCAATCGGTACACCTGCAGCCCAATCCTCAGAATGATAAAGCACTTCACTCTTCAGAACTCTTCAGACTTCGCACTTTAGGGGGCTATCTGTTACACTGAAATTTGTCACCATTATATTCAACTATCTATATGGGTTCATCATTACCTATATATTGCTTCCTTAGAGGTTCAAAATCATAACGTTCCTAAATCAAGTCTTGAAATGGAGAAAATCTCATTAAACCCCTAAAAAGCCTAACTTCGCACTTTCCTAGCCATTTCTTGCAGTACCACAGTTTATTTCTCTAAAACTTGTGGCACATCTTGCACGTTCTGTTTATTAAAACTGCGGACCCACGTAAAAGATAAAATAAAAGAAAAAGTAAGTTCTAGAAGCCCAGCTGGTCGAATATTCTCCCAGCTGGAGGCATCTAGAAGTGTTATCTGGTCGAGCTTCGCCCCTTCCATTCATGAACCTCTATCCCTTCAGTAATGGAGCTATTCCTTGGTATTTGGAGCTAAAATCCCTTTAGGAGAGGACTTTATCCCTTCCTTATTGCAACTAAAACTACCTCCCTTTTGTTATAAATTGAGATCATGTTTCAGTCTCAAGGGTACTTCTTAACTTATAGAAGAGAATTTCTAAACAAGTTATACTCTCTATAACTGGAATCGTTGGCATGAGAATGATTACATAGTCATGTCCATAGTTTTATGCTAATTAAGAGAGGCAGAGTCTTGTCAAACCGAGCAAAACGGTTGTTCGGGAACCCGGAGGAACCTGTACAAACATCTAGGCGTCAAGGTTGTAAGGTTACTTCTTTTCATACAAGTTAATACAAATGGATTCTATTTTCTCATTAATTTGTTCATGTTTCTATTTCAATAATTTAATTCTTGGATTCCTTGATCACTAAGATAGATTATTGTTTCTGAATTATTATATCTTGCAGATGCTTTTGATCCTTTTGCTTGTCTTTGATTATAGATCTTACATGCTCGATTGACTTCTTTGGAGCAATGGAATTGAAGATCAAAATAAGTGTTGGACTTTAGGTAGGAGAATCTCTCCATACATGGTTAATTAATAATTCTGAATCATAATGATCTAGAGGAAATAATTTACATTTGTTTGTTTGTTTCTAGATATCCTTAGGATACTAGGGAGATCGTTCTTGTCCGCAAGAAGGATTTATCCATCTAAAAGGAACACGTCACTGGCCTAGACCTCTAAAATATGTGCGTTAGGTTTCAATACTTCCTTAGGTTTATTAAATTCATTTTAAATTTGATCTTGAATTAATGTTGCAATTTCAAGGCCTTACGGAATGTGATCTTGAATTCTTAATGCACAACTATATGCAAAATAAAATCATTTCAATTCAATGAATGCTAGCTAAGAGAGGGATAGTAGTATATAAAAAAGTAGCAATCAATCGAATACAAGAGAATCTTACTAATACATCTAAGAAAAACAAAACAGAAAACGAAAAAGCTCTTTCCTGGTTCACTAAAAGCTACTAATGCAAAAGAAAATTTTCCATTTTCAAACTAAGAGAAAGAATGCAAATTTTGTCTTTTTAGATAAATGAGAAGAAAAATGCACTATTACACTAAAAATAAAAACCAACACTAGTTTTGAGCAATTAAAATGAAATGATCTAAAACAAAGAGATAAATCTATTACAAACATCAAACACACTCAATACAGAGAGGCATTCCTTGAAGCAAAAGTGGGCTTTCGAGCTGATTCATTGAGCAATGTAATTTATGCTCAAGGTGACAGATGGAGAGCTAAATGAAACCTAAGACGATCATTCAACAAACCAAAGATACGTAGAACCAAAAGAAAAGAAAAAACAATTAGTCAATGAACTGAAACAACAAAGACCAAACTGAATCGAACTCAACTTAAAAAGCTGAGTGAGGAGAGAACCGGAAAAATGGCAGGAGACACCCAGAAACCCTAGGATGAAAAACTCCACTAATTAGATGAGGGACAAACATCTGAGAAGAAAGAGACAATAGGGTCAAAAAAATCTCAGTGGACCAATTGGAAGATAAAAATCCAACCTAGAGGCAAGAGAAACTGACAAAACTCAGAAAAAGACTAAAATTTAAACCTACAGGGTTGAGCGTGCCTATTTAGCTATAATCCATGCTAAACAGAGGTTGGCGCACCTGTGACAAAAGAAACAAGCACCAATCGGCGCGACTGTTCAAGGAATAGTAGTGTCGAGCTAGTAAACCATGGGAAAAAATAAAAACCACTGAGCAGAGGTCAGACTTGACACTCTGGGACTAAACAGGATGGTTGAAAACAATCAGACATGAAAAACAAAGTAGAAAAATGATGGAATGACCAAAGTTGGATCGATAAGAAAAAAAATAGACAAACAACGAGAGACGAGAAACACATTGATCCCCAATGGAGTCGCCAACTTGTTGTGCAGGTAAATCCCCTATGCGGATAGAGGCGATCCCTCTAGCCCTAGGGTGGGTCTAGCAACAAGGGAACATGCTAATCCTTCGGATTCCTAGTTTATGAATGAAACTAAGTTGGGATAGATGACCCCCTCTTTGTTCCAACGTTCTTGTCATAGCTTGTGGAAGTGATCTCTTGATCTTCTTCTTCACATGTTGCGGTCCTTCAGCGGTAATACTCGAGTGCCTACATAAGGATCAGAGAATGATGATAGCATACGAAAACACACTTGCATTCATAACTATTTAATTGGTCAAGGAGAATCAAACGTATTGCATAGGATTAAACATATCAAATGCAAAACGGGAACCAAAAGATCAGTCATGTATTAATAAGTAGAAAGAAGAAGTTTACAAAAAAAAATCCTTGACGTTGCAGCCTCCTTCAACGGGTCCAGTCAAATGCGTCTCAAGCATTCGTCGGGGGGATCGCAGTTGGCGAGGAAATGGGCTTAAACTCTCTCTCTACAATGGATTTCTCTCTACTTTATTCTCACACCAGCTATAGTAAGGATTTTTTAGGTAGCTGCTACTATGTGAGAAGGATGTATTTATAGGAGCGGAGGAGGTGGTTTGGGATCCCTCATAAGGTGGAAGGGAGGCCTTATCCTTTGGGGAGTTGCTCAAATGTAGGAAACAAGAAGACAAAGGAAGGACCTCGACATTATTCAGTCGAAAAAACCATGATGACTCCGCTCACAAAGTGGTTGGGAATGGAAATTTTTCTTCTATTTTAAAAAACTTTCCAAAAACATCTCAGCTCGGGCAGTCCACTGAGACAGAGCACCAATGGGCGCGAGGCCCAGTGTAAATTTCTCCATGGGTGAAGGCCATAAATGCCGACCAACGCCAACCCAAAATCATATGTTTTTGAGATCCTTCTCTAGGAATAGTAAACAGAGGAAATGTTCTTCACATGCCAAGGGATGCAATGAAATTTTTTTCAAGGTATGACAATGCACAGAAGTCACTAAAATGGTCCTCCAATGTGCGGGATGGGAATTGTAGGGACGGTGACAAAATGTTGTGTAACAATGGGTTAGACTATATAAGTAGCAGAATTGCATAGATGAAGTTCACGAAGGTCCAATTCATAACAAATATGCTTTGGGGTGCATGGGCCTTTGATGTACACCAATTATTATATATATATAAAAAGTGTTAGGACTGTCAATTGGCGAACACTATGCAAGAAGGGAGATGAACCAATCTCATATTATCTTTCTTCATACTCGAAAAAATAACCAATATTCTTGTCTCACAATTAAACTTCAAATTATCCATTATAGTAACAAGATTTGTAAGGGTCTTCAGTGTTTTTCTATTGCCCCTACGAAATTCATTCCTATTATACTTATTAAAAATCCCATTGTTTGACCCAGTGGAAAATACATTACAGTCAGTATAAACAACCAAAGTTGTACTCTTAACACAGCACTCATCATCCTCCCTACGAATACATTTCCGCATTCCGAGATCTCAATGATATACCTGTTCATCTCCCCACAAACTTGGAAATTGTCTTCCATTATCAGTAAAACAAAGTGCACGAATGTTCCATTCATTTTGAAGGTCCCAATCAACTTTTTAGTTTTTCTGGAAAGCATATTTATATAGCCATTATTCTCAAGCAATGCAATCATGTTGGATTTTATTGGTTGTAGCATCCAGGTGGCACCACAACTCTTCATCATGTTTTTTGAAAAGATCTGTCATTTGTGCCATCATGTTTTTTGAAAATATATGTCATTTGTGCCATTGTAGATGTTATGAATATAATTCATAATGAATATAACAAATATAATTATTAAATAGTCAATTAAGGATTATGTAAGTAGTCATTAAGTTAGTGAAAGGGCATGTCTAAGAGACATGCCCAGTCATGAAAGGTCACTTGCGTAGGTATATAAGCAGGGCCTCATTGTAACATTTTATCAGCTATCTCATATTTTTTATAATATAATATTTGTATCCTCATGGATATCTTTGTATTCCAAGTTTTCTAGAGTATTTTAACCTAATAACGAACTTTGTTCGCTTCATTTGGTATCAAAGCAGTTCGAGCCTTCGGCCACTTAAACACTGCATAGAGATATGCTCCTTGATCCAGGTCTTTGACTGTAAAAATCGTCAACCTTATTGCCGTCGTGACTGAAGCGTTTCACTATCAATATTGTAGTTTCTCCATTTTTTCCACTAGGCCTTTGGCCATAATAAAAAAAAAGGGGAAAAAACAAACCAGAGAATTTTTGAAAAGAAATATAAAAAAATAGGGGAGAATAATTTATATAAAAAAATTGAAGAAATATGAAAAAAGGAAGAATTTATATTAAAAATAATAAAAGAGAGAAGGAAAGTCAAAGTATATTAAAAAGAAAAAGAAAGAGACATATATAAAGAAGTACATATACGTACATACCAAGACAATTTAAAATTAAGAAGGAAAAATAAATAAGGAACAATAGGCAAGGTTATTTTGATTATTCTTTCAGTGATTTACAAGCTCGTGGTTTTGGAAGCCCATGGTAATTTCCCATGGTATTTGCAAGGTAAAATAAGAAGTAAAGGAATAAAAAATATCTTGTTAATGGTGAGTTTACTTTTACGTGGAGAAATACACATAAGTGGACATATATTTTATAGGTGAATATATGTGAATAGCCCCGTTTCACTAGGGTTGTAACCTTTCAACAACAAAAAAAATTTAAAAAAAAATCAACTGTTAAAATAATATATATATATATATATATATATATATATATATATAATTAATTAAATTATAAAAAAAAATAAAAAATTGAAGCAATAATAACCTCATTAAAAAGAAGAAGAGAAATTTAGGAAGGGTTACCTTAAAAACCCTAAAAACTCAATTCAACAGCCAAAATGAAATCAATCATTGATGAAAAGGAAATTAAATCCAATTCGGAAAGGAAAGAAAGAAGATTTCTTGAACATTATAGTATTTTAAAAAATACAAGATGAAGAAATTATTATCCATAAAACTTTGAGGACAAAGTTCTGAAGGAAGGGCCAATTCATAACAAATAAATAAATAAAAGTTGATATATTAAATTGTGACAAAAGCAAATGAAGAAAACGATGCGTGATTGAACTGAAGAAAAGTGTCAACTATAAGCTTTGAGGACAAAGCTTTTGAAGGAAGGGGCAATGTTATGAATATAATTCATAACGAATATAACAAATATAATTATTAAATAGTCAATTAAGGATTACGTAAGTAGTCATTAAGTTAGTGAAAGGGCATATCTAAGAGACATGCCCATTCATGAAAGGTCACCTGCGTAGGTATATAAGTAGGGCCTCATTGTAACATTTTATCAGCCATCTCATATCTTTTATAATATAATATTTGTATCCTAATGGATATCTTTGTATTCCAAGTGTTCTGGAGTATTTTAACCTGAGAAGGAACTTTTTTTGCTTCAGTAGAATGAATACATATTGTGTCGTTGTCCAATTTCTGTCAAAAAAGATCCAGAAAATTACTCAACAACTCCACTAAAAAAAATTATCTGCTTCTGCATTGACCTGCAAATAAGTAAGTCAAACGAGCAAGAAAATAGAATACAATATGATTAGAAATTCTATCTTCTAATAAATTTAATCTGTCGACTTGAAAAAGGTGTGGTTCTGCAGTGGATTTTGTGAAAGTTGCATCACAAAAGTAATATATTATAACTTCATAGCCCGAAATGGAAAGCATTAACCAGTTGTGGCCAGTTATCATTTGCAAGTAAAAGCTAGAAACATATATTGGAATAATGGTATGAACACAAACATAACACCTGCTTTTATCTTGGGTTGAATGTAAATAATCCTAAGATTATTTCCAGTTGTGGCCAATTATCATTTGCAAATAAAAGCTGGAAACATATATTGGAATAACGGTATGAACACAAACATAATACCTACTTTTGTCTTGGGTTTAATGTAAGAAAATCCTAATATGACCTGTTTCAAATTATAAATTTTGCACAAATTATTGGTGTGCTTTCCATGTGTTTCAAGATGTTCTTTTGATCTTGTTGATTGTTTCATACATGCATAATGAAAAATGAAAAGTCACTAATAACTAAATATTTAGGTCTTTCCAGTTATATAGGCATTTTACACAAATGCCAACATTTGCACTTAAATCAATTATTCAAGGGAGCATAATTCTATCATTATTCCCTCTTACAAATAGGGTGTAGGTTGCCTATAAACTATGTACAGAGAAATATGACATGCATATACTCACAGAATACACATTGAAATGGATGTGTTATAATTCATATGTGTTATTAATTGCCTTATTTTTATTGATGGAAACTTAATCTTTATGGATTATGTAAATTTATATTATTTACTTGAAATAAAGAAGAGATGATTTATATAATTGATACATATATTTTGTCC
The DNA here is from genome assembly GCA_034641835.2 of Pinus albicaulis. Classification (NCBI taxonomy): domain Eukaryota; kingdom Viridiplantae; phylum Streptophyta; class Pinopsida; order Pinales; family Pinaceae; genus Pinus; species Pinus albicaulis. Next base: position 601,075,713 of record CM076581.1, on the reverse strand, counting down.
TCTATTTTGTTACAGTGTGAAGAGCCTTGCAACGTTTGTCACTACACAACAAAAACATGATTCTGGCATATTTTTGTAAATTAGATGCAAAATGTTGATCAAATACACCTACCTCTAGAAGTGTTGATTTCTCTTTTGGGCTTAATATGGTTCAAATTTAGTCTTAGGATATTTTATTGACAAAAAAAATATCAGTGTTAATTAAAAAAATCATATTATGTTGTATCATTCAATGAACCTATAGAATACTCTAATGTTTCCTGAAAAATGCCTACTAATCCTTGTGTAATGCAAAAAAAGAATGCAATCAACCACTTGCCAGTAAGCTCCAACACTTTATTTTAAAGATTTTTCCATTACACTATCTCTTTGTTGCATTAGGGGAATTTTGAGGTCTAAAATGGGACTCCAAAGAAAACTGTAAACCTAAATAAACTTTATAAGAACCAATAGGATTCAAGATGATGATGTCAACCATGGGGGATGATTCACCATTTTTTAAGTAAAAGGTTAAAAAGATTAAATAATAATAAAATAATAAAACTAAATTTTCAACTCATATTTTCAACTTATCTCCCAAATTTTTGGCTCAAATTTCAAGTACGAGTACTCGTTGGATGCAAAATTTAATTCTTCATCCAAGGAGTACCCATGTTACATACTTTCGATGGACCCTACTACACGAAAAATGAGAAATGTATTTCTCATTTTTCATGTAGCAGAGTCCATCAAAACTATGTAACATGGGTACTCCTTGGATGAGGAATTAAATTTTTCATCCAATAAGTACTCCCACTCGAAATTTGAATAAAATCTTTGAGAGATAAGTTGAAAATACGAGTTGAAAAAGTAGTTTTTTCTTTTTTCCCTCTAACATTTGATGATGTAATCAAATATTATTTTATTATTTGCACTATTATTTTATAATTTACTTAGGAGGCCCATTTTAGACCTCAAAATTACCCTAATGAACTTCTTCTTGAGCTATTCATGCTGTAGAACTTAACAGTTTCATAAAAATTAATAAAATTTTAGCAATAATTTTCTCAGAAACATAAGATTTATCACACTTCCCCAGAGATTGCACAACATATGTCATCCCAACAATATCAAGGATAGCACTAGCACATTTAAGTGTCTCTTCTGAAAGGTTATCATAATCTATCTTTAATATTTGATACCAAGTATTCGACAAGATTATTCATAAAATATCTGACAAGGTGCAGCACAAGAAGAAGACTCAAGTTAAATTTGTAAACTAATATCATCCAATACCAAATTTAACTGAATTTTAGCCTTCAAGCCTTGAACTGATGAAGCCCAAAGAAAAATATTCCTTTGGTATGTGTGTCTTGAAGCTCCCTTAATTGATAAGTTTGGCCTTCTACAGCTTGATCACAAGGACATTTTTGCATCAGATTATTCCAATTCATTGGCTATCAATAATAAGAAAAAAAATATCTATTTGTTCCACCTACACATTCAACATGAAATGAAATGTTATCGAGTTCAGTACTCAGGTTTTCATTTTGACGATTAGAGTCATTAAGGGACATCCAAGCCTTCAATTCATACTCCCTAGTAAGCTCTTCAATCTTACTTTCATACTCTGCTATACATTTGGGAGTTTTTCTTCTAATCTGCAAACTGATTAACAAAAATAATGTTAATTCGTCTCAAGAGTATTTAAAAGGAGTACAAAGATGGCTCTGCTAACATCTCTCAGTAACCCGTGTTCCCCGTTTTTTTCAGTCCTCGCTATATGGAATTGTGCATTCAAATTTCCTCCATTTACATTTCCTATAGCCACATGAAGGATACTTTTGAGACAGTCAAGACTTCCCACCATCTATGATTTCAGTTATGGACTGCATCATCAAATTACAATAACTGAACATATCATATCAATTTACCAAAATGATAAAATTTATAATGGTAGTAAGGTTCAGTTGGATCTCCCCAAGAAAAATAAATCATTGCAATGCTGTTTTAGTTTTTCAAGAACTCATAAATCAATTTCTTTTGAAAAATTATAGCCAATTGGAGATACCTTATAAATAGATTATGTTTTCAATAGTGAAAATCCATAATATGACATGAACAATTGCAATAAGGATGTTTTGGTTCTAGTGCCCCATCTTCTTCATTTCCTAAAACAGATAATATGTCAATGAAACTGGATACACAAGTTGCTTGCAATCCTTTTCTCTCTGAAAATATGAATCTACATGACTAGAATGTGAATCCTCCCAAGTAAGTGAATACAAAGCTAGAGGAAGATGCTCATTATACTTTTTCCTCAACTGTAAATGAAAATTCAATCAGAGATTCTAAGGGAAAGTCTAGTGCTGTTGCTCCTTCTGGATTTTTTTTCAGCTTTAGATGTAATGAGAGAGCTGAGAAGCGTAATGTTTTCAGAATTCAGAATTCTTTGATATTCCCCCTTTTTCATTACTCTACATTTCATACATCTGCAGAAGGCCTCAGCTTATGCAAGGCTCACATGCACAGGTTCTTCTGCAACTTCAGTCCAGTGCTTGCTTGAATCCACCAATGACCATGTTGTTGGGAAACTGAATCAATTCTCTAAAAAATATGCAAAATCCTCTTTTCTCTAGAGGTTCGGATTTGGGTAGCCCCCTGACTAATGAAGCACAGGAAATCCTTGATAGAAACAGGCTTTGCAACCACCAGAAATATCTCTTAAACTTTGGTATGAAATATTGGGCCCTCATTATCCCACACAAATGTAGTCAAATCCCATGAATCAACCCCTAAATCTACATCACCAGATTCAATCATTACTTCTCGTTTAATATTATGGTCCATGGAAATCATAGAAATTAGACCCTTCTATGATATTAGGAGTGGTGATTTCCTGATGCCCACTGGTATCTCCTAAAATGACATTTTCTTGTCCTGAGTTATCATGTAAATGAGAGTTTCTTGATCCATTCTCTCATGCTCAATCACAATGGATGGAATCCTAGTGGTCACTTTCCGTTTGGCTGTCTCTTCAAGATCATCATTATTGTTCTTGTCACATAGTTGATCAATGCTTCTCTAGAAGGCCAATTGGGTGGCACAGGTGGATTTCCATGGCAATGTGAAGGATCCAGGACATCAGGATCCATGCCCCTTGAAAACACATTGTCCAACTGGGATGCTTATTTTTCTCCCATTATCTTCAATTCGGTAAAGGCACAAACATGTCCACTCTACACATCCATTGAAAAAATTAACTCTTCTTGATTAGATAATGCAAGATTTTTTTAAATCTAGTCTCTATAAACACCCAACGAATAAAAATTAACGTAGAAACAATCGTGAGTCATTTTGCACTGAGACATACAATTTAATAATGGCTTACTTATTAAAAACTAAAGGACAAACATCAATTTCTTTTGCATTGTCCCATACTATTTAACTAAGTTTCATAAATATGTTTGATATATGTGGATGGCCATATAATTCCATGTATGTGATTAATGGAGATAATGAATTTGTGGGGGCAATTTTTTTGGCATTTTAGCTCAATATGAGAATAGAGATCTCCTAAAAATCAAGAACATAAATGTATTGATGTGGTAAATATTGTGATAATTTTCCCAATAAAATATGATCCTAATCTTAACAAGGGGGTTAAGAATAATTTTATTATATGCCATGTTAAGTGGACATATATCAATATGTATAATATGTGGGAGATACCATTAATTCAAGAAGAATAGATGGTGAATATTGAATAGTGTGCATATAGAAATAAGACAATTTCATATAGAAGGATGAATTATTTTACAATGGATTAATAACTTCTTTTTTTTACAGGGTAAGGATTTGTCCCATTCCAAAGTAATTAGTATCAATGTTTGTGTTCTTGACTTTTGTAATAAAGGCAAGTAGAATAGCTTTCTTAAAGAAGTATGTTGTAACAACATTTCCCCAAAAAACTTACCCTCGAGGTGAAGAGATCTTGTTCATTTGTAGTAGAAATCTAGAACTCGTGATCACAACTTCAATGAATACTTATTCCCAAAATCACCCTTCCAACATCACAAACATTTAGCATCAACCATTATAAATATAAACTAGATTTCCATGATGGAGAAAAAGAGGAGGACTCAAGCCACTCCATCCTCTATAAAGAGTCATATGATTAATATAAATAATATACTATAATAAAAATAACTAATATTGTTTTTTGCAATGACTAATGCCACTACTAATCCTAAAAAGTTTGACAAGGCAAAATTCAACCACCAACAAATCCTCCACTAAGCTTACTAGCCACTAAGGTTAATAGCCCCTAAACTTACAATACTATTTAGACCTAGCTGAGCTATCTTAATAGGTGGATATATTTAATATGATGGAGGAGGAAATGATCTTAATACATGGATAGATTTATTATGGTGGAAGAGGAAAGGATGGTGTAGAAATTGGCACAAATCTTATTGATGTGACCAAGTCCCTTTCACAATGACAATCACAAGTTAAGAAGAAAGATGAAGGTGATGATAACAAAAAAAAACATGAGAATGATAATTCTATGATGATGACACAAAAAAACATGAGTATGATAAGTCTCCTAACATGATTATGATAAGTCTCCTCGACTGCCTCCACATAACAAAATTACACAATCAGAGCCATGGCATGAATAAATAACAATGCTCCTCATCCACATATAGATAATCAACATCGACATGGAGATACTCCTTAGTTATTTCAATTGAAAAAAAGCACAATGATATCCTTTTTTATATCCATGTTGGATCATATTTTCTCTTCACCTTTTCGTCCTGATGACAGATTGATTGGTTCGAAACACGTCGGCAATCAATGCTTTTATGTGATGGATCTGGAAGACAGATACCTAAGTAATTATAATCACAAACACCTCCATTAATATATCACCTTTGTTCTCACATTGATATAAAGAAGAAGTCATTGAACTAAAAAAAATACCAAACATAAGATAACTTTTAAGGAGATTCTTAAGAAATTGAACCAATATTTTTTTCATGCACTACTACAAGTGAAACCTATGCTCAAGATGGATAGGTGGTAGAGATGGTACTAAAGATCGTGTACAAGGACCACCCCAATTATATGTACAACCAAAGCTACAAGAACCACCAAATAATGATATGTTTTCATGGTTGTCGAAAACCAGAGCTACAAAAACCACAAAACAAAGATTTATTTTTATGGTTCCTAGTCGTTGATAGACCACGAAATAACACAGAAAGGAAGCCAAAATATAACAAAAAACACAATGGTAATGGGTACATGTAGAAACGATTTACTCCCTACAGATTTTTAATGTCCTCCTTGAACCGAGAATAAAAGAAAGATTATTTCCATCTAAAGAAAGAATAAATCGTACAAGAATTTAGATACCTGAATGAATGGTAAATAGGGAAGTTAAACCAGAATAAATGGTGCAGGAGTTAAGAGTGCTCAAAGAATTTATGAATAGTAATTTAGAAATAATAAATATATTATTGAAATAAAATTGAGTAAATAGTAAATACAACTTAAAAAAACAACATCATATGTAATCCCACATAAAATGAGAGAATCATATCATGCAGGTGTTCATATCCCTAACCATAGGAAGCGGGGAAAAACCAATTGCAAGTTAAAATAAAGGAGATGCATGAAACTGAGATAAATATGCTTAGGAAAACTTTGACATTTTGATTTAAAACATATCCCATGCCACCACTCTATCATGAAGTAGCTCCACCGAAGGTTGAGCTGAAGAAGGTACCTCTTACCCGCCCAAAATCGCCCAAGTTAGGGTGGATAAAGAGCTATGTTGGTGTAGAATCTGAAAGTGTTCCAAATAAAGTTTGTAGAACATCTGGCTCTAGTTTGGATTAGAAAAAGAGTAATGGGTATGTTCCAAAAAGAAGACAATTGCAGATAAGGGCATGGAAAAAAATAGAACTGTTGGGAGATCATTAAAAAAGGCATCTTTCGAAAAATTGTTATCATCAAAGTCTGGTGAAATACCTTTTAGCCTCAAAAAATAAATTTCAAGAAATCCAAAAGATAGACGTGTCAATGAATCTTCCAAGGCCAGTAATGAAATCACAAGAATTGATTCAAAAAAATCTTCTGGAAAAATTGATATGAATGGATTAACTCTGCAGAAATTTGAAGTTATTGAATAATAAAAAGAAACCAAACCTTTAGATTGGAATATTGGAATTGGAAACACGACCAATGATAGAGATAGTGAAACTTTGTTGACTTCGGAAGTTGTTGAAGAAGAACCAAATGGGACTGAACCCGTAAGTAGGAAGAATGAGATTGAAAATATTACTGAAGTGAGCCTAATTTTACAGAAGTATGAAGTTTTTGAAGAAACAATTGAAGCTAAAATCTTACAAGGGAAGGATGAGATGCCAAAAACTGATTTTCAGGGTGACATATTGGAGGCATTCAGTTTGTGTGATTGAAACTTCTGAAGGTAGCAACAACACATCAGGATTTGTTACAGGGGTGTTAGCCAAAAAATTGCAGGTTACATATGGCTTGAATCTAGAAAGTGAATCACACTCCCATGTTAATCCAGGTAAGGGGCGGATCCAAGGTAACAAAACTGATATGAAACAAATGGACCGCAACTCTGTTCGATCATCTCAACATGGTTCAGGTGAAGAAACGAATGGGAATAGAATTAAGAATTCTAAAAAAGAACATGTTAAATTTAGGAGGAAACTTCAAGAAGAATTTCCCTTGATCACAAAATTTAAAATTTAAATTGACTGGAAAAAATTTTACTTTAAAAATAATTAAGGTGTTTATTTTAATTATTAATGCCTCCCACCTAAGACATTCAAATTGATCTAACAGTCTCTGTCTGAAATTTCCTTTGACCTATGAAGAAAAGTCAATTCATGAATCAGTAAAAGGTTTATGATTATTATAAATTACATACTCTGACCATTATCCAGAGCAATGTCCATCCTGAAAATTTTACATGCAATGACTATTCTCTCTATTGTATAACTCATCTCTATGCATATGATCAGATCCAAGGTAATATAAATTTCACAGAACGATGATTGGCTTGGTCTCATGGGTTACTTTGATAGCTAAGTATTGTTTTGTGGCCAAGAGCCAAATTTGAGTCATTTACATTGATATCAAAGTCCTTTATTCCTTTCTGGCCGAGAAACCACAACTCTGAGCACAAGAGGACTGAGTTTATGTCAAAAAAGGAGGCCAAGTATCTCTGAGTTAGAGGACTGAGTTTCTCACTGTAAAGGAGAGTTTCTTTGCCATAATGAGGGGTCTAATTACATATTTATTGTTGTTTGAGTTGATCCCAATGAAGGGCTAGAATATTGTTACATCTCATGTGCATGATCAACCATCTGAGACGACTCAATATGATGTCAAAATGGGCCAAGGGCATCCTTATCTGCTAGATGATTTCTGTAGAAATGGCTAAGAAAAAAAATACATATGAAGGCCGAGCCCTATAGCTTTTCCTTGAAGATCATGGAGCCTATGTAAGGGATATTCCTTCATTATAAAACAAAGCACAAATTTCTAGTTGAAAGGTTGTCCAAACGTCTTGTTCATGGACTGAAGTATCTAGGAGATAGGGATTGTACTCACAGTCATTTTGGGACTGATAATCCCAAAGATTATACAGTTGGAACCACTCTACAAGCACACAACATGATCCATATTCATGATGATGGCATGCTTCTATAAAATACTATGTAGGAGATGGAATAAATAGACCAATTGAAGTGATCCACTACAAAAGTTCATAGATGATCTACAATCAGTATCGGTGCACTAGGTAATCTTTTTCATTTGCCATGAAGCATTGTGTTGTGCACCAGTGAAACATAAGTCTTGTTGTAAACTCTAAAAAAATATCTTATGATATGAAGCTTGCATTTGTGGCATTATGCTGAACTTATGAAATATCAATAGCATAACTTCTTATGAAGAGGATTTGTATATGAATCAAGGAATATCCCCTAGTGCATTTATGATAATGCAAATAGAGTTGCGTCAGTATGGTATGTGAAATTGTCACCTTAATTACATTGAATCAACACTGTAGGCCATCACTTTATATCTGCATCCATTGCATATTCAACTACCAAAGTTAAAGTAAGGTGATATTATGATAACCTCAAAACATATATGTTGAAACTATGTGTGCATTTTAAATTCTGTGTGCCCTTGAGAATCATACCAATAGAGTTTTTTTAATTGGAGTTTAGTAAGCTCATGCTTGTTTCCAAGTCGATTTTCAGTCTAATATAGGATTTTCTTAATGATGAGCTACTAACCAAGGTTCGTGGCATATGTTATTGCCCATGGTATAAGTAATACATATTATCCTATTTATGTCTTGGTAAAGACATAAATATGCTAGAGGCAGAGAAAGAACATCACCAAAATGGAGATATCAAAGAAAGCATTTCAGTCAATAGTAGGTACAATTTCAAAGATTCCATCTACATGCACAACATCAGCAGCAAAAAATCTTCAGTATGGGTTTCTTCATTAAGCTCTAAAGGAAAAAATTGTAACAGTTTTCATGCTACTAGGGTTTTCCTTTTGAACAGAAGAAACACACAGAGAGTAAGGCTCTCTCTCACAATGAAAAAATAGTTGTGAGATGTACAAAATAAACATGAATGTGTATAAATGGAACAATAGTATGGAAAATGAGGAGGGACAACAAGAGAAATAACATAAGTGGATTTTGTAGATAATTAAAGTAGCAGTGTTAGCAGAAACTGTGGACTGCAGAAAGCCACTAAAAGTAGTATGTAATTCAATATGGAATCAAATGGAACATCGGCTCATGGGTAACAACCACCTTGACAATTATATGTGGCATCAATCCTATGTATGGCATATCACCACATACAATCCAACATCATCTATGGAAAATTAAAACATATCTAAGTTGGTATATTTCGTTGAAAATAATATTTTTTAGGTAGGAGAGTAGGAACTGACAAAACTCCCCAGTAGTTCTCCTCTTTCTTTAAAATATCAAAATACTAATCCATTCCCAAGGTATGAGAGATGGAATTGAGCTAAAGCAGGAAGGTGAAAATACTACTAACTTAGTCCTATCTAGTGTTTTCCTAGTGTTTTAGCATAGGTAAATGAGTTTTGGTGGAATAGAGATAGTTGAATTAGATCCAGATTTTTTCTTTTATTTTATGAGATAAGAAGATATAGAAACTATAATTTCTGGACATAGGTGGTACTATGTTGAATGTATTAATGCATGGAGACTACTACATGGGACTTACTTATAAGATGGGTATTCACAACCCCATAATTAATTTCTCACCGATTTAAGTTTATTTCATGTAGGGAGATATGATGGGGAGGTACTACACCTCTAGAAAATATATTGGAAATAGCGGATTAGAGCTCTCGATACCAGGAATATATTATATATTTATTCAATTTCTTATCTAAGAATGCATGATATGATCGTAGGAACTGACACTCCCATATTCTTATATGGTGGGCATGGGTGCACGGGCATCAAACATTTCAATTAAACTGGGTGTATATGCTAGCGTGAAATTGATATCTCATGTGACTACTGGACTTTCGATGGAATGTGACCTCATGTACTGTGACTAATGGGGGGGTATCGATTGGCATGAATAGACTAGTGGGGAATGTTTTTGAGCTATCAATTCATAGATAGAGTAGTCGAATAGTTACACATGTCTATGTGAGTATCATATATAGTATTGAGTTCTTATTCAAATTAAAAGGTTACAAACATGTGATATCTTACATTACCAATGTATTGAATTCCTCTTACAATGGAAAAGGTAAATGCCTCAAAGCTATACTGTATAGTATTGCAAGGAAAAAAGGAGGGAAAGAGGCTAATGTATCTTGTCAAAAGGGGACTAAAAATAGAGCCTAGTATTGACTCATTGACATTAACTAAGGAGGCATGGGGCATAGACTAAATCAATAGCTAGTTCGGCTTGGCTGAAGGCTAAGGTGGAAAGAAGGGAAAATTATGGAAATACCTTAGGGGTATTAGTTACTTTAGTAGAGCTTGTTGATCACTCTATATGGGTTCATTGAAATTAGAATAAAGAATATAAATTCAAATACTTTATGGCTCTGACTTAAGTGTAAGGAAATACCTAATGAATGGGTGTTGATTATTCCTCTTATGGCTTACAAATGGAGAGTTTAATCGTAGATATGAAATATTATTGGTTGTATCAAAAGAAGTCCTATGACAATATGGATGATACATTGGCTTTAGAACTCATATTTACTACAAGTATATAACACTAGTAACAACTAGTTATAAATATATTTTTTATTGTGAAATAAATAGATAGATTGAACTATGCTGCTAAAGCAAACATACAAGTATTAATTCTCCATGTGAGCTTATATATCGAAGGAGAATTAGTAATTTATATACATCTCTATCTAGTAGTGTAAACCTTACTCACTATTAGTTCTACTCGGAAGCTACAAAGGAAGGCAGCACTAAGGTAGTACATCCAGTTAATCAATAAGGACTAAATCTGCTAAACCTTAATGCAAGAGTGATAAGACCTTGAGTTATAACACTACAACTTAAGACTATGACTGAACGTGGAGTTCATTGATACTAGATTTAACAAAAATGGGAACCTTAGGCCGTATCAATGTAAGTCTCATAGCGGAGAAGTATGAGTAGAAGATTCCCTAGCCTGACAAGTATATCAGCTCTAACATCACAACCTTTCTCGAATGGATCAACAACATAAACTGATTATAAATAAGATTTCACTACTCATTAAGGTTGTTTTAACGATGCATAAACACTTGTTTGTAATGTCACTTACAATGATTGCACCGATAGTGGTGGTACTAAATTCCAACTCTAAGTGTTTATTTATTATGACAATGGAATTTGTAAACGTCTCCATAAATAAATAAATAAATGAGAAAGGAATAATGTGTGTTCATAAGGTTTAACTATGAATCAGCAAGTGAAAAAGGGTACTACTTTTCTTTAATCCTACCCAGAGCCAATTAGATGGGTCCAGAGGTGGTCTTGCCATAGATACTACATATACTATGTGATATCATTCTATTAACCACAAAAGAAATACAAATATATAAAGCTATTGAGCCCAAATTTCACACCTATTTTGGGCGGATTAAAGGTTCTAATTAATATCTTAGTATATCAAACTGATTGAGGGCTCACTCAAATGAATAAATAATGTTATCATCTGTTTCTCATGTTATTTATCACGAGAGAGAACTTGAGCCATCAACCTTGGGCAGAGTGACCCCTTAGGACTTACCTCTTGTGCTAAAGAAGGAAGGGCAAGATAATTCTAACTTAGTCATGTTTAGTGTTGTCCTAGTGTTGTAGCATAGGTAAACGAGTTTTGGTGGAATAGAGCTAGTTGAATTAGATCCAGATTTCTTCTTCTTTTCTTTTATGAGATAAGAAGACATAGAAACTCAAATTTTAGGACATGGGTGGTACTACATTGTATGTATTAATGCATAGGTAAAACTACATGGGACATACTTATAAGATAGGTATTTCCAACCCCATAATTGATTTTTTTCCGATCTAATTTTATTTTGTGCAGGGAGATATGATGGGGAGGTACTACACCTCTAGAAAATATATTAGAAATAGGGAATTCATAGTAGCTTGGAGATAATGTCTTAGATCTCCTGATACTAGGAATATATTATATATTTATTCAATTTCTTATCTAAGAATGCATTCCAGGATCGTAGGAACTGAAACTCCCAATTTATTATATAGTGGGCCTCAGTGGAAGGGCATTAGAGCTTTCAATTAAACTGGGGTTATAATCTAGTATGAAATTGATATCTGCTATGATTGTTAGACTCTCGGTGGAATGGGACCTCTTGTGTTGTGACGGATGGGGGGGTATCAGCTGACATGCATAGATCGGTGGGGAATGTTGTTGAGTTATCAATTCACAGATAGAGTAGTGGAATATTTACACGTATCTATGTTAGTATCATATATAGTATTGAGTTCTTATTCAAATGGAAAGGTTACAAATATGTAATATCTTACATTATCAATGTATTAACATCTTGTTACAATGGACAAGGAAAATGCCTCGATGTTATCTTGTATAGTATCACAAGGCAAATAGGAGGGGAAGAGGCTAACCTATCTTGTCAAAAGGGGACTAAAAATAGAGCCTAGTCTCGGCTCTTTGACTTTAACTAAGGAGGCACGGGGAAAAGAATAAAGAAATAGCTAGTTCAGCTTGGCTAAAGGCTAAGGCAGAAAGAAGGGCAGATTACGGAAATACCTTAGGGGTAGTAGTTACTTTAGTAGAGCTTGTTCATCACTATATATGGGTTCATTGAAACTAGAAGAAAGAGGATAACTTAAAATTTCCTATGGCTCTGAGTTAAGTCTAAGGAAACACCTAATGAATGGGTGTTTATTATTCATCTTCCAACTTACAAATAGGGAATTTAATTGTGGATATGCAATATTATTGGTTGTATGAAAAGGATCCCTATGACAATATGGATGATACATTAGCTTTAGAAATGATATTTACTACAAGTATATAACACTAGTAATGACTAGTTATAAATATAATTTCTATTGTGAACTAAAGAGACAGATTGAACTATGTTGAGCTAAAGAAAATGTACAAGTATTAATTCTCCATGACAGCTCATGTATCGATGGAGAATTAGGACTTTCTATACAACTGTATCTAGTAGTGTAAACCTTACTCACTAGTAGTTCTACTTAGAAGGCACAAAGGAAGGCTAAGACCTTGAGTTGTGACACTACAACTTTAGACTATGGCTGAACGGGGAGCTTGTTGATACTAGCTTTAACGAAAATGCGAACTTTGGGTCATATCTTTGCAAGTCTCATAGCGGAGAAGTTCGAGTAGAAGATTCCCTAGCCTGATAAGTATATCAACTCTAACATCACAGCCTGGCTCGAATGGATCGACAACATAAACTGATTATAACTAAGATTGCACTACTCATTAAGGTTGTTTTAACGATGCATAAATACTTGTTATTAGCATCACTTGCATTGATTGCATCGACAATGGTGTTCCTAAATTCCAACTCTAAGTATTGATTTATTGTGACAATGGACTTTGTAAATGTCTCCATAAATAAAAAAACGAGAAAGGACTAATGTGTGTTCAGAGGGTTTAACTATGAATCAACAAGTGGAAAAGGGTACTACTTTTCTTTAATCCTACCCACAGCCAATTAGATGAGACAAGATATGGTTTTTCCACTACACATACTACATATACGATGAAATATAAGCCTATTAACCCCAGAACAACTACACATATATAAAGCTATTGAGCCCAACTTTCACACATGTTCTAGGTAGATTATAGGTTCTAATTAATAGATTAGTATCTAGAATTGATTGAGTGCTCCCTCAAATGAATAAATAATGTTATCATTTGTTTCTCATGTTATTTATCAAGATATAAAACTTGAGCCATCAAGCTTTGATAGAGTGACCCCTCAGGGCTTACCTCTTGTGCTCTCAAGAGCCAAGGCCAAAAAGGGACACATAGTATTAATAATTGGAAAAGAACAAGCTAGAAGAGAAATAGAGATCAGTATTGGTTATAATAATGATAAATACTAACCCCTATCCATTGTATCAATGTGTATAATATAGTGGTGGCTAGCGGATAATTTCTTCTATATATCTCTATAGATGTATTACGACATCATTCTTGCTATGGATCAAGGTCTTGAGCATCGATTCATCAAGGAGGGTCTACTCTTGCTTCGACAATTTTCTTCATGAACCAAGTGAGGTTGGTTGATAATTTGACAGACCAACCCTGCTATGTTGGTGGCCCTGTGAGTCACTCTTGGCATGAAGGTATCACTACAAACAGCTCTTCCTCAATTGCATCATTGAAAACAATGCTTCGTGAATCAAGTGTGGCTGGTTGATAATATGACAGGCTAGCCCTGCTGTGTGTGCGACCCTGGGAGTCGCTCTTGGCATGAAGGTATCACTGCAAATAGATTTTCTCCATGTGGATCGTTGAACACAACACATAGTCCCCTTCGCGAACCCACTTCACTTATGATGTATTTGTGCCGACTGAATGAATATTTGACAGAAAGCTGGCAAGAGCATTAGTAAGTGGCTGCCCACGAGGCAGAGATCCAACTGACCCTAATAAGAAAGAGGAGACTCAGGATGTGGGGCATACGACAGAGCCACAACATGGAAAAACAACCATAATAGGAGTTTCTTATGCCTTTGTAACTAATTCTACTAGCTTTGCAATGGTTGTTGAAAGAAAATGAAATATTAGAGACCTGAGGGTGTATAATACCCTAATATAAAACATTCCCAGTTGTCTGAATTTATAGAGCCAAAAAACTATATTAAGCCTAATATCCCACCCGCATGGAACAATTACTCAATTGATCAATAAATTTGAAATAATACATAAGATCAGTAATAAGGCCATCCTTATTAACCCTTGTCTATGAAAGAAGTTTTCTTTTAACATCAATGCTTCAAAGCATGAGACTTTACCTAAGGATTTATCGGGATTTTAATGGCCAATAGAAATGTTTCAAAAATAATAGATAGAGATGCAAGAATAACTCTTACAATCAAGTGGCATCCAGGGTGTTGAAGATCCTTATAAGAGTCCCCTTTGTAGTAGCAGCGAAGGAAAAAAACAACTGAAGTCCATCCTAGAAACCATACTCTGTGCCACAGGAAAAAAAATTGAAATCCAACCTACAAAACCTACTCTGAGCCATAGAAAAAAAAACCAAAATCCTGGTTGAACGATACCTAGAGCATGAGTATTATTCACTGGAAGTCTCTGGGAAGAAAACAAATTTGGATCTGGATCGAGATATGGGTCAACCAGGGATAGTCCTATTTTTGGGTGGTGAAAAAAACGTATTATCACCCCTCCTTAGAAATCAATGGTCCCCATTACGTTGAGATCCTCCATGAGATGAGGCACATTCTATTGTCAAAGATGTCATGGAACTGTGGGCGGACATGCTAGATGCAATTAGTAAATTTGGTTTCTTTATCAGCCTCAAACAGTACATGTCTGTATTTTTTTTATGTAGTAAAATGAGGTATGGCAACATCAGGCAGCGGTGCGTCCGGGGTTAGATCAATGGAGTGCTTGTCCTTACAGTGTAGAGGAACCCTTGTGAGTGAGGAGAAAATTTCATCGTATTCCTCCATGACTTTGTCCATCTGCTGCAGCCATGCAGGGGAGCCCTGTTTTGAGGTTGTGGCCACAATATTCTTCTTTCCCTGTGAGCGAGTTGTAAGGAAAATAAATTTCCTGGTTTGGGAAACAATCTTACTACATTGTTTTGTAGTAGTCAAAGAGATGACAGGAGGTGTTACTACCTCCAGTATTCTGTACAATTTATTTCCTAAAGTAATAACAACAACACAAGGCCTAGACTCATACACATAATTTTGTCTCCACAAGTATGGTTTGCCCAATAATACATCAGCTACATCAAGATGAGAAACATCACACAATACCTCATCCGTGAATGGCTTGATACTGTATGGAAGGAGGCACTGCTGGCAGATGTAGAGATTTCTCCCTGGGTGGAGCCACCCGATGGTATACGACTGCGGGTGTGCTATGGTCGGTAGGCCGAGCTGCTTCACGAAGTCTGCTGAAATGAGGTTCTTTTTACTTCTGCTATCGACAAGAAATTTCAGCGGAGAACCCTTCACCCACATCTGCGAATGGAAGAGGTGCTCCCCCTCCTTTGGATCCTCTGGATCCTCCATCTTGATCTTGGTTGTGGCAATAATGGCACTAGGATCCACATCAATGGTCTGCTTCCCTTTGTCATTTCCTTTATTTGGTTCTGATTCAGGATTAGAAAATGCATCTGATTTAGGTGCCTTTAGTTTGGCCACCAATGACTGTTTGTCCCAACACTCGTTTGTTCTGTGAGTGGGGCTGTTATGAAATTCACACCACTTCCCTATGTCCTTCTTTGGATTTGTGGTGTTGTTCTAAGTCACACTGCTTTGGCCTTGCCCCTGTTTCTTTGGTTCGAGGGCACTTTTCAGATTCGCAGATCCAAAGTCTCACTTCTTCTACTTAAATTTTTGATCGATCTTGGCATCATAGCGATATGCCGTGCCAAGCAATGTAATGTTGAGGAACTCCTTTCCTCCTAAATGTGTTTGTGCAGATAACTGTGGTACTTGAGCACCAAATGTCTCCCTAAATATTTAATACCCAACTTTGTGAGCAGGGTATGGAACAGATTCATCAGTTCATGCACATCTTGATCCCTTTGTTGTCGCAGCGTGGTCCATTGGATATATTTGTCCTCATAGCTCCCCACGGGGTAATATTGTTCCTTGATGCCATCTTAGAATGAATTCCAAGTGGGTGTGGTTGAGAATAGAGAGGGTTACCCTTCGTCCTCTTGCTCACAGTAGGTTTCCCACCAGTCTTTGACATGGGGGCAGCTTTGAGGAGTGCAAAAATAGTCTTTTCTCGGTCAGAGAAATCATGGACCAAGAAATACCCTTCTAGTAAATTCAACTATCTATCTATGGTGTCTACATCTATTTGGCCTTCAAATACATGAATGTAAAAGTTTACCTGTACCTTAAAGGGAGTGGCACCTCCAGAGTGGCTGTTGGATCCAGATGTGTCGTAGGTGGGCAGTCGTTGAAGGATATGAGGAAAGTTATACATCATCGCGTTCCTTTGTTTATTGAGGGCCTCCTTGAGAAATATTTTGATAGGATCCCCTACTCCCTTGTCTTTCTTTTCTTTCACCATGGGAGGTCATCGAGGCTTCCGAGGCTAATATTGCAAGGGTTCAACTAGATCGAGCCCTAACTCCTTATACCATGACCGCATTGGGGACATGCAAAGAAAAACAAAGAAAGAGCATATCTCTTTGATACTGCTGATCCATATTTATGCAGGAACGCAATAGAATACAGAAATAACAATAAAAATAGAGATGCAGTGGAAATAATGCTTCATTTCATTAATATAAAATAACAAAAAGATGCTTACAAACATATTGGAAATAAAATAGCTAGGGTGCTGGTAGCGAATCTCTGAGAAGAGATGTGGTGGCTAAAGATCTCTGAATTGCGCTAAAATGAGGCTCAAGGGAATATTTATTATTGAGAAACAATGGATAACTCTAAACTTCCAAAAACCTAACCGTAGGAGATGAAGCGCTAAAACTATCGGCCCCATTTGGGTAAATTGGTGTTTCAACTTCCCGGGGACGTAACTTCGGCATACGATCTTCGTTTGACACATATGATACATCATTAGAAATATTTATCCGAGGGCTACAAATATTGTCGTCAATATCAATTCCAAAATGGAATCATATTCACTAGACAAAAAATGCCCAAAAAACGTCATTTAGGGCCTCAAAACGGCTCTAAAAGTTCAGGACCTGAAAAAATGCTAAAAATAGTAAGTTGTGCTGTAACTTAAAAACTAAAATAATTGATGGTGGGTGTGCAAATGGAATAGGTGGGTGGCCACCAATGTCCACCTGGATCATTAAGGCCCCAAAACGGCTCCGGGAGTGCAGGACCCGTAAACCTACTAAAAATAGTAAGTTGTATTGAAAGTGAAAAGCTGCAAGAATTGATGGTGCGGGTCCAAATGGAAAAGGTGGGTGGCCATTGATATCCACCTGGATCACACAGTAAAAGAAAAATAAAGCAACCCAACCCAAACACAACCTTAATACACAAACATATTTCATCTTATGATAATCAAGCTTTATTTTTTAAAATTAATAATTATTATCATTGTATAGTTGTTGGTTGTTCAAGAATCTCAAACATCAAATGTGATAATAATCGAATATCATCGAAAATCAGCATTAAATGTAATAAAAATAAAATATGAGAATTGGATATACATTATCCAAGAGTCCTCTGGAGATATTTTATCTTTTGTCTTTCTCTCATATTCACTTACATGAGGGATAGAAATTTCCTGTAGCTTTTGGCTATTAAAAGAATACTATTGTCATTAATTGTCATCTTTGTTTTTTTATCAGTAATTGTCATTGTTGGTCTATATGGAAGGTCAAGTGGAATTTATATTGGACTTGTATGTTATTGTTTGTGTTTGTTATTGTTTGGAAGGAATTTTGTTAGATGATATTTAACAAAATTATTATTTGGCATGATAAAATTAATGCATAAATATATTATAAGTAAGAAAATTTATAATTTTTTGACTATTTGAGCATTTTTATTTCATGTACGTAGTTTATATATTTGTGTTTGATACTTTAAATGGTGCAAAGGTAGTATGCTAGATTTTTTTAAATTAGATGAATCTAGTGACAACTGATGTTTATCGATTTGATCTTGTAAGTGATGGTGAGATGTTGCAAAATAACTATGTGATTTGTCTTATATTAGATGTATCTAGTGCCCCCCACAAAAAAAAAAACAATTTTCATGACTTTCCAAGGAGTTTTCAAAAACCTCCACTAAATCCCTCAAAGCAATTTAGAGATGATTTTGACAAGACTTTCGCAAGCCTAAACTGCCCCTAAAGGTCTTTTTCGTAGTAGTGTTTTCATTATATGCCCATTACACATAAATTAGTCAATATAAAATAACATCAAATCGACATTCACAAGATCGATGAAGGGGAAAATAAGGGAATTTCAAAATTACAAGGGCGCAAGTTTTAGAGATATATCATGACAAAGATCAAAAATCAAGACAGTCTAAAAATTAGGGTTTTTAAAGGTACATAACTTAGCATTGGCATAACATTGATTAATATGTAAAATATAGGTGTACCCTATATCTCTTACATAATATGGAAAATAAGGAAAAACCCTCTCCTAATGAAGCAACCATAGCATAAGTGGAAAACGTAGATGATCATGATCTGTCACCCATGCCAGAGACTTGGATCATAAGAAGAGAGACCTAATGGAATGCCCATAATTTGGTTTTGTTGTAGTAGTTTGACTAGAAATTCTCAAGAGAAAAATATATTTGGGCTAATTACCATATAGAGTTAGAATATTGAGATTGTAGTAGAGTTGAAATAGTTCTTTAAAATCAAGAGAAGAGGAGTAGTTAAGGAAATGAGCTTATAAAAGGTTGGTTAAGGAGATTATGACATGGATAAATAATTTTGTGGTGGAAGACGATTATGTCTCTTTTAGTTCTCCAACCATGGAAGTGTAAGCACCAATTATTGGAGGTGACCTAGAACAGTTTGACTCATGTTGAATAACTAAGGGAATAAGATGCAATGGAGGAAGTACATGCATTAAAGAGGGAAAAATAGGATTTAAATCAAAATGAAATAATTAAGAAATGGTGGATGAATAGAATGAAGGGGATTCATCACAATACTATGGTAATGAAAATGAGTATCAGTGAGGATGGAAACATAGAGGCACATGTAAAAGAGTTTAAAAGGTTTCAAAGGTGTTAAGAGTATACAAAACATTTGTTCAAATAGGGGGATTTAATAATTGGAAAGAGCTTGGAGAGAAGAATAGGTGGGGAGAATATGTCAAGAAATTTGGAAGGGAAAGAAGAAGTGATGGCACAAGGAGGTGAGTAGGTTTAGCTAGATGGATCATGATTGTCTAAAAGGAAGCCTTAGTTTGTAAGGTATTGATTAGCCTATGGAGAGAGATATCATCACAAAGAAAGAAGAGGAAGAAACACTTAGTAATGTGTTTAATTGTTTGAGCTAGAGGAAGGTCAAGTAGTAGACATGATATAACCTAAGAAAAGTGGATCCAATCCAAACCAACCACCCTATGAATTTTAAAATCCTAGAGGTAATCCCAACTTTTTATTCTACTTTTTACTTGAAAGCATCTTTTCTTAGTAGTTTGGGATATAGTAGTAGTGAAAACAAAAGGAAGGTGGGAATAAAAGTAGAACTACAATATGTTATGTTTGAATTTTAGTTCAAGTGGGAAAGTAGGCCTAATTATTCAAAAATGTCTATAAGTTTTTATATTGGTGAACAATTGTTGGCTCAAGGGGTCCTGACCCAGGTTCAGAGCACAAGGTTTGCCAACAAACCCCTATACTACTAGCCCTTTCGACAGTGACCTACTTGCACAGGTCAAAGTCTCACCCGAAGTAGTATGGGTGGGTGCTGGAACCAGGTTTCCGCACCCTGAGAAAGGATAGGTAAGGCAAGTAGAGCTATGCTAGACCCTGTGATTCCCAGATTACCTTATTCTACACAGGGTCAATTAGGTCTCTATTCACATCCACGTGCGCTAGATCTAAAATTATATGATTTTATGACAGTAGCACCATATTGCATAAATAGAACATAACAGATCCAGATATAGAAAACACACTTACATAGATCTTCGCAGCTTAAACACAGAAAATACACAATGCAGTAATTACCAACGATTCACAAAAATATTACTCACAGATCTGGTTCTCTATCAACCATTATGATTCATTCATTCATCAATTCTTCCTTGCAATCCTCTTCCCAACCTATGCACACAGCAGTAGGGTCTGCACACAACTAGACTTGGATCTCCACGCACACAGCCAGTAGGAGTCCTTTCCCAAAAACCCAAACAGATATCTTAAACCACAATTCGCATTAATAGATCTTCATTTTCTTACCTTACAATACAAAATGTTCATCCTATTTATAATATTCTAGCCTAGACTTTCCTATGCTCTGCAACCCATGGATTTCGGACCCCTGGTTTACCCTTTTACCTATTACAATGCTTTCGGGGTTTTGACCCACCCCAAAACCCCTGTGCTAGACTAAATCTAATCAAAAGTATTCAAAATGGAGTAGTTTCATAGCTTGTAGGAGACCTTGTTCCAATAGTCCCCCAACATAATCTTGTGACTCATCCCGAGTCAGTAGAGCTGCCATATAGTCATTGAACCCGGTATGGCTTGAGTTGACTACCATTGACAAAGCCAAGTAAGCTATCACTGCGCAGGGTAGCTAGCTGGACTGCTCCACCATTCGTGATTTCCTTAACTGTGTAGGGACCAAGCTAGTGCTCCAGGAATTTTGCTGGGTGTTTCGCAAATTGGCTATTGTATAAAAGGATGAGGTCGCCTACGCCAAATGTCTTTTGGAGAATATGTCGATCATGCCACGCTTTATCATGAGCCTTCTGAACCTGTTGATGAAAATTAGCAATAAACTGATCTTCCTCCAGAGCCACAAGCTGCGCAAGATGCTCCTCTATGACATGGAGGTCCGCCATATTTGTAAATGTTGCGATGCGTAGGCTAGGAACAACGTACTCAATGGGAATAATGGACTCCTTGCCATAGACCATTCAGAAAGGGTTCCTGCCTGTCAGCTTCCTGTAGGTTGTCCGGTAAGCCCACAAAACAGAGGGAATGTGAACATCCCAATCACTATGATCAACATTGCAAACCTTGGTTAATGCCTGTTCAAAAATTTTGTTAAAAGCTTCAACTGCCCCATTTGCCTGGGGATGGTATGGTGTACTCTTCACATGGTGGATCCGGAATTCCTCATTCAAGTCTTGAATTATTTGGTTAATGAAGTGCGTACCTCTGTCACTCATTAGGATCTTTGGGCAGCCAAACCGGGTCAAAATATTCTCAAATATGAAGTGCGCAGCAGTATCCGCAGTGCAATCCTTCACTGCCTGTGCCTCAGCCCATCGAGTAACGTAGTTAGTGGTGGTGATAATGTATCGTGCACCTATTTTCTTGCCTGGCAGATTGATAGGTCCTATAAAATCAATGGCCCATTTGTCAAAAGATTGTAAAGCCACTTGAGGCCGTAATGGCATCTCATCTCAACGCGAGGGCCACCCCGTGCGCTGGCAGGTGTCGCATGATTTACAATAGATGTAAGAATCCTGATGTAGGGTAGGCCACCATAACCCAACCCTGAAAATATTTTGTGTTGTTGCTCGTCTGGCATAGTGGCCCCTTACGACACCTTCGTGTGCTTCTGCTAAAACGGTAGGTCGTTCATGTTCTAAGACATATCTACGTAGTATTTCATCTACGCCTAGCTTGTATAACTGACCGACGATGATAGTAAAGTCCGCTACCCGAGTAACCAACTCCTTCTTTTGCTGCACTGAATATTCTGCACGGGCCACGCCAGTAGTGAGGAACTCAATGATATCAGCAAAGTGTGTGTCAACCACCTTAATGGTGAATAGCTACGCATCTGGTAAGCCCTCTTCCAAGCTAGTAGGTTCATCCCCTGTTTCAATGTGAGACAGATGATCTGGTCCTGCATTCAACCTTCCGAGCTTGACGATGATCTCAAAATAATATTCCTTGAATAGTAACAACCAGCAGCAAATATTCCCCCCCAACATAGGCTTGTTGACCAGGTATTTCAAAGCCGAATGACCAGTGAAAATTTTGAAGTCTCCACCTAATAGATAGTGTCGATATTTCTGTAATGTGTAGACCATAGCCAATCCTTTGCGCTTAGTGGTAGAGTAGTTTCATTCTGTGCCCAAAATTTTCCAACTCACAAAGGAAACCGGGTGATCAATATCTTCGTCTCCAGGCTGAGTGAGGACAGTGCCCAAGGCGATGCCTGATGCATCCACATGTACATGAAATTCCTTCGACCAATCAGGAAATATTAGTATGGGTGCAGATATTATCTTCTTCCTGAGCAGTTTAAATCTCTTCTGAAATTCGTCATTCCAAAAAAAGGAAACATATTTTTTTAGTAGCTTTTCCATGGGTGCTCTGATCAGGGCATACCCCTGAATGAATTTCCTATAATAGCCCATGTGCCCAAGAATAGAACGAAGTTGTTTTTCCGTTGTTGGGACTGCAACATTTATAATCACTGCTACCTTTGCAGGATTAACCATCAACCCCTACCAACAGACTATGTGTCCGAGCAAGATTCCAAATGGTACACAGAAGATGCACTTCTTAATATTCAAGGAAATATGGTGCTTTCGGCACGCCTCCAACCTTAATCATAGGTTAGAGACATGCTCCTTTACCAGGCCAAAAACCATCCAGTCATCGAAATAAACCTCTAGGAATTTATGAATAAACTCCTTGAATACAACAATGATGACTCTTGAAAAAATAGCAGGTGCGTTCTTGGGACCAAAGGGCATGAACGTATACTGAAAGGAACCCCATTTAGACGCGAAGGAAGTCTTACTGCGATCTTCAGGTGCAATTTAGATTTGGTGGTACCCTGAGAACCCATCAATGAAGGAATAGGCCTCCTGCTCGCCCACGCTATCAAGGATTTCGTCGGAGAAGGGTGTAGGGAAGGGGTCATGGACACAGGCGTCATTTAACTTGCGTAGAGCCATGCAGATGCATATTTTTCCCATTGTATTCTTCTCCTGGATGACCATTGGACTTAGTCCAATTTTTCAACTGGTTGAATGATACCTGCGGCAAGCATTTTGTCTAGATCTTCTTTGACCTTTTGCTTATATTTAGGATTTAGTAGGTAAGGCCATTGCTTGATGGGGTGCACCTCAGCTTTCAAAGCAATGTGCATAATGCCAAGGTCCCCAGTAATTCCCTTGAGCTCTGAAAATGTTTTCGGAAATAAGTCCTGATACTCTGTGAGTAACTCTGCAATTTTGCCTACAGTTCCTTCATCCCAATAGTCCCCAATTTAGCCAACTTAGGGTGTTCTTCCGTCCCAATATTAACATCGTGTAGCATGAGAGGCTGCGTTACATCAATATTTTGCAGTGATGGTCCAATAACGATGTGTTCCCCTTTAGATTCTGGGACAAAAATGTTTCGAGGATTATCTTCTTCTTCATCAATCGCCAAGCTCCGGTAGTTGGCTATATCTTGCATCTGTGCTTCCCATGTCAGGACTACTGGTGTGGCATGGTGGTGAGAGTTCTTAAATAAAAACACATCAATGTCTCTGTCCCCCAAATCAATCGGAACGTTCATATAAAGTCCTATTTTAGCATTTCCCAATGGCAGGCACGCTGGTGTAACTCCGCATCGAAGTATCAAGTGGCCGAGATAGGGCCCAAGGCATGAAAAAATAGATGGACCCATTCTTCTGTAGTTTGGTCGGACCATTTGGTCATCCAGGCATGCAGATGTGCATGAGGATCCTCGGGTCTGAGGAATATCTTGGTGTGTATGTCAGCTGGAGGGGCGAACCGCAGAATAATCCTATCCTGACACGTTTCTTAGTTTGGGAATGCCTTCTTGTGGGTATCCCACCAATGTGCAGATTTCCCTCGCAGAGCTAGATTCAGAGCCCAGAGCCGTCGTTCTCTTAGCACCGTAGCTTCCAATGTTCTTAGGAATTCCTGGACACTACCAGACTCATCAAAGTGGGGTAGATCTCTTACCTTTGAAGAAATGCAGTAGAGGGTCCTTACGACCCGAGGGCAACACAGTGCCGAAACCTCGTGTAACTGGTTTTTCCAAACCTCTAGTTCCTCATCAGTGTCAGAAAAGTGTTCACTGTCTTTCTCCCCCCAGAGTATTCTATCTACTATGGGGCTAACCCTGTCTTCGTCCCGCATAGTCAATCTGTAGATATGATCTATTTCCTCCTTTGTGTAGGCTAGCTCTGTATACCGTGCACCTTTTGTTGGATCCAGTAGTACTATTACGTGCGTACTGTTGTTCTCAAACACCATGCTATGATTTTTAAGATTTATGAAACCCCCCGTGTCAATAGCCCAGTCTAGTCCTAGGAGTGCAGGGTAAGGATCAGTATCCTCCACAATTTCTATGACTTCAAAGTCAGCTAGGACTTTTACTCCTGTGATATCTACCATGAATTTTGGCAACCTCCCTAGAGGGATTATCTTCTGTCGATTCACCATGCGCAGCTGGATGGTAGAGCATTCCAATTTAGGCTCTCCCATTTTTTTCCAAGTTTGTTTTGGTAATACGTTCGCATGCGACCCAAGATCGAGAATAACTTGATCCATCTCATAGTCGCCAATCTGCGCAGTCAACCCCATTTCTCTCCCAGTGCGTTTTCTATAACTGTATAGTTTGTGCACATCCCTGGTCTCAGGAATGGTGTTGGGCTAGGTTGTGTAGTTATGCAGTAATACTTGAAGATTTTCTGCAGCCTGCGGTTCATGTAGCAGTTTCAGACATGCCTTCAGAAAGGGCTCGACCCCCTCCTCTATTTTGAGGTTTGTCGGTAGCTGCGTGGGGGTTGCCAGTGGTTCCTGTTCTTTGAAATTCATTCCTACCTAAGAGGCAGGCTCCTCCTTTGCCCCCTGGGTGACCATCCCGCTGTGTGTCATGACTTTTACACTCAGATCTGCATTCCTTAGCTTGGTTTTAACTCTTTACACACTCTGCATAGGAGTGGGTTGTTTTTCCTGCATCTTGGCTATTAAAATTGGGCAGTATTCAATCTCATGGTCTAGCTACCAGAAATATTTGCAGGATTTCCCAATGGGATTAGGGTAGTCCCTTGCAAAGTGCCCTACCTCTCCATAGTTAAAGCAGATCAGCTTCCCCTGCCCCCGTCCTGCGCTTCCTCCTCGACCTCCCTTGCCCCTTGCCGGGAGCCACCAAAGTTCGCTGGGGATCTTGGCAACACAGGGTCTGATTGTACCCTATAGAGGTTTCCTCAATATACAATCAAGTCATACGTGCGATAGTTCTACTCATCGTGCCCTACCGACCAGTAGAACCTTCACCACTGTTCCTTCAGTTCACCCATAATTAGCTGAGGGCACTGGGCCGTATCATGTAGTCCTGCTACTCGGAAATCATCGTGCCATAGCACAGATCCGCTGGAGCTGGGCCATAGTGGACTAGGTCTTCCTACCTACATGTAATCTGCCAATATAGGACACTGGTCCTTTGTATTGCCAGACACCAAACATCGTATACACCAGAGTTCTGCACTAGCTCCTTTTCCTCATTCTGTCCGTAAGCTCTGAATTCCCATGTGCATGGCTCCGAGCTGTTCTTGGATTTGTTGTACTCCGCCCAATCTGTCGTCCTTGGGCGTGGCTTCGAGTTTCATGGCAGCCTCCAAGGATTTTTCCTGCAACTCAAAGGTTTGGTGGCCTATTGGTATACGTAAGTGAGGTAGCAACATAGCGATGAACCATTCCGTGTGTTGTCTGTCATCGTACTTGAACCCTCCTTCCCTAATTACTTTCTTTAATCATTGATCGGCCTCCCACACCGACTCGGACGTTCCTTGCTTGAAGTCTTTTACTTCTGCTACTAACTGAGAGTACGATTTTGGCTTCCGGAACTGTTGTTTTAGGGCGTCTTTAATATCTTTTAGAGACGCACTCCCGTTTTGAGATATGTACCACATATACCAGTCCAGAGTTCCTTCTTCAAACACCAGGGATAACTATGATCTATTCACAGTATCGGTTACCACCCCCTGTGCAGTCCATACTGAGTCAGACACAAACCAAAAATTATCCATGTCCTCACCGGTCGCACCTTTGAAGGTAGGTAATTTCAATTGGACTGCCATGTCTCCTTCTAGCAAGGTTTCATTTGAGGGCTTGTTCTCCCATGAGTCGGACATGGGGGTAGTTGGCGAACCTTGCGTAGCTGCTCTTCTCAGTAGGCTATGGGCAGAGTGATCCTTTTCTTGACTGGTTTGATAGTACTTACCGCTTCGTGTTGTACTCTCATCTAGAGTAGCGCTCATTCACTTCGGTATCAGATCCTCAGTATTCGGTTGTCAATAACCGATCACTTCCTCAACATGCTCCAGGTCCCCGCAACGGAACGATTTGTTGGCTCGAGGGGTCCTGACCCCGGTTCAAAGCACAAGGTTTGCAAACAAACCCCTATACTACTGGCCCTTTCGGCAGTGACCTGCTTGCGCAAGTCAAAGTCTCACCCGAAGTAGTATGGGGGGTGCTGGAAGCAGGTTTCTGCACCCTGAGAAAGGATAGGTAAGGCAAGCAGAGTTTTGCTAGACCCTATGATTCCTAGATTACCTTGTTCTACGCAGGGTCAATTAGGTCTCTATTCGCATGCACGTGTGCTAGATCTACAATTATATGATTTTATGACAGTAGCACCATATTGCATAAACAAAACATAATAGAACATAACATATCCATATACAGAAAACACACTTACACAGACCTTCGTAGCTTAAACACAGAAAATACACAATGCAGTAATTACCAACGATTCACACAAAGAGTACTCACAGATCCAGTTCGCTATCAACCATTCTTATTAATTTATTCATCAATTCTTCCTTACAATTCCCTTCCCAGCCTGCGCACATAGCAGTAGGGTCCACACACAGTTGGACTTCGATCTCCGTGCACACAGCCAGCAGGAGTCCTTTCCCAAAAACCCAAACAGATATCTTAAACCACAATTCGCATCAATAGCTCTTCATTTTCTTACATTACAATACAAAATGTTCATCCTATTTATAATAAACTAGCCTAGAATTTCCTATGGTCTGCAACCTATGGTTTTTGGACCCCTGGTTTACCCTTTTACCGATTACAATGCTTTCGGGGTTTTGACCCACCCCAAAACCCCTGCGCTAGACTAAATCTAATCAAAAGTATTCAAAATGGACCAGTTTCGTAGCTCGTAGGAGACCCTGTTCCAACAATAATCCAACCAACGATATGGTTATAGTAGTTCCAGTAACTTTATGAAAGGAGATGGTGATGAAAAACCACATTGGTTTTTATGTGGATTCATTTAGAGGGTGAAAATGATTGTAGTGCTAGTTTCTAAGTTGATAAATTTCATAACCACATTATGGGGGAATCTTCTCTAATGGTTCATGAAGTTAATATAGATTTATCCCTAGAGTGTAGCTAAGGCCTTGGATGAATTAAAGGTGGTATTTATAGCTAAGTTCTAGAGGCTAAACATTGGACAACAAAAAATCACTAAGCTGAAGGAGATTAATAAAATGGTTGAGAAAGTTCTTAGGAGTATGATGAAAAATTGTGAAACTTGATCAACAAACTCTCTTATACTATCCATGAAACTCAACACAAAGAATGATCAATTAAAATTTTTATTCTCTTTAATAGTGTACCATTAATGCAATAGTTGTGGGTGACATAGAGGGATATATTATCTTAGGCCATGAGGATAGAATCTTGTAGGGTGAACATGAATTTCACTAATAAATTTCATGCTTGGTAGGATCTAAGAGAGAATTATGAAAGGAGTTCCTTCTAGGTAAAGGACATGGGTATTACTATTTTTAAAGGGGGTGGCCTACGAGGATATATTGGAATCTATTGATACATTGGTATTACCTCTTGCAATTTAGTGGCGTCTAGGGTGTTAAAGATCCTTATAAGAGTCCCCTTTGTACTAGCAGTTGCAAGGAGTCTTCCATCAAGGTGAGCTCAAAGAAGGCGATGCGAGAGGCCTGGGCAGTTACAAATTTGGTTCTCTTGAGACCATAGTGCTAGACTCTCATCTGCCCACGTTGCAAGCTTGAGAAATCCAACACGAAGCTATTGGGAGCATGAGAAACAACACACAAACTCTTAGGGTTTGCCTTCATCTCAATATGATGCACTAGCTTCAAATCCATGAAATTGTACACAAATATTGTGCTACAACACCACCACAATCCATCCAGTCTTAGCTTCATGGCTCGAATCTCAGACTTGAAGGATAATTCCCTAATACAACAGCTCTAATGATCATCCCATATCATGACTTTATTCGGTGGGTACTGGGGATTCAAAACCCCAACCATGAGGGCCAAAATATTACATTGAAATAACTTCTCCACAACACCAATACCACCATTGTTGATTTCCCTTCTAAATGTTTCTTTGAACGGATCACAGTTGTAAACCTGGAAACCATGCTCTGTGCCACAGAAAAAACAGCCAAACTCCATCCTAGAAACCCTCATCTGTGCCATAAGAGAAGCATGTGAAGTCCAACTTGGAAACCCTACTTTGAGCCACAAGAAAAGAAATTGACATCCTGGTTGAATGATATGTAGAGAAATGAGGATTATTCACTGGCAGTATCTGGAGAATACATCTAATTTGGATCTAGATAAAGAGATGGGTCAAGCAAGGGAAGGGCAGTGAAAAAGTCATATTATCACCTTCCATAGAAAAGAAAAGTAAAAAGAAAACGAAAATGAAAACAACCCAACCAAAAAAACCCTGATATATTTTATCTTTGGTCTTTTCCTCTTATTCACTTGCATGAGGGAAAGTAATTTCTTGTATCTTTTGCCCATTAAAAAAATACAACTGCCATTGTTGGCCTATATGGAAGGTCAAGTGGCGAATCTATATTGGCTTGGTACGTTATTGCTTGTGTTTGTTATTGTTTGGAAGGAATTTTGTCAGCATTATTGATATTTAACCAAAGTATTAATTGGTGGGATAAAACCCATGCATAAATATATTATAATGAGGAAAATTATCCATTCTTGAGTATTTGAGCAGTGTTATTTTATGTATGTAGCTTATGTGTTTTTTTGGTTCTCCAGCCATGGAAGTGTAAGCACCAATGCTTGGAGGTGACCTAGAATGAATTGATTGATATTGAAAAACTAATGGAATAAAGTGACATGGAGGAAGGACATGTATTAAAGAGGAAAAAATAGGATTTTAATCAAAATGCAATACTTAAGAAGTGGTGGATGAATAGAATGAAGGGGATCCATCACAATACTTTGGTAATGAAAATGGGTATTAGTGAGGATGGAAACATAGAGGCATAAGTAAAAGAGTTGAAAAGGTTTCAAAGGTGTCAAGAGAATACCGAACATTTGTTCAAATAGGGGGGATTTAATCATTGGAAAGAGCTCAGAGAGAAGAAAATGTGGGGAGAATATGCCTAGAAATTTGGAAGAGAAAAAAGAAGTGATGGAACACAGAGGTGAACATTAGTTAGATGGATCGTGATTGTCTAAAAGGAAGCCTCGATTTGTAAGGTATTGATTAGCCTATGGAGAGAGATACCATCACAAAGAAAGAAGAGGAGGAAACACTTAATAATGTGTTTTAATTGTTTGAGCTATAGGAAGGTCAAGTAGTAGACATGATATAGCCTAAGAAAAGTGGATCCAATCCAAACCAACCACCCTATGAATTTTAAAAGCCTTGAGGTAATCCCAACTTTTTATTCTACTTTTACTTTAAAGCACATTTTCTTAGTAGTTTTGGATATAGTAGTAGTGAAAACAAAATGAAGGTGGGAATACAAGTAGAAGTGGCATATGTTATGTTTGAATTTTAGTTCAAGTGGGGGAGTAGGCCTAATTATTCAAACATGTCCATAAGGTTTTATCTTGGTGAACAACCCAACCAATGATATGGTTATAGTAGTTCCAAGAACTTTATGAAGGGTGATGGTGATGAAGAACCGCATCGATTATTATGTGGATTCAATTGGAGGGTAAAAATGATTGTAGTGCTAGTTTCTAAGTTGATAAAGTTCCTCACCACATGAAGTTCATATAGATTTATCCCTAGGGTGTAGCTAAGGCCTTAGATGAATTAAAGGTGATATTTATACCTAAGTTCTAGAGGCTAAACATTGAAAAACAAAAAATCACTAAGTTGAAGGAGATTAAGAAAATGGTTGGAGAAATTTCTCATGAGTATGATGAAAAATTAGAAAAATTTATCAACAAAATCTCCTATACTATCCATGAAACGTAACACAAAGAATTATCCATTCAAATTTTGTTGCTCTTTAATAGTGTACCATTAATGCAATAATCGTGGGTGACAAAGAGGGATGCCTTATCATAGGCCATGCAGATATAATCTTGTAGGGTGAACATCCATTTTACTAAAAATTTCATGCTTGGTAGGATCTAAGAGAGAATTATGTAAGAATTTCCTTCTAGGTAAAGGACATTGGTATTACTATTGTTAAAGGGGGTGGCCTACAAGGATACACTGGTAACTATTGATGCAAGAGCATAATTTCAACAATTTATTTCAAAATTTGTATTCGTCCTCCAGAAGGTCTTAGAGATTTATAGAAAAGGAAGTTGGTTTCCTTGTTGCCCTATAATTTTGTAGAATTTATAGTTACATATTTAGGATAGGAAATTTTAGTAATTTTAGGTATAAGTTAAGATGTTGTTTTATTTTTAAGGCCTCCTAATCATTAGGGAAGTTGATTCTTATGATTAGTATTACTTGTGATTATTAGGGTAAAGGGTAAAGGGTTAGGGATTATGGGGTTTAGGGGTTAGGGAGTTGAGGTATAGGGGGATTAAGGGTTAGAGGTTAATGGCTTAGTGGTTAAAGGATTTAGGGGTTAATGATTAACCATCAAGGGCTTACAGGTCAGGGGGATTAGGCATTAAGTTCCTAAGGGTTATGGTAGCTAGGCGTCAGTGGGTTAAGGGGTAGGGGTTGCTGATTTTAGGGGTTATGGGTTAGGGGTTAAGGGTCAAGGTTTAAGAGAATATGGGATTACGATTTATGGGGTTAAAGGATTCTAAGTTAGGGGTTAGGGGTTAAGGGGTTAGTGGCTTGGGGTTTAAGGGATGAAAGTTTTAATTTGTTATGAGTTATGAGTGTAGGGGTCAAGGGATTGTGGCTTTGGGGTTAAAGGGATGGGAAATTTAGTGGTTATGGGTTAAGTTTGGATGGGTTGTGAGAATATGGCCCCTAATCCCCTTATCCCAACTATTGGGGGTTCCCCTATCAATTTATCTTATTGCCTTACGTATAGGTCCCCTAGACCCTATGCAATAGGGCCCTAAGGCTCCTTCTCATTCTCTAATGTTAGGATTATAGATTTCAGTAAACCATGCTCTAACCTCTCACTTCTACCCATCCATGCTACCCTTATGTCCCCTTGCACTGTTCAATACACAAAAAGGTCCCCCTCCCCCAAAATTCATGAGAATTGAACATTTGGAGGCGATCATTTAACAACAGCTTCACAACTAATCCATTTATACTGGTGTCTTGGAGATATTAGATGTCATTTCATTGAGTTATAGTGATAGGTGAGAGATATGCATATCCCACTAAAGGTGTATCGAGAGGCTATTAGTCTATTGGCTAAATAATTGGAATCTCTTTATTTGCAACTTAGCGAAATGGAAAAGATGTGGACACAATCTCCATTCTTCTTATTTCACTGGGCCATGTAAAATAAATGAAGCAAAAAGTATCAACCCCTTGGAGAAGGAAAGTTGAGAACAAAAATTAGCATGAAAAAACAAATAATCCAATGAGCTAAGCTTAGAGGGGTATCCCTTTGTAAACAATCATCCATAGGCTTGTTAGAGTTATTATGAATCTTTACTAGAAGTTGAGTAGTCTTCACATCACCAACCACATCCAATAGAAAGGTACCAACCCCTACAATAAAAATGATGTCTCCGAATAAGGTGTACCAATAATATCATCTTATGAATTTATTATAATATGATTTGGAAAGTACGTTTCCAATACATGTGTGAAAGAAACAATCCACTTGGTTAGCAAAAGGAAGTCTTTTTGAATACCTCAAGAAACCCCCTTGAAGGAGACAAGAAGGGTTTGAAACCGTAGAATACAAGTTGATCTATGAACCCTAGTTTTGATGTTTTATGTGCATTTTTTTTTTCACCCAGTTTGACATGTGATAGATAATATATGAAGCCTTTTTTTCCATGTATCATATTCATTAGATATCATGTTGCTAAGAATGAAGTGTCTCGATTATAGTTAAAGATGCTATTTTAGTTTGTTGTATTTTTTTGTGTTTTAGAGTATGAATCTTTCTGGTCTCCTATGCTAAGGTAGTTTGGCTTTCAAATATTC
Organism: Pinus albicaulis; assembly: GCA_034641835.2. Lineage (NCBI taxonomy): Eukaryota > Viridiplantae > Streptophyta > Pinopsida > Pinales > Pinaceae > Pinus > Pinus albicaulis. Next base: position 601,042,899 of record CM076581.1, on the reverse strand, counting down.
AAGGAATGTGTGAGATAATATAATACCATATTTTAATCTTTAAAATAACATGATGAACTATTTAGCACAATTTATGGTGTTGGATTGATCGAGATGTTTATTTTTGGATGGATGGATGTACATCTCTATAGCCAATAGAAAAAAAACATTAAGCATTGTTACAAGTATGTTGTTGACATGTTGAAGTGTCATTGAGACCTAGAGGTAAAATATTTAGACTTGTGTGTTGTCACCTATTCGGGTGCGATGATACCATGTGGAGTGATCTGATCACGGGTCGAGTAATACTCTAACCATCGTGTACGGTATGAAGATCCTTTAATTGACTATGGCTTATATAGGTTTAAATTAGCATGTTACTCCATCGATTATAGTGCATAAACACATAAACATAAATAAACGAACCTAACATATCAAGAAGCACAAACACGTAAGTAAGAGAGAGACAACCAATTGGTAACGGAGTTCACTGCTCCATCTCTTTGGGGCTACATCTCCAGATCTGCTTCAATTGGAATGTAGATCTTCTATATTCCTTCTTCAAAGTTAGCTTTCTTACATTCAAGCTCTATGTCTGAACATTAGCCAAGAACTATGGCTCTCAATGGCTAAGTATTCTCTCCTTTCTTCTCTCTTTCTCATGGCACACATAAGGAATATAGATATTTTTCCCTCACCCGCTCTCCAACAAAGACCATTAATTACAAGACCCACAAATGTAGGGCCTAATTACAAGGATGGAAAAAACATATCCTTGGAAGTAGGATCTCCAACAATCTCAGCCTCATAATTGGGAAAAGTCTCAAAACCACCTAAAGACTCTTCAACCATGCCCTTGATTCTCTCAACCTACAATTGAGAAAAATAGAATTGGTGTGAGGTGTTTTCTCACATGAAAACCAATTCCCTAATTACATTAAATGAATAATATGTGAGACAAATTCTCTCACAAATATTAATCATTTATATCAATAATGCATGGGTTTAATAAGGGCTCATAAAATGAATAATTAAATGCATGAGCATAATTTCACCCACTTAAACACTTTGTCACCAACTTCGAATCATCCTGGCGCAAACATCTTTCACGTCCGAAGATCTTTTCAGATCACACCTCCCCACAAAGAAAATTTTGGTCTCCAAAAGTATCAGCTTCAATCCATCATCAACTACATGCAAATGTCTCTGAAAGGCATATCTCCACACGACTCCTTCACCTGATGGGCTTCGGAATCAGAACGCAATGCCAACACCTACAACTGCTGCAACACAAATGTCTATAAACGCACATTCCATGAATACTCCTTCACCTCACATACTTTGGAATCGAGATGCAAAGCCAACACCTGCAACTGTTTCGATGCAAATTCCTAAAAAGGCACATCCCTTAAAGGCTCCTTAACCCAACTTACTTCAGAATCAGGATGTAAATCCAACACCTGCAATAGTTGGAACGCAAATGCCTAACAAGGGACATCCCTTCAAGATTCCTTCACTTCGGTCCTTTAGAATTGGAATGAAAATCCCACATATGCCTCAAGCTGCAACGTGTAGTTGATCATACCTGTTTACAACACTTGCCAAGAGTTCATTGGTCAAGTTTACATGCCAAAATGGCTTAGGAAATTTGCCTCATTCAACTTGATTACAAAGAAGCCAACAAGGCTTAATGCACAAAAATACACCTCTCACTCTCCCTCACATAAGAATGGATAACACAAGCCTTTACAATACTTCATAATCAGTGTTACATCATGACTTTAATGGTGGAAACTATGGCCTTTTACATGACATTCCACAATTTACATGCCAAATTTTCGATGCCCAAAATATGATGCCAACTATGGCCCTTTTGCATGTCAATTACAAGCAACTTAATGTGCCAAACATGTTGCACAAAGGTAAAAGAAAAAAAATTTAGAACCACACCCCCCCCTTTACATAATGTGTACATAAACAAAGAGCACCAATGATGGGAAAATAAAAATTCCACCCTTTAACATATTATGTGCCAAATAACATGTGCACTTGGAAGGTGAAAATAAGTTAAATCCCCCATTATAAAAGTGCATCAAAGGTGTATGGGTTAAAAAAAATAAAATAAAATAAAACCCACTTCAAACCTTTAGAAATTGGATAAATGGAACAAGAAAAAGGGCTACCATATTTAGAATATTCAGCACCTATCATTTCTGGTTGAACAGGGCCCAAGAATTATAAAATTTGATAAGAAGCCATGCCATGACCACTTGAAAGATAGAAACTTTGGCAGTGGCCAATAGCAGACTACTCACGACATGGTCGAGAACTTTTTCGCATCGGCTTCATGTTGAATTCGAAATGGGAAAAATATCCAACACATTCAAAAGCCTCGTAGCATCATTACGATGCTTTCACATTATGCCTTGTTTTTGATGTTGTTAGAAATCCAATCCAAACCTTCATACAATCCTTCACTAGAAGTAGCACAGGTACTTTAGATATACCAATGGTGCTGACGCAAAGAATGCAGGCCAAGCTTATTAGTTATCTCAACAGCATTCATTGCATTGGGAAAAGTCTCAAAACCACCTAAAGACTCTTCAACCATGCCCTTGATTCCCTCAACCTACAATTGAGAAAAATAGAGAATTGGTGTGAGGTGGTTTCTCACATAAAAACCAATTTCCCTAATTACATTAAATGAATCATATGTGAGACAAATTCTCTCACAAATATTAATCATTTATATCAATAATTCATGGGTTTAATAAGGGCTCATAAAATGCATAATTGAATGTATGAGCATAATTTCACCCACTTAAACACTTTGTCACCAAATTCAAATCAACCTGGTGCAAAGCTCTTTCACGTGCGAAGATCCTTTCGGATCATGGAGGTAGGAAAATTTTCCATTTTTTTAACTCTTGAATATATTCTATACGATGTTGAGATAATTTCAACCTTTTAAATAAAATTACAAGCAAATTTACATTCATGCGATAATTACTAATTGATTTGGGGGTGAATCAACAAAGTGTAGCATTTTGGCTTGCTGAATTTGTTAGTAAGTTAGGGTTTGATGAGTTTGTAAGCTTCAGTGGGATTTATTGCGGTTGTATGTATTTCAGAGAAGCTAGTTTGGAGTGGTGGTTGTGCTTCCTTTATTGAATTTGATTTATTTTGTTCTTCTTCTTATGCATTCCCACTGTGGTATCTTCTTGTTTGCAAACATTTTCTTATTCTACACAGAAAGAATTCTTGTTGCATTCTTGAAAAAGTTGAACAATTGTCCTGATTTATCTCTACAGTACCTTGAGTCATCTCACTTATTTTAATTGCGATGGAGTTTTCCACCTCAAGAGGATTGATATTTTTTGTCTAACTAAATTGTTACAACATTTTTTCTTTTTTTATTTATTTATTTTTTCTTCAAGGAGGTGTTTCCTTTAAACTCTAGAAGAATCATTGCAGTTGGACTCATTATAGCAGTCATCAGAAGTTGTATGTGATCATGGGAAAGACAACCCTCAGAGGGTGAAACATTAATCAAAAGTGTTATCCTTAACCCAAGTTGTGGTGACAAGGTGGGTACTTCAAACTATCGTTTTCGTGCTCCTGGTCCCAACCCCTTATTTGTGTCTCTTCGGTAATAAAACATTTGTGGTTAACCTCATACACCACTCTCTTATCAATGTGTGCCTCTTTTTCAATTCATTACTTTGATATGTGCTTGAGAATCATATGTCCTTTGAGCCTGAATTTTTTTTTTCTCCTTTTCAATTGGTATGATAAGCTATTCATTCTGAGCTGTAAATGGCTCTTGTTTTTTGGGACATATCTTCATTATTGTCATTGGTAACTGATGCCTGTTTTACTCCTCTATTTTTCTTGGTAACTGCTAAGGTTCTGACTTGGAAATATATGTTTTTGTGTGCATGTATTGCAATGTTATTGATCGTTGACTTCCAAAGAAATCATTATTTATCTGATGGAGCACTACTTTTTTTAGATCATATGTCAGCGTATTATACTCCAAGTAGCAAGAAAATACTTTTGAAAAAGGATATTTTGGAAGTAAGTAGGTGTGGAGGTCCAGAGCATCCGAAATCCCCTAGTGTATGTGATACAAGTAAAAGTAGTCTTCGGGTAAAATAAAATTATGTTGTGGTGGTTGAGAAACAATCTTGTAACAGTAAAGAACTTGGAAATATTAGCTTCAATCATTTCGTTATTGCAATTCCATTTTCGCATACAGAAACAGTGGCCTTTTAGTTTTAAGTCATTAGACTAATGGCTATTTTGATGCGTCTGCTTAACACATGAAATGAAAGGAAGACAAGCTCACTTCCAGCAAAGGAATTCCTTTGTCTCATTAGTGACTGAAACCTAAAGGTAAACCTCATGGTGATTTTTTGATATAAATCTTATTCAGGCACCTATGACGACTAGGCACCCACCACCATATGTGTCCCTCAACCTTTGAGGTAGTTGAACAAAAATTTCTTTTTCACTTTTTTCTTTTCAAAAATGTTTAATAAATGAGGAGTTTGAATGGGCTTCCTTCTATTCAAATGTTAGGTATGAGAGATAAGCTCAAAACAACCTAGAATTTGTATTCAATCTCAATGTTCACATCCTTACAAATTCATGCTATACAACCAGGGTAGAGGGATGTTAAATGGAACTGATGAAAAAGTTAACTATGACTGAGCCACACCCATTAGGTGTAAAATAAATGGTGACATAGTTTATGCAATGGGTTGTTACAGGGATTAAATTTTGTCACTTTATCAACCTCGACGAAGTGTAGCATGTTGGCCCGTTTGTTTTGGTTAATGTGATATGGTGTTGATAACAAAAGTAATTTTGATAAATCTATTTACCTATGCATGTCTTTGTTCTCCTAATTATTTATTCTCATACATCATATATTAGGATTTGAAGCGAACCCTTCATTTCATTCTGTCTTTATATCTTAGTTGCTTATACTCCTAGAACATGAGCATGAGAGAACAAGGTCACTGTGGAGTTCACATGCGTATGAATATCGATTGGATTAACCGCTCTTCCATTGGCTTGGCTTGATTGCTACTAATCAGATCTGTATTTTCTACCTACTCCTTCAATGTGGGTGTGAAATTGAGTCCCAACTCAACGAATAAATTCTTCATAGTGGGTTACCCCAAATCAACAGACATATTAACATGTAAGTGATTCAACCAAAGAGATTGTTGATGCATATTTGTTTCTTCTGTTTCAAATTTAAGAGTTATACCATCATCATAACCATTAGACAATGACTAATTTTTTTACAGTAGTGCAGCCTCCCATGAAAAATAGGAGAAGGCTCACGATAGAGGAAGATGCAGAGTATATGAATAGTGATGGTATGGATCAAGAATTATGTGAGAGAAAATAGAAGGATGATATTTTGTATTTGTTTTTTAGCATTTGATTGTAAACATTTGTGAGTTGAAACATAAAATTAAAAATATTAACCAAATATTTTGTTAAAGAGTTGATTCTCATTGAGATTTGGGGTACTTTCAAGCTAATCTATAATAATATTTTACATCCATGAATTAGTTTGTTTTATTTTGGTAAGTAATAATCATATCTTAAGAGTCTTTGAATTTTTTTTGTTTTCATCTAAAAAAGTCCTCGTTGAAAATGAAATCGAAAAATTTTGTAATATGATAGTGAAAACTCAAGCTATTTTCTAGATTATTTATTCTTCTTGAAGTAGGTTTCTTCAGTAAGGTTTGAAAATTTATCTATTAGCTCAATTATTTTGGAAAGTATCTAGTATCACTCGGATTTGAACCTCAGTCTGAGAAAGGCAATTCTGAGGTAACCTCAAACCACGCTTAGCCAAGTAGCTAGCCCTACTAGGCTAGGAGAGGGCTCTCTATGTAAAGATCAAAACCAAGATGACTGAGGAAAGAATATTTTAAGCTAGGTATAGTAGCTCAGGGTTTTTTATTTTGATTGTGTAGGGTTCTGTTGGATCAGGAGTAGTCAAACAGTCAAGGCAAGGAAATTAGGTCAAAAGTTGTAGGGTGTTCTATGGGGCAAGGTAGGTAAAATGTTTATCACTTTAGGGTTTTGATGATGGGATGGTCAAGATAGGTGAGGAGGTAGAAACAGAATGGTGAATTCATGGTTTCTTGCTAAACTAAATAAATGACAAATTATTGATGTTTACCCAAAACAGAGCATAGAGATTATGGATTATGTTCATCTAACTTGAAAACATTCATTTAATAGCAATGAAATAATGGATGAAGTAACAAAACATTCTAAAATATGAGCACAAAATAAGAAACTCATACTAAACACAATACCACATGGATCCCATAAAAATAGTTGTAAATTTGATTAATGTCCAGGCCAAAACTGACACAAAATTGTGTCCTTGAGAAGCCAAACCTCCAAAAAACTCCAACCATTACAATGACTGAGGAAATACATCATATAGACCTCAAAACCACTCTCCCTAGCCTCAGGGAGTCGAATCCATGAGATAGGGATCAATTTCACCTACTCCCAAACAAGAAACTGAAGACTAGGAAGACCTAGTAATTTGCCTCTAAAAGAGAGGAAACTGATTCATTTGACCTCTAGAGGACTCACCTAATGTATCTACCTTAGATGAAAGTCAAAACATGAAATTTACATTCACCATAACCATTTACATCAGTAATTTCTTCATTTTCCCGAGTAAAAATTCAAACTGGAGTGAAACTTCAAAATTTACTGAAGATGGTGAAAATGCAATTTTCTTGGAAAATGCACATCGCCATAACACAAAAATTATCCTCTTTTGTAAGCAACATTTGGAGGCCTTCCCGGTGTCCAAATCAGCTCCATGATAGCTCATTCTAAAGCTATCTGAGTCTAGTTTCAAAATATTCCTCCATTGTCCAAAATCATGCCTATTTTCCCTGTAAAAAATTGAATCTCCAAAGACTGGTAAATGAGTAGCGCCTAGGTCAAAAAGGAGGCAGAAACATGAAAAATTGGTGGTTTTTTGCACTTTTGAGGGACCATTTCTCCTCCAAATTTTCTGAAACTTGCTAGGGTTGATATCTTCATTATTCTAAACACTATGGTGGTGTCCATTTGTCATTTTTATTCCCCAAAAAGGAGCACAACGCCTAGGGCACTGCGCGTTTGGCAGAATTTATGTGTGCCAAAATTGCTCAAAAAACCAAAAATGCACTAAAGTGCCAAAAATTTTCCAAAATTATGAGGTTACTTGCTTATCAAGTTCTTGAGGCATGAAGAGACACCTCTACAATTATGTCAAAAATCTCCTTCTCCTTTTGTTTGGTCAAATCTTGAATTTTTGCATGGGCTCTTTTGAGCTTGGCCCTTGCAATTTTGTTCGTCATGCCGTAGTGCTTTTCCATTCTCCTCTGAATATCATTGTCCTTTTTAGCCTTCTCTAGCAAAATATCGATATGAAAATTGGCTCTATCAAGCCATGAATCTCTATCCTTGCTAATCTCTAGGGCAAGTAGCTCACTTGGAGTGAGTTCCTCAGCCAACTCAACTTCTCTCTGTCTCTCAAGGGCTAGAGCTCTTTTCAGCCCTCTTGTCTTTGGTTTCTATCTTGGAGGCTGATCCTCATCATCAATCTCACCAAATCTGTCCAAGGTCTCCCCTAATAAGGCCTTGGTTTTTTCTGCCTCTCTTTGTGCTTTGATGGTCCTGACCTCATTGATAATCTGTTTGGTCTTCAGCCGCTAATTTTCTTGCTCGAGAAAATCAATCACATATTGTGCTCTGTCAAGATTAGCTTGAAGTTCACTAATCTTTGCTTCTTTTCCTTTGATTGCTGCACTAGTGATTCTGTTCTCATCTTCTTCATCAAGGTCCATCAGCTGAAATTCCTGCTCTATTTCATGTTTACCCTCTTTCTCCTCAATGATTGGCTCTTTAGCCTTTTCATTGCCTTTGTCCACCTGTTTTACTGATGAAGAAGGCATGGCCCCTTTCACTCGAAGTGAAGCAAACACATGCATGTGGCCTCTCTGATAGGTCTTAGGAAATGGATCAACATCAGTCACATTAGCCCAAGTTGCCTCAATGTCCTTCTCACTGCTTGATGACTTAGTATCATGACGTGATGATGAAAGGTTATGGAAAGGTGAAGAAGTAGGATCAACATGAGGTGAATGCAACTGACTAGGTGATTATGTATGAGTAGCAGGCTGAGATGGAGGAGTGAATATGGGAGGATGAGATGATGAAGGGATACTCTACTCATGCTGACTAGGCGGGGTAGTGAATATTTCATTTGCTATGAATGTGTCCCATGGGATGTTCTTTTGCTCAAGCTAATGCATTACTATCATCTTGATGAGGGTGTGATGGAAAAGACTCTACATTTTATGATTATAATCCCTCTTTTGTACAATGTATGGCATCTTGTCAATGTTGCGGGAGAGATAGTAGGGTATGTGAAGCATTCTGACTCTAGTGAGGTGCATGAGGAGTCGGATATGATATGAATAGAGTAGAGAAAACCTACCCTCACAAGTGAAGTATTTCATGATTATCTTCATCTTAGGGACATATTGGTCAAGGAGATGAGAGAAAGGGAAAATGGACTTCTTGTCATCCTTGTATATAGGTTTGAGATATGGTTCATAGTAGCTCTGATCAAGGTTTCCTGGTTTAAACCATTTCTCTCCCACATTAGGGATCCCTATAGCAGCTGAAATGGTATTAGTGGACATGGTAAAAGTGACCCCAGCAAGAGTGACCTACCTATCATGAATATTTTTAATGAACAATCTTGTCAACATAGGGTGATACTGAATTTGTTGCTCTTTCTCACAAAACTCAAAACAACCAACATGTTTAAAACATGACACAGTGAGAGGAGAAGCCATGATATCCTTTGTGGTTAATGGTTCATATCTATTGATTTTCCCTCCTTTTTGGTTACTTCTCTTTGGTGTTTGTTCCTCATTGATACCTCTGTCCTCCTCTTCAGACATTTTGAATTTTGAAGGCTTTGGAAACCCTAGGGTAAATGGAATGAGATGAAAGGAGTGAGAGATGAGATGAATAGATTAGGTAAATGGAGGGAATGAATTTAAATGAAAACCTAGGTCTATGAAAACCCTAGGATTTAACAATATTTATGACTGATATGTTTTTAGGGACATGAATATGGATATGGTGCATGAAAAATGAGAAGGAAATGGAAACTAGGATTTCATAACAACAAGCCCTTAAATCTTCTCATGGAACACCAAATATATTAGAGGAGAGGTGATTTAGGGTCCAATTACTTATTTAAAGCCTTTTGAAGAAAATTTTGAGGAGATTTGAGCTTGATGGAGGTGGTGAAACTCTTTAAAACCCTCCCCGAACAAACGCGCAGCGTTTTGGAAGAGCACGCAGCGCCTAGGCAAACACGTAGTGCCTTTGTGAAAACATGTAGCACCTGTGTAATTTGGTCTAGAGATGTCGGGAAAATGTGTAACGCCCTCGGTAAATGCGCAACGCCAAGGCAAATGTGCAACGCTGGGTGCAAACGCGCAACGCCTTGAAATTTGACCCAAAATGCTTAGAAAACTTGAAATTTCTCCTTTACTGGAAACTTCTGATGGATGAATGGATATAATGACTTGCTTTGAGGTGTTTTGAAAGGCTTTATAGCATAGTGGATTTGAAATTTTAATTTGAATCACCCACTTTTCTAATGTTCGCTTTTTCCTTTGGACTTTGGCACTGATACTCTTTAACTTTCTGGATTTTTGGCATTGCAGGTTGATCAAACATGGAGTTTGGATTTCTTTCCTCCACTTAGGCTAGAAATGATTGCATTTGATGGCTTGGGATTAAATTTATTACATATGAGAACATAAAATTACATTACATATTGAATTTTATATCAAAATGACATTTTGATATAAAAGTCATTAAAATAAAAAATTACAACTCTGAAAATATGATAATTACATCATGTAATATTATTTAGTCCCTCTCATATATGTGCTGACCTCATCTGAAATGAGGGAGTGACCTTGAGAAATATAAAATCCTAATGACCTAATGGGACTTCTTTAGACCTGACTTTCATGAATGATATTTTGACTTACAAGACTTCCAAGTGAAAAGAGCATTTCCATAGGTGTTTTTATGCTCAAGGAGACATGAGAATGAGCTAGCCAATATGATCTGCTGAGGGAGAATGAAGCTTATTGACAAGGAAAACCATCGGTGGAACAATTTTATATCATGACCTAATGGAATGATGGAAAATTTCTTCATAGTGGGACACCTAATATGCATATGCAAAATGTGTTTTTATCCCTAGTGGAACTATGTAAATACTAACACTAATAGTATCTTTCATATCTGTCTGAAGTTCTTGCGTGTGTGCCTTTTCTTCATCTGATGTGTTCTGTTCATGTGTTTGTTCACCCAATTTTCCATGTGATAAACAATATCTGAAGCCTTTTTTTCATGTATCATCTTCATTAAATATCATGTTGCTAAGAATGAACTGTCTGGGTTAGAGTTAAAGTTGTTATTTTAGTTTCTTGTCTTTTGTGTCTTTTAGAGTGCGAATCTTTCTGGTCTCCTGTGCCAATGCAGTTTTGCTTTTAAATATTCAAGGAATATCTGAGCTAATATAACAATATATTGTAATGTTTTAAATAACATGATGAACTATTTAGCACAATTTATGGTTCTCGATTGATCCATATGTTCATTTTTGGATGGATGTACATCTCTATAGCCAATAGAAAAAACTCATTAACCATTGTTGCAAGTATTTTTTTGACATGTTGTAGTGCCATTGAGACTTAGAGGTAGAATATTTAGAATTGTATGTTGTCACCTATTAGAGGGTGATGATACCTTGTGGAGTTAGGAAAAATTTTCATTTTCTTTAACTCTTGGATATATTCTATACGCTCTTGAGATAATTTATTTATTTCAACCTTTCAAATAAAACTAAAAAAAAATGTACATTCATGCAATAATTACTAACATTGGGATTCTCTTATTATTGATTTGGGGTGACTCAACAAATTGTAGCATGTTCGCCCATTTGTTTTTGTTGATTTTATATGGTGTTGCTAGCAAAAGTGGAGAGTCACGCTTTGCGGCACATTTTGACTCTTTGAAACAATTTTAAAATGGATAACACACTCTTTCATATTTTATTTCTTTTTGAGGAAAGAAATTAACCTCCTTCTTAGCTTAAGGGCTAGAGTGGGGTTGTTGGTACCAGGGGAGATCACAAGTATACTCACCTAAAAGTTAACAAGGCTCTAAGATAACCCCAATTGACTAAATTTTGAGCATTGGGTACTAATTGGGAAATAAATTTAGCCTCCCTCTCAGCTTGGAGAGAAGAAAGAGGTTTGTACTATGTCAACCTTTGGTATAGACTCACTTAAGACCACAACATAGTTACTTTATTCCAGAGCATAAACATCTCAACTTATGCAAGTTGAAATTGGGTGGTGAGGATAACAAGTATTCCGCATAACCACCCAAGCTAGGCTCAATTGGTATCACATTCCTTCATTTCTTATTCAAGTTGTCAAAAATGTGTTGCGGAGGGGTTTCCTTGTCTCACAAATGTGAGTGTCTCATATATTAATTTCATGTCTAATTATATTGTGACCATACAATTATATTATTATTATTATTAGACTACACCTCAATCTATACATTTACTATAATACATTTATTGTAAGATATATCTCAATTTATGTGTTTTCCATAAGGTGCATCTTAATATATTCAAGTACTTAAAGGTACATAAACTATTCACAATATATTTTGGTACTTGAAGGTATGTAATATATTCACTTTGGATGTGAGTTATAATGTAATAACTCGTCCAAGGGTACACAATCTATTCACATTGGATATCAGTTATAATGTAGAAACTCCATGTTTAAAGAATGGTTCCTATGGACTTCTTGGAAAAAGGAGTGTTCAATTGGGTATGTTATACCTATGGAAAAATTTGGCTAGCATCCAATTGGATATTTTATATGTAGTTCACAATTCGGAGATCGCAGACCATAATATTTCACATAAAAATGCACTACTCCTCAAAGATCAGGGTAAGTACAAGAGAATTTATTGAATATAGTTTAGTCACATGATGCAACTATCCCACAAGTCTACAATAGAGAGACCAACATAGAACAACAAACTTAAAATCCATCGATGCACTCACATGCAGGGGAAGTTCATGAACATTTTTATTTTCTTATATTATGCACTTTTACCCACATGTGGAGATCACGCAAAAACGATATTCATAATAAAGTTTTCTGGGTAAAGAAATTCATTCTCCCTACAAGATTAGGTTACGTAGAAATAATGTCTCGTGTTTCTTCGTACATCTGACCAGAAACATATCTTGCAATAATTTTGAAGGAAATCCCACTCAAATTATCAGAGAATCTCCAGGTGATCTCATTAAAAAGGTGTGTTTCTCCTTATATTTTTATTATTCTTTCTGTTAACTGTGTTTTGTATAGAAATTCATTTCAATTCATTCATTTCAGATATACTCTGGCTCCTAGTTCCAATTTAAAGGTCGAGTTCTCAACATTTTTTTTTGTTCCTTATTTGGAAATTGCTTGTGGTTTGTAGAGGTTGTGGAAAGTCATGCTTCGTGGCACATTTTGAGACTTCAAAACAATTTTTAAATGGATAACACACTCTTTCATATTTTATTGCTTTTTGAGGAAAGAAATTAGCCTCCTTCTCAGCTTTAGGGCTAGAGTGAGGTTGTTGGTACCAAGGGAGATCACAAGTATACTCACTTAAAAGTTAACAAGGCTCTAAGATAACCCCAATTGACTAAATTTTGAGCATTGGGTATTGATTGGGGAAGAAAATTAGCCTCCATATGAGCTTGGAGGAAAGAAAGAGGTTGTTTGTACTAGGTCAACCTTTGGTATAGACTCACTTAAGACCGCAACATAGTTACTTTACTCCAAAGCATAAACATGTCAACTTATGCAAGTTGAACTTGGGTGGTGAGGATAACAAGTATTCCGTACAACCACCCAAGCTAGGCTCAATTGGTATCACATTCCTTCATTTCTTATTCAAGTTGTTAAAAATATGTTGTGGAGGGGTTTCCTTGTCTCACAAATGTGAGTGTCTCGTATCTTAATTTGATGTCTAATTATAGTGTGACCATACAATTATATTATTATTACTATTAGAATACACCTCAATCTATACATTTAGTATAATACATTTATTGGAAAATATATCTCAATTTATGTGTTTTCCATAAGGTGCATCTTAATATATTCAAGTACTTAATGGTACATAATCTATTGACAATATATTCAGGTACTTGAAGGTATGTAATATATTCACTTTGGATGTGAATTATAATTTGAAACCCACCTAAAACTACTCAATCTATTCACTTTTGATGTGAGTTATAATGTAATAACCTGCCGAAGGGTACACAATCTATTCACATTGGATATGAGTTATAATGTAGAAACTCCATGTTTGAAGAATGGTTCCTATGGACTTCTTGGAAAAAGGAGTGTTCAATTGGGTATGTTATACCTATGGAAAAATTTGGCTAACATCTAACTGGATATTTTATACGTAGTTCACAATTCGGATATCGCAGACCATATTGTTGCACATAAAAATGAACTACTCCTCAAAGATCAGGGTAAGTACAAGAGCATTTATTGAATATAGTTTAGTCACATGATGCAACTATCCCACAACTCTATAATAGAGAGACAAACATAGAACAACAAACTTAAAATTGATTGATGCACTCACTTTCAGGGGAAGTTCATGAACATTTTTATTTTCTTATATAATGCACTTTTACCCACATCTGGAGATCACGTGAAAATGGTATTCATAATAAAGTTTTATGGGTGAAGCAATTCATTTTCCCTACAAGATCAGGTTACGTAGCTATAATATCTCTTGTTTTTTCGTACATTCGATCAGAAGCATATCTTGCAGTAATTTTGAAGGAAATCCCACTCAAATTATCAAATAATCTCCAGGTGGTCTCATTAAAAAGTTGTGTTTCTCCTTATATGTTGATTATGCTTGCGCTTCACCGTGTTTTGTATAGAAAATCATTTCAGTTCATTCATATGAGATATACTCTGGCTCCTGGTTCTAATTTAAAGGTCGAGTTCTGAACATTGTTTTTTGTTCCTTATTTGGAAAGTGCTTGTGGTTTGAAGAGGTTGCAAGAGATGGAAATATCAAATAGTTGTTGACCGGGCTAATGCAAGTTTTATATGTAGAATGTGCGGCTTCAATCCCTAATGTCTCAAATTTGGTTGCACATTCAGGAGCTACAATGATCATCCTTAACCCACATTTATCATGAGCTCGATCATCTAGAAGATAAGCTCTCTAAGGAGACATTCAAGTAGCTAGTTGATGAACTATCGGCAAGATCAAGGTTGTGGTACACCAAAAAAAAAGGCAACTCTCAAAAATGAAGCTAACATGTCTCCCTCAAGGACCACTGCGTTCTCCTTCATCAGGTAATTCTTCCTCAATGACTCACTCAGCTGCATCATTTATATACCCCCAACAATCTATTTATGTTATTGTGCCCATAAAATTTTTCGAATAAAATGATGTTTCATATCAGTGAATGTAAAATGCCAATGTACTATTTGAAAACCAAATTTTCATCCCTTGTACCTAATGAGCCTTATTCATTGAATATTTTCTTGAATGGTGTTTTTTTTATTAACTTTTATCATTCAATGATTTCTTATATGTCAAGATTCTTCTCTATTTCATGCATTATGGCGTTTCCTTTGCAATATTTGGTGCAATTGATAGTCTAAATGTTTTTACATATTTAAAAAAATAAACAATTTTAGTTCATGGTATGTAACTCAATTAACAATCAACTTGTTATGAAGTATTGTGTAAAAACATGAGATTCAAAGTTCAAATCCCCTTGAGTGGCCAACCAATAAATAATATTTTTATCTATTTATTTATTATATTTTTAGAATGTGGTTTAATGAAAAAGAAAAATATAATATAAAATAAATAAAATTGATATGATTAAATTCCATGTGGTTTGAATATCTATTTTCAAAAATAAAAAAATATAATTATCCACTATCCACTCACGGAATTTCAATGCAAATCGAAATGCTAATGATTTTCTCTTAATTGCTAACTGTCTTAAATGGGCTTCATCTTAATTGTTAGTCTTAAGTTGCCATTGTCTTAAATATAAAGTTTTTCCTTAAAATATTTTTGTCTCAAATTTCTTTTATCTTAAATATAAAGTTTTGCCTTAAAATATTTTTGTCTCAAGTTTCTTTTGACTTAAATATAAAGTTTTGTCTTAAATATTTTTGTCTCAAACTGTTTTTGTCTTAAATATAAAGTTTTGTCTTAAAATAATTTTGTCTTAAATAATTTTTCTCTTAAATATTTTTGTTTTAAATTTTATATTTAAGACAATTCAATTCATATTAAATTTTAATGTAAAATAACTAAAATAAAAAGTGACTTTTAAGACAAAAGATTTCTTTTGTCTTAAAAAAATGTCTTAAAAATGGCCTTAGTGTATATATATATATATACATATATATATATATATATATATATATATATATATATATATATATATATATATATATATATATCAAGAAGCACAAGAAGAGATCAAGAAGCATAAGGGATCCATATTAAAAAGAGAAGAGATTAATAAAGCCTAGGAATTAATATTTTAAATACAAATGAATGACAAACTCACATGATTATTAATATTATAAACCGAAGAGAACAATCAAATTTAGGAATTGTTAATAAACCCAACGAATTAATAAACTTAATAAACCCAATGGATTGATATTAAAAACCCAAGGAAATAATAAACCAAAGGGATTAATACTAAAAAACCAAGGGTTTAGAAACCTAAGGGAACAATATTAAACCTAATAGATTAATATTATAAGCCCTTAAGTATAAAACCCTTAGATAAATATTATAAACCATGAAACAAACATTAATATTTAAAACTGAAGGGATTAAAACAACTAAAGCATTAAATGATAAACCAAAGGAATTATTAATATTAGAAAGTTAAGGAGCAAATAAACCAAAGCTTTTAATATTATAAATCTAAGAAATTATAAGCCTAAGCGGAAAATATTATAAACCCAAGGGATAAATATTAATATTATAAAATAAGAAATTAATAAACCCTAAGAAATAATATTTTAAAGTAAACAAATTAATAAAGCCTAACAATTCATATTTTAAACTCAAAACCCTAAGAAATTAATAAACCCTAAGAATTAACACTTTAAACTCAAGAGATTTAAAAACCCAATGGATTATTAATATTATAAACAAAAAAAAATAATAAACCCAAGGGTTTAATAATATAAACCCAAGGAATTGGTGAACCCAAGGGATAAATATTAAAAGCTTAAGGGATCAATAAGGAGAACGGATCCATATTAAAAACATAAGAGATTAATAAATCCCACAAATTAATATCTTAAACACAAAGGATTTATAAACTCACATGATTATTAATATTATAAATCCAAGGGAATAATATTAAACGTAAGAGATTAATATTATAAACATGAAGTATATAAAAACCCTTAGATAAAAACTATAAACCGTAAAATAAACGTGTTTGACCATGCTTGAATTAAACATTGAGGCAATTTTTTTCACAATTAGAAAACTCAAGGGATTAATAAACCCTACGGATTAATATTTGAAACTCAAAAACCTAAGAAATTAATAAACCGTAAGAATTAATATTTAAACTCAAGATATTAATAAACGCAATGGATTATTAATATTATAAACCAAAAAAACTAATAAACCCAAGGGTTTAATACTATAAACCAAAGGAATTGGTGAACCCAATGGACAAATATTAAAAACCTAAGGGATAAATAAGGCCAAGGGATTAATATTAAAAAGACACGGAATTAATAAACGCTCATAATTAATATCTTAAACTCAAAAACCTAGGAAATTAATAAACCATAAGAATCAATATTTTAAACTCAAGAGATTAATAAACCCAAGGGATTATTAATATCATAAACCAAAAGAACTAATAAAACCAATGGTTTAATATTATAAACCAAAGGAATCAGTGAACCCAAGGGATAAATATTAAAACCTAAGGGATCAATAAGGCCAAGAGATCAATATTAAAAACAAAAGAGACTAATAAACCCTAAGAATAAATATTTTAAACTAAAAAAACTAAGAAATTAATAAAACATAATAGTTAATATTTTAAATTCAAGAGATTAATAAACCCAAGAGATTATTAATATTATAAACCAAAAGAAGTAATAAACCCAAGGGTTTAATATTAAAAACCAAAGGAATTGGTGAACCCAAGGGATAAATATTAATATTATAAACCAAGAAAATAATAAACCCTAAGAATTAATATTTTAAACTCAAAATATTAATAAACCCTAATAATAAATAGTTTAAACTCAAGAGATTAATAAACCCAAGGGGATATTAATATTATAAACCAAAAAAACTAATAAACCCAAAGGTTTAATATTACAAACCAAAGGAATTGGTGAACCCAAGGGATAAATATTAAAGGCCTAAGGGATAAATAAGGCCAAGAGATCAATATTAAAAACACAAGATATTAATAAACCCGAAGAATGAATATTTTAAACACAAAAACCTAAGAAATTAATAAACCCTAAGAATTAATATTTTTAACTCAAGAGATTTGAAAACCCAAGGGATTATTAATATTATAAAATAAAATAACTAATAAACCCAACATTTTTATATTATAAGCCCAAGGGATTGGTGAAACCAAGGTATAAATATTAAAAACCCAAGGGATCAATAAGGCCAAGGGATCAATATTAAAAACACAAGAGATTAATAAAGCCTACAAATTAATATCTTAAACACAAAGGATTGATAAAATCACATGATTATTAATATTATAAACTCAAGGGAACAATATTAAACCTAAGAGATTAATATTATAAACCTCAAGTATGTAAAAACTTTTAGATAAATACTATAAACCGTAAAATAAACATAGTTGAGCATGCTTGATTTAAACATTGAGACAATTGTTGTCACAATGCGACGTTGGACAAAGAATGACCATGGTTGGCCATGGTTGATTTTCATTTTGAGACAATATTTGTCACAATGTGACATTCGACCATGGAAGACCTTTATAAACTACGACTAACAATGATTATTAATGGTCGCCCATGGTTGATTTTCGTGTTGAGACAATGTTTTTCATAGTATGACATTGGACCATGAATTAATATTAAAGTGTACGACTAATATTTAATGCCTAACATTTCCAACCCAAACATTTAGAAATCTCAAGGGATTAATAAACCCTAAGAATTAATATATTAAACTCAAAAGCCTAAGAAATTAATAAAACCTAAGAATTAATAATTTATACTCAAGAGATTAATAAATCGAAGGGGTTATCAATATTATAAATCAAAATAACTAATAAACCCAAGGGTTTAATATTATAAACCAAAGGAATTGGTGAATCCAAGGGATAAATAATAAAAAAAACCTAAGGGATCAATAAGGCCAAGGGATTAATATTAAAAACACAAGAGATTAATAAACCCTAAGGATTCATATTTTAAACTCAAAAACCTTAGAAATTAATAAACCATAAGAATCAATATTTAAAACTCAAGATATTAATAAACCCAAGGGATTATTAATATTATAAACCAAAAGAGCTAATAAACCCAATGGTTTAATATTATAAACCAAAGGAATCAATGAACCCAAGGGATAAATATTGGAAATCTAAGGATCAATAAGTCCAAGGGATCAATATTAAAAACACAAGAGATTAATAAACCCTAAGAATAAATATTTTAAACTCAAAAACCTAAGAAATTAATAAACCCTAATAATTAATATTTTAAATTCAAGAGATTAATAAACCGAAGAGATTATTAATATTATAAACAAAAAGAAGTAATAAACCCAAGAGTTTAATATTATAAACCAAAGGAATTGGTGAACCCAAGGGATAAATATTAATATTATAAACCAAGAAATTAATAAACCCTAAGAAATAATATTTTAAACTCAAGAGATTAACAAACCCTAAGAATTAATATTTTAAAATCAAGCGATTAATAAACCCAAGGGGTTATTAACATTATAAATCAAAATAACTAATAAAACCAAGGGTTTAATATTGAAAAACAAAGGAATTAGTGAACCTAAGGGATAAATATTAAAGACCTAATGGATCAATATTAAAAACACAAGAGATTAATAAACCCTAAGAATAAATATTTTAAACTCAAAAACCATAAAAATTAATAAACCCTAAGAATTAATATTTTTCACTCAAGAGAGTTTAAAACCCAGGGGATTATTAATATTATAAACCAAAAGAACTAATAAACCCAAGGGTTTAATATTATAAGCCCAAGAAATTGGTGAACCCATGGGTTAAATATTAAAAACCTAAGGAATCAATAGGGCGAAGGAATCAATATTAAAAACATGAGATATTAATAAAGCCTACAAATGTCATTTATCAAATAGCCTCTTCCAAAACACAACCAGACCGATGACAAAAGGAACACCAACTCAAATCAATAGGATACTTAACTCTTTCCAACCAATCCATTCTTGTTTTCCTCCCATCCTCTATCTTCTACACATGCAACAAGTATTTTAAATCTGTTTTCATTTCATCTAGCACACGAAGATTCTCATCAATAAATGCAAGATGGAAGCCATGTTTTCTATCGAACTTGTTCCGAAGATACGAAAGAGAACTTTTCACGCTAGAAATATTTGCCACTGATTGATTATAATAGATGCCATCATTATTATCCATATCTACATTGGAAAGGAAAAACAATAAAATCAAAATTAATACACACATACACACACACAAATATATGCACACACACACACACAACATAACACCACATTTTTATTATTGTTCAAAAAATTTATCTTTAAAACATCATGCTATAAAATAACCTAATGCTACATGAACCAATTGATATAAAAATTTCTACAAATATAAACCTCATTTGCAAAACATATATGACCCTTATTACAATAGTCAATAAGAATTCACAATTTTGTAAATTTATGTTTAAAATAAAATATTAATAATGTTAGTAATTCTATATTTCTATTTCAATTACTATTAATGTATATACTTATTTTATTTTATTAATACTATAAATTCTTGAGATTAATATTATAAACTCAAAGGATTAATAAACCCAAGGCTTTATTAAACCATAACATTATAAGCCCAATGGAATAATATTAACCCTAGGATTAGTATTATAAACCCTAGGATCAATATTATATACCCAAGGGTTTATTAAACCCTAGTATTAGAAAACAAATGGAATAATATTAAACCCTAAGGTTAGTATTATAAACCAAAATATTACAAACCCTGGGATTAATATTATAAACCCAATATATTAACATTATAAATCCTTGGGACAAATATTATAAATCCAAAAGATTAACAAACCCAGGGGTTTATTAAACCCTAACATTTTAAACCCAAGGGAATAATATTAAACCCTAGGGCAATTATTATCAGCCAAGGGTATTTGTAGGTTGAGAGGGATTACTATGGTTGACCCAAGTTTACCATAGGCTATTATGGTTGACCAAGAATAACCATGGTTAAATATGGATAACTAATGTTGTATATTGTTGAGCATGGATGAGAATGAGTAACATTGATTAACTATGTTGGAAATGTTTGACCATGTATGACCATGGTTGAGTTTGATTTACCATGCTTGGTTAGAATGATTACAATGGATGAACAAGGTTGACCATAGGCTACTGTGGTTGACCAAGGTTGAACATAGACTACTATGGTTGACCAAGGTTGACCATATCCTACTATGGTTAACCATAGGATACTATGGTTGAATATGGCTAACTAAGATTTGTACTGTCGAGCATGAGTGACAATGATTAACTATGTTGTTAATGTTTGACCATGTATGGCCATGGTTGAGTTTGTTTTATGTCAAAACATATTTTTTATTAACATTAATCAGTAAAATTAATAGGAAATTATATTCAGCTGAAGTTGAATATTGTTGACTGTCAAACATGGTCAAACACAACGAACCCCATTAGTAAACCAATCTATTTTAAACCATATTAATATTTATATTATTAAACATTTTGAAACATTGACTATGGTGTGCATGGTTTAAGTATGGGTGAACATGATTGACTAATTTGACCATGGTTGAACATAGTTTTATATGATAGAATATGGCAATCTATTTGATAATGAAAAACTACAGTTTACCATGTCTTATCATGGTGAACTATGTTGACCATATTAGACCATATTAATCATTGTTAGCAATGTTGAGCATGGGTTGACCGTGGCTTTTAAAGATTGATTATGGTGGCTATAATTGACCTAGAATGACCATGATTGACCATGGTTGACCTTGGTTTCCCATGGTTGAACATGACCTTGCCATGGTATAACATGTTTGGCCATGGTTGTCCATATGTTTCTATGATAGATTATGGCTCCACATTTTGACAATGGTACACCACATTCAATCATATTATAAACTGAAGGGACTAACATTATAAATCCTTGTGATTAATATTATACACCCAAAATATTAATAAACCCAATGGTTTATTAAACCCTAACATTATAAACCCAATTGAATAATATTAAACCATAGGGTTAGTATTATAAACCAAAGTATTATAAACCTTGGGGTAGTGTTATAAACCAAAGTATTATAAACCCTACGATTAATATTATAAACACAATGGGTTAACATTATAAATCCTTGGGTCTAATATTATAAATCCAAAATATTAACAAACCTAAGGGTTTATTAAATGCTAACATTATAAACCTAAGGGAATAATATTAAACCCTAGGGTTAGTATTTTAAGCCGTGGGATTAATATTACAAACTGAGGGCATTAATATTATTAATCCTTGAGATTAATATTATAAACCAAAAATATTAATTAACCCAAGGGTTAAATATTGATATTATAAACTCAAGGGATTAATAAACTGAAGCCTTTATTAGTATTATAAACCCAAGGGATAAATAAACCATTAGGATTATTAATATTATAAATCTAAGAAATTAATATTATAAAATAAAGGGATCAATAAACCTAAAGGATTATCAATATTATAAACTCAAAGAATTAATCAACCTAAGGGATTAATATTATAAACCAAACAGATAAAAAATGTTGAATGAATATTATAAATGCTTGTGATTAATATTATAAACTTAAAACATTAATAAAGCCAAGGGTTTATTAAACCCTAACTTTATAAACCAAATGGAATATTATTAACCCTCAGACTAGTATTATAAGCCAAAGTATTATAAACCCTAGGATTAATATTATAAACCCAAGGGATTAACATTATAAATCCTTAGGATTAATAGTATAAACCAAAAATATTAATAAACCCAAGGGTTTATTAAACCCTAACATTATAAACCCAATGAAATAATATTAAACCTTAGGGTTATTATTATAAACCCTAAGATTAATATTGTAAACCCAATGGATTAACATTATAAATCCTTGGGACAAATATTATAAATGAAAAATATTAACAAACCCAAGGGTTTATTAAACCCTAACATTATAAACCCAAGGGAGTAATATTAAACCCTAGGGTAAATATTTTAAACCAACGGTATTTCTCGGTTGAGAGGGATTACTATGGTTGACCTAGGTTTACCATAAGCTACTATGGTTGACCAAGAACAACCGTGGTTAAATATGTCAAAGTAAGTTGTGTATTGTCGAGCATGGGTGATAATTAGTAACAATGATTAAATATGTTGGCAATGTTTGACCATGTATGACCATGGTTGAGTTTGTTTTACCATGTTTGATTAGAATGGTGACAATAGTTGACCAAGGTTGACCATAGGCTATTATGATTGACCAAGGTTCACCATAGACTACTATGGTTGACCAAGGTTGACCATAGCCTACTATGGTTAACCATAGACTATTATGGTTGAATATGGCTAACTAAGGTTGTGTATTGTCGAGCATGAGGGACAATGATTAATTATGTTGGCAATGTTTGACCATGTATGGCCATGGTTGAGTTTGTTTTATGTCATAACATGTTTTCTTATTAGCATTAATCAATAATATTAATAAGAAATTATATTAGGCTAAAGTTGAATACCATTGATTATCAAACATGGTGAAGCACAATAAATCCCATTAGTAAACTAATCTATTTTAAACCATATTAATCTTTATATTATTAAATATTTTTAAACATTGACTATGGTGTGCATGGTTTAAGTATGGGTGAACATGATTGACTAATTTGACCATGGTTAACCATAGTTTTCCGTGATAGAATATGGCTATATTTATTGATAATCAAAAGCTACAACTAACCATGTTTTACCATGGTGAACTATGTTGACCATGTTAGACCATATTAATCATTTTTGGCAATGTTGAGCATGGTTTGGTCATGGCTTTAAAGGTTGATTATGGTGGCTATAGTTGACCAATAATTACCATGATTGACCATGGTTGAACTTGGTTTCCCATGGTTGAACATGATAACATATTTGGCCATGGTTGTCCATAGTTTTCTATGATATATTATGGTTGTACATTTTTGTAATGGTAGACCACATTCAATGGGACATCCATTTACCATGTTTAGCCATTCCAACCTTGGTTGACCTTGGTTGGCCATTAGGAATGGGTAAATGGGTTTTCTAGGTTGAGAGGGATTACTATCGTTGTCCGAGGTTTACCATAGGCTACTAGGGTTGACAAAGAATAACCATGCTTAAATATGGTTAACTAATGTTGTGTATTCTTGAGCATGGGTGACAATGAGTAATAATGACTAACTATGTTGGAAATGTTTGACCATGTATGACCATGGTTGAGTTTGTTTTACCATGTTTAATTAGAATGATTACAATGGCTGGCCAAGGATGACCATAGGTTACTATGGTTGACCAAGGTTGACAATAGACTACTATGCTTGACCAAGTTTGACCATAGGCTACTATGGTTGAATACGGCTAACTATGGTTGTGTATTGTGGAGCATGAGTGACAATGATTAACTATGATGGCAATGTTTGACCATGTATGGACATTGTTGAGTTTGTTTTACCATGTTTTATTAGAATGATTACGATGCAAATCTTAATAATGTTATTTATCACTAATAATCTTACTGCTATTTATATTAATATTTTAAATTTTACTATCAATAATGTTATTTATCACTAATAATCTTAATACTATTTATATTAATAGTGTTAATTTTAGTATCAATAGTACTATCATTCATAATATTAATCATCATATTTGTAAAGTGAATATAATTTTTAAAAAATAATTTGTATTAATAAATAAATTATTGATTATTATAAAGTAAACATTATTAATATAATTTATCAATATTAATATTAATAGGATTTATGTTAACAATGTTAATGTTAATGTAATTAACCATATCAATATTGTTTTTATAATTTAAATGTTATTAATAATTTTAATAATCCTTAATACTGTTTGAAACTTATTGTTATTAATATAATTATGAACATTAATTTTAAATAAACATCGTTAATATTGTATTAATGATATTTTTAATACTATTGTTATTATTATTAATAAATTTACTAGTAATATTCGTTTAACAGTCATTAAAATGTCATTATCATTATTAATACAGTTTTTAATATTAATCAGAATCATCGTTATTTAAATACTAAATATTAATATTATTTTTAGTGTATATTAAAATGTCAATGTTATTATGGTAGGTTTTCTAATATTGAGTTTATAATATTGGGTTTCTAAATTATAAAACCTAATATTATAAAAATATGAAAACTAAAATTAACATAAAATTATTATTATAAAGCCTAAATGATCTGAAAGGAGTTTATTAGTTTTGTTGTACTAAGTGTCCTTTAAGTTAAATAAACATGTACAAATTGTCTCCATAAGTTTGCTTAAGGTATGAGAGTTTTAACCATGAAAAATTAGATGAATTACTAAACTTTAAGCATGTAAATAAGCCTTAAAAACACTGAAGAGGAATGCATAACAGAGAAAAACATTCACACATAAGTTTTACACGGTAGGCATGATGAAGTAGCTCACCCCTCCTGGGCTATGTCTGCTAGTCCAGCTCCCAATGGCATGTCCCTATTTGTCATTATGCTCAAAATTGTAAATTACATATGTTTGTAGGCCTCTAATGGCTATTTTTCTCTGCACCAATAGCTCCAAAATACTCAAATTAGTCTAGGTAGACTCTTGTTTCACCAAAATTGGTCAAAAATTGACCTCCCCGTGCATTTTTCCCAATGAAAGCTAGAAAAGCGCCACTAAATGTGGAGACTAGAAGTTAACTGCAGTTAAATTAATGGTTAACCCCAAATTTGGGGGTGTGCTCCAAATATGTCAGGTGGTTAATTCTTGGCATTAAATGTGAGTAGCAGGGTGGTCACATGCCACCCCCGCCGTAACTTCCGCTAATGGTTTGAACTCCACCACATTCGTTGGAACCGGTAGCTAAGGTTCCATAACATTAAACCGTTGCACTAGATGTTTAACCCACCATGTGAATGTTCTTCGTGCAAGAATTTAGACAATCCGCCAGATGTGTTGGAACCTGGAGTGCGATGTTCTGACCTTAAAACCATTGCAACAAACTTTACCTCCGCATGTGAACATTCTTCGTTGCGACAATTTTTTTGCTGGCAGTTAGTGCGAAGGCCGCGGTCCTAGTGCTAGGGTCATATGCGAGGGGGGGCTGGCCTCCCAAGCCCTCAGCATGATTTTTAACAAACTTTAAATATGACTTTCGCACCTTCATATGTTAAGAAACATGTATAGGTGGATTGGCAAATGGTCTTGCGGGCAAATAGGAGTTCATGGGTTCGACCCCCGTCGACTCCACAAAAATTTTACCACACTATTGTGAGGACACGTGGTGGCTTGCGAGCTTCCCACGTGTCACTCAATCATTTGTCCATCCATAAACACATCCAAAGGTGCAGAACATATTTGTACGATCAACATCCAACGACCCACAATGTGCCCCGTGGCGCCATCACATTGGCTCATAAGAAAATGGAATATTCCTAAAATATTCTGCTGACTATACCTGCAAGCTAACTCGACATCCAGTCACCAAAATTTTGTTGTTTAGGAAAACAAATAGAATGTGATATCTTCCTCATACGACATCGGTTTTTCGAAATGTTCACGGCACCAGAATCGCAACAACGAGACCTTTCCGGTCGCTTAGGTTGGGACCTGTTTCGAG
This sequence comes from Pinus albicaulis, assembly GCA_034641835.2. Lineage (NCBI taxonomy): Eukaryota > Viridiplantae > Streptophyta > Pinopsida > Pinales > Pinaceae > Pinus > Pinus albicaulis. The sequence goes on along the minus strand of CM076581.1, from coordinate 601,016,520 downwards.
CACTTTAATTTTTGAGGATATGAATTGATATCCTAAACACACCTCCCCATTAGGAATATTTGGAACCCAAAATACTTTAATTACCTGTTTAGAAGATGAGCGAATAGCTCCCTCACCTTTTCCACTTCCATCCATCTTGCCTTACTTGGTTTTCTTCCCTTGAGCCCAATCCAAAGGTAATCGACACTTCCTCTTTTAGAAGTGTGTTTCCTCCTATCAAGGATGGCATCCTCCTTGAGCTCGTCCATAAATTTTGATGAGAAATATTCTATTGATGGCAGCTGAATGTCACTCCCTTGATCATCAATCAATGGAGGCTCATACAAATATAAATTCTCCACATTGACAACAGAATACATTTGCATAATTGAAGGCAATTAAAGTTGAAATGCATTATTACCAACATGTTTAATAATATTAAATGGACCATAACGAATAGGCTTGAGCTTTTTACCTTCTCCTTGCATCCTTTCTTTGCTTATGTGCAACCATACTTCATCTCCTTCTTGAAACTTGTGATCAACTCTATGTTTGTCATGCCTCTCCTTTTACTTGCTTTGATTCTTCTCAAGCTATTCTTGAACTTGATGATGAATAATCTGAATTTTCACAATGAAATTTCGAGCCTTGTCAATATCACTATGCCCATCAATTTCAATATCCTTCTCATAGATGAATTCTAATGAAGATTTTAGCAAATACCCAAAGCAGGCTTCAAAAGGTGAAGTATTTGTAGAAGAGTGCTTGGTTTGGTTGTAAGCATGATGAATGTAATGCAATTGTTCATCCCACAACTTGGGATGCTTGCTGCAATATCCTCTCGATAGATGCACAATGGTTCTGTTCACCACCTCGGTTTGGCCATCAGTTTGCAGATGAAAAGCAATACTCTTTGTCAACTTTGTGTCCATCATGTTCCAAAGATTGGACCAGAAATTCCCAACGAACCAGGAATCCCTGTCACTAAAAATAGAAGTTTTCAAACCAAAATGAACCCATATATGTTGAAAATAAAGTTCACCAGTTTTTTCAGCAGTAATGGTTTTCTTACATGGCATAAGTATACACATTTTGCTGAATTTATCCACAACTACATAAATATAATCATGCTGTTTTCTTGACATATGTAGACCTCCAACAAAGTCCATGGAGACACTCTCACATGGCCTTGATGGTACTGGTAGTGGCGTGTACAACCCAAGATTCCTATTTCTAGGCTTGCTTTTTGCACACATAGAACATCCTCTTATAAAACATGACGCACTATCTATCATGTGAGGACAATACCTCTATAGATGAGCCACTGTTTTTCTTACCCCGAAGTGACCAGCAATAAGAGACGAATGAGCCTTTCTCATGAAACTAAGTCTCTCTCCTTGTGCTATACACAACTTGCCCAAATGAAACAACAAATTGTTATACAAGTCATAATCGTTTTCCTCAACTTGATTCCCTTCACTCAAACTAGCATACACATCTTTAAAATTAGCATCAGATGCATACTATTCTATGTAACTCTCATGTACAATAGAATAATTTTTAAGCAAAGTAGAAGCACTTATAATTGGCCTCGAAAGCATATGAGCAACTTTATTGAAAATACCTTTCCTGTACCTTTTAACCAAGTGAAATTGTTGAAGAAATCCCATCCACCTGAAATGTCATGATTGCTGCAATTTTGTTTCCGACTGCAAGTACTGTAGCGGTTGGTGATCGGTATGAATAATCGTCTCTTTACCCATCAAGTAGTGTTTCCACTTCTTGACACTTTGTACCAACGCATACAAATCTTTGTCATATTTTGGATAATTTATTACAGCACCATTGAATGTTTCAAAATGAAAAGTGATAGGCTTACCATGCTGCAAAAGTACTGCGTCCATGGCATAATCACTAGTGTCGGTCTGTATCTCCAATGGCTGTCTCAAATCCGGTAATGCAAGAACCAGAGCTGAAATGATATTTTATTTTAAAGCTTCAAAAGCTTTCTTTTGTTTTCCTCCCCATTAGAATCCTTTCTTCACACTTGTCACTGCATGCATAGGAGCTGCTATGGTAGAAAAGTTAGGAATAAACTTTCTCCAATATAGAGCTGCGCCTAAAAAACTTCTTACCTATGTTATTGATTTTGGAGTGGGCCAATTCACAATGGATTCCAGTTTAGAAGGATCAATTCTCAATGCAATTCCTCCTACAATGCGTCCCAAATAAACCAAAGATTTTATTCCAAATTCGCGCTTAGACATCTTATGAAATAATTGATCTTTCTTCAAAACATCAAGTACCCTCTTTACATGCAAGAAATGCTCTTCTCTTGTTTAGTTGAAAATGAGTATATCATCTAAACACACAATCACAAATTCATGAAGAACTGGATGCAAAACATTATCAACAACACGCATGAAAGTCTTCGGTGCATTACACAAACCAAACAGCATAACGAACCACTCAAAGTGTCCTTATTTAGTTTTGAATGCAGTCTTCCATATGTCGCTTTATGCAATTCTTACTTGATGATATCCACTTCATAAATCTAACTTAGTGAAATACTTTGCTTCTTTCAGCTGATCTAACAAATAATCTATCCTTGGAAGTCGGTATCGATTCTTTACCGTTATCTTGTTCAAAGATCTGAAATCGACACACATGCGCCAAGTCCCATCTTTCTTTGGAATCAGGACTATAGGTGAACTGCATGGCGAAGTTCTTGGCCTTATGAGTCCATTGTCCAACAAGTCCTTGATTTTCCTCTTTATTTCAACATTCTCCATTATCAACATGTGATACATGCCGATGTTTGGAAGACGACAATCTTGTTGAAACTGAATCTCATGTTGAATCTCCCTTTTAGGAGGCAAACCTATTGGCTCCTAAAACATCTCATCATGTGCATCAACTACATTATATAAATCTGATTTCAACTTAGGATCACAATCTTCAAATGACTCATGATTAACATCAGCTTTAGGCTTAATCATTAGAAGAACAAAATTCTTACTTGAATTCACCAACAATATCATATTCTTGCGATGTGCTCTAACAATGTACTCCTTGCAATCTTTGGACAAATGGTATTTGTTCTCATGGTAATGGAAGATAGCTTTCCTGTTATACAAGTAAGGACTGCCCAACACAACACCTATAATATCAAGCGAAACCACATCTAATTCAACTGTGTCAACAAAATTTGAAGTTATTGCAAAGCACAATGTGCACTTCTTTGAAACCTATAAATTTGTATCCTTGCAAATCCACCCAAACTGATATGGTTTTGGATGTGGAATGGTCTCAAGATTAAGTTTCTTGACCAAGTATTCAAATATTAAATTCGCTTGTGAACCACAGTCAAATAGTGTATCAATCTTGGTATGTTTGGATATGACCCTCACATGAAACCGTTCAATTCTCTCTTCTTCATTTGGAGCTTCTATGTGACAGTTTGAAGTACTAGTACTAGGTTTTGTTTCAGTTTATTTCACCTTCACGTTCTTCAATCCCATGGTTGTAATTTTAGTTTCATCACCTGAATCTTCTCCTAAGTCATGTTGAGTTGTAGCTGCAGTTTTCTGCTTCCCTTTGTTATTGTTAAATTTGGGTGTATTTTCAGGATGTAGTTTCCAATAGTTTTTCTCTTCATGGCTTTCTCTTGAAAAATGTTTACAAACCACTTTCTCTCCCTCTTTCTTGACAGATGCATTATTTTTTCCTTTTCCTTTTGAGGTCTTGTCTTTGTTTTTCCCCTTAAAAGGCTTGTTTCTACCTTCTTCAAAAGTATTTTTCCCTCTAGCTTCTAAATGTGTAGCTTGAACACATACCTCATCTAGACTTGTAGGATTAAACATGAGGATAGTATGTCTAAGGTAGCTATGTAAGCCCCCTATGTACTTAAGCAAAGTATCTTGAATCTGCAAATCAACGCCTAATAAGAGAGCTCTTCTCCTAAATTCTTGGGTGTAGTCTTGTACATTTTGTCCTTTCAATTGTCTAAATTTTTTTTATTTCATTATGGCTTTCTGCATGTGAGCTAATTGATAAAACTGTTGTTTTAATTCATTAATGAGATCAGTCCATGATAGAATAATCTTACCATGTTTTTTGATCTCCTCCTTTGTCTTGGCTTCCCGCCAAACAAGAGTTGCACCTTCCATCCTGAATGAAGCTAGTTGGATTTTGGTGTCATCATCATGAAGGTTCTGAATTCTCAAATAAACCTCCAATTTCCTAATCCAATTATCTAGCTTTTCTGCATTTACTTCACCATTAAACATTGGCAATTCAAACTTAACATCAAGTTTTAGAAAAGGACTTTTACCAATGTTCTTTGAATTGTGTGACTGGTGTACTGAAGATGAATTATAGGATGATGATGATGAGGGCAAGGATGGTGACTTCCCACTTCCTCCATATCCTCCATTTCCCTTCTTTGATTTTTCTTCATCATTGTGACCTCCTGATGATCCCTGACCTTCCTTGTGAAGTTTGGATCCTTCTCCTTCTAGTATTTCATTCCTTTCTTGATAAAGGACTCTCACCATTTCAGTCATGTCAAGGAATGCTTTCCTGAACACTCTTTCTTCCTCTTTGGGATCCACCTCTTCATGGGTTTATTTTTCTCCTGGAGGCATGCTTTTTGTTGCTTATGCTTCTCTTGGAGGTGAACTAGGTGGTGGAGAATGTGGCAATCTTGCCCTCCTTTGCTATGGCTCACTTTGAGAACCTCTTGCTTCGACCAACTTTCCTTCTCCTCTCTTAAGTTTGAGCCTAGTAAGCATGAAAACCCTTGCAAATAGTTAACAAATACTTGCACATAAAAACACCATAGATAAAACTCTACCTATGATAACAACTTGATCTGCAAGGAGTGTATTAGTTCTGTTGTGTAAAGTGTCCTTTTAGTTAAATAAACATGTAAAAATTGTCTCCATAAGTTTGCTTAAGGTATGAGAGTTTCAACCATGAAAAATTAGATGAGTTAGTGAACCTTTAAGCATGTAAATAAGCCTTAAAAACACTGAAGAGTAGTGCATAACAGAGAAAAAAATTCACACATAAGTTTTACACAGTAGGCATGATGAAGCAGTTCACCCCTCCTGGGCTACGTCTGTTGGTCCAGCTCCCAATGGCATGTCCCTCTTTGTCATTATGCTAAAAAATTTAAATTACATATGTTTTCAGACCTCTAATGGTTGTTTTTCTATGCACCAATGGCTCTAGAATGCTCAAATTAGTCTAGGTGGACTCTTGTTTCACCAAAATTGGTTGAAAATTGACCTCCCCATGCATTTTTCCCAATGAAAGCTAGAAAATCTCCACTAAATGTGGAGACTGGCAGTTGACGGTAGATAAACTAATGGTTAAAGCCAAATTTGGCGACATGCTCGAAATCTGTCAGGCGGTAAAGTCATGGCATTAACTGTGAGTGGTGGGTTGGTCACATGTCACCCCCGCCGTAACTTCCGCTAACGGTTTGAACTCTGCTGCATTCGTTGGAACCGGGAGTTAAGATTCCATAACATTAAACCATCGCACTAAATTTTTAACCCACTGTGTGAATGTTCTTTGCATCAGAAGTTAGAAAACCCGTCGGATGTGTTGGAACCTGGAGTGCGATGTTCCGACCTTAAAACCATTACAACAAACTTTACCTCCGCATGTGAACATTCTTCGTCACGACAGATCATTTGCTGGCGGTTAGTGCGAAGGTTATGGTCCTGGCACTAGGGTCATATGCGAGGGGGGGCTAGCCCTTCGGGGCTAGCCTCTAGAGCCCTTTGCGTGATTTTTAACAAACTTTAAATATGACTTCGCACCTTCATATGTTAAGAAACATATGTAGCTGGATCGGAAAATGGTCTTGCGGGCGGATAGGAGGTTGCGGGTTCGACACCCGTCGACTCCACAAAAATTTTACCCCACTATTGTGAGTACACGTGGTGGCCTGTGAGCTTGCCTTGTGTCACTCAATCATTTGTCCATCCATAAACACATCCAACGGTCCAAAACATATTCGTACCATCAACATCCAACGGCCAACAATGTGCCATGTGGTGCTATCACATTGGCTCATAAGGAAATGGAATATTCCCAGAATATTTTGCTGACTGTACTTGCAAGCTGAATAGGCATCCAGTCACCCAAATTTTGTTGTTTGGTAAAATGAACAGAATGTGTTATTTTCCTCATATGACATCGGTTTTTCGAACCGTTCATGGTGCCAGAATCGCAACAACGAGACCTTTTCGGTTGCTCAGGTTGGGACCTCTTTTGAGCACTTTCATTTTTGAGTATATGACTTGATCTCCTTATCACTAAATATATAAAATCTTAAAATAACCTAAAATTATAAAATCTAAAAAAATAAAACATAGTTGGTAATATATCATTTTACCCTAATACGCTAACTATATTAATTCTAAATAAATGTCTTTCGGATTAATATTCACATTATCGATATTAATCAATATTAATAATATTAATAAATAATTAATGAATATTAATAAAAATAATAATATTAATCAGTGTTAATACTATTATTAACATTATTAATATTATCATAAATATTAATTAATATTAATATTGATTAATTATTTCATATTGTAAACCTCTCTGATCCATAATTTTTTAATCAACTCTTATGTAAAAATCACAATATCATTTGGAGTGCCGATGCGTTTCACACTACCGAGTGTAGTGTTGATCAGAATAATAGAATATAAATACTGATGCAACACAACCACTAGCCAATACCTAGACAATATTTAATGCATTATAACGTTACAAAAATAAAATATAAATAAAATCTAATATTAAAATTAATAGGGGTGAACGTTAGAATAATAAATTAAAATATAAAATAAATAAATAAATATATGAAAATAAATAAAGAAATAAATAAAAATATTTTATTTTATTTTTATTCTTAGTAATTTATTTATTTATTATTTTTTTTTATATATTTATTTATTTATTTTATATTTTAATTTATTATTCTAACGTTCACCCCTATTAATTTTAATATTATATTTTATTTATATTTTATTTTGTAAGGTTATAATCCATTAAATATTGACTAGGTCTTGGCTAGTGACCCTTGCATGACTAGGTCTAGGTAGGTGACTGTTGCATCTCACCAGTATTTATATTCTATTATTTTATCAGCACAAGTAGCAAAGTCCTGATGATGAACTACACTATTTATATTATATTATTCTGATCAACACAAATAGCAAAGTCTTGATGATGAACTGCACTGGGTAGTTCGAAACAGGTAGGCACTCTAAATGATATTGCTATTTTTCCACAAGACTTGATTAACTGATTAATTATTTATTAATATTAATCAATTGAAAATAATAACAATAATATTAAATTATTAATTATTAATGTTATTATGAAAAACTAATATTATTATAAACTTAATAAAGTTATTATTAATATTATAAGATCCTTAATAAGACATTACATTATTATAAAAAAAATATTATTTTTACTACATTAATTAAAACTTAATAATAATAATAATAATAATAAACTAAACCTAATGAGAAAACTAAATATAAATTTAATGATAAAAATTATCTTATGATATTAAAATCTATTAATGAAAAAAAAAAACTATTAAAAATCTAAAAAAATAAAACCTCCCTGTGGTTTTAGATTAAAAGACTGTATTATTATAGTTACATTAAAATGTAAATAATTAGTTATTCAACTATGGCCGCAACAGTTCAAAGGTCAACCTCAGCACCATGTTTTAGTGAGCAGGTCAATATTGAAATGGTAGCACACATGCCAATATATAAATGGTAACACACATAGCCACATATCCATGTATTTTTAATTTCATTCTTTAATATAAAATGTTTAATATAAATAAAACCTGTCACAATTTAAGTGGTAATACACATGCCAATATTTAAATGGTAACACATGTAGCCATGTTTCAGTGTATTTTTAATTTCACTCTTTCATATAAAATATTTAATAAAAATAAAGCCTGCCACAATTTATGTGCATACTTTAGATTAAGGGACACATAGCCACGTTTCATTGTATTTTTAATTTCAATGTTTAATATAAATAAAACCTACCTCAAAATTAACTGTAAAATTTAAATTTAAATCAAGGGCATTACAACTATGGTCGCCAAAGTTTAATGGCCAACCTCCACAATAACACATACTTTAGGTTATGAGACACGTTTTAGTTAACATCAATCAAGTTTTAATGTATTTTATTTTTAATTTGAATTTTCTCTTTATTTTTTTTAATCCTCATACTTGATGATAAATAAAAGGCATAGTAAAATTTTAATGATGATTTGGTAAAAAATAATTTTAGCTGATCTCTATTACAAGACAAGATGATCTCTGGCAAGCTTCTGCTGTCACCTCAATTTCTGTTTCATCAATTTTTGCCTAATCTCTGGCAGGCTTATGGCGGTGAATGTTGTTGGTACTAGATCAAGAGCTTATACATGTGCTTAAACAAGGTCAACTAGGTACGTTGCTACTGGTCCTACTTTTTGGTCGACAAAATCAATAGATTAATCTAATGGTGGTTAAGTTGCTACTATTGGGTTGGACCCGGATATCATATTCATTGATATAATTAGTGAAATCATTAAAATAATCAATTCCAAAAAAAAATAATTCTCAAATTACCTTAATTAAACTAAACTTAACTTAATTAGACTAGTTAGAATGTTGATATCAGTAAAAACAATTCAGATAAAATAACTTGCAGTTCGAACTTGTAGTTGCTGGTAATAGCAAGAGTTGGAATCTCGTTTAATGGTAATTCGTAATTGCAAGGTTTCAATGACACAACTTGGTGGATAATCGAATAACTAATAAGCAATGCAACTAAATACTAAATATAATTGGTTATTTAACTTAGGGAACATGTATATATATGAACTAAGGGCTTTGTGATAATAGCGAGAATATATATATATATATATATATATATATATATATATATATCTATCTGTGTGTGTGGGGAAAACACTAACATGAATCAAGTGTTTTTGTATTTGGACTCATCGATTAGAGTACTCTTTTTAGCTACTAGTTTTTCTCTGACTATGTCAAAATAGGATAAAATATCAATATGCAAAATTATCTATTAATCAAAGAGATTACACACATTTATACATGAATTAGTCTCTTGATAGGAAATCTATCTTGGAAGCACAATAATGTGGTTGAGAGAATATATCAACCACACACTAAACTAGGAATATATATAGTTCTAGCTACCTCCTATGACGTAGGAACAGACTCCTTATATAGAGAGTTACAACCATAGACAAGTAGGAATTACATATTCCAACACCCTCCCTTAATGACTACTTGTCGTGATATAAATTCACAAAATCTAGTTGTGGTCAATCATAAAAGAAAATGTGTCTGTGACTCAGATCCACCAACAATGGGCAAATCCCATGTCCAAAACCAACAAGAGATGTGTCTGCGACTCAAATCCACCACCAACAGGAAAATCCCATGTCTAGAACCAACAAGAAATGTGTCTACGACTCAGATCCACCATCAACGGGCAAATCCCATGTCCAGAACCAACAAGAAATGTGTCTGCGACTCAGATCCACCACAAATGGGCAAATCCCATGTGCATAACTAGAAATAATCTCTGCGACTCAGATCCACCACAAACGGGAAAATCCCATGTGCAAAACTCACAAAAGAGAGATCAACACCTTTCCAAGACAAATATCCATGCCAAAATAACAGTCCCTAACATTTGCGCTGATTGCGCCTTTCGACGCGACTGTCAGATAGAAAAAACGCGTTGACCCTCCTCTACTCAGAAACAACAATATCTGAGACCTATGAGTGAGGTTTTTACTACAGTCCACCTACTCTTGTGAGCATTTAAGCTCCTGTGTGCACCCGGGGCACCGTAGCCACGAAGGATCCTATAGCCATGAAGGCTCTGTATGTGGTTTCTAGTTCACCACAAACCATCACTTTAAAGTGACAAAAGATGGTTTCCGGCTGACCATAAACCTGTGATTACAAGGTGGTTTTAAGATTACCACGAACTTTACACATGCCTTTACAAGGCTTGCATTCCATACTCCAACTCTTGGAGTTTCTAGGTACATACAATGACCACTACAAAACCATCCTAGACTTGCTTATAAAAAACATGCTAGGGAGTCTATCCCACAAACCCACACTAACTCAAACAAACATTTACTTTGTTGTCCATCATAATAGCTGTTGTTGCTCCTTTACCTCATCTTTTCATTTTTCACATCTTGGGCATCCTTGTCTTTGTCAAATAAATTCTTGGAATTCCATGCTTAACCATACCATTCACCTCCACGAACACTGCACCATTCATATGCTGAAACACACCATTACTTTGGCTTTGTACTTTTGAGTCTTTGACATCTTCATTTTACTTTGGCAAGCTAGTCTTGGTCTCCATGTTTTACCTGTCATCAATTGGAGTTGCGAATTCTAACAAAATGACATCATATTGAGGTCGCAAATCTCAATATTTATACAAATTTCCAAGTCTTGTCCACATTTACCCATACCAACCAAAAACAATACCAAATGAAAATATAAGCACAAGCGATAACCATGAAAGTAATACAATATCCATGAAGAAAAAAAACTGGCATGCAAACGTTCAAAACATGGCCATGCCATACACTACTGCAGACAGACCGCCCCAAATTTCAGTTCACCAGAACACTTCCCACAGTGCTGTTGTGGGTAGTTCCAAGATCATACAATGCACGTTTTCTTCACGAACAGGCATGAGAAACACCCTTTCACCTGCTTTCTAGTTTACATTTCGACAAGCAGTAATTCACCTCAACCACTCAGGCACTCAACTTTGAGGAGATACAATGTAGCCACGAAGGCTCAACTCAGCCACCAAGGCTTATCACAGCCACAAAGGCTCAACCCTACCATGAAGGCTCAACCCAGCCACGAAGGCTCAACACAACCAGCAAGAACCATTAGTCGTTAACACTCCCCAACTCTTCTCCACAGCATGCAAGAACAACTCATTGTACCATAGCCAGCTCTCCACACCACCTGATACCATCAACACACGATGGGTTCACCATGCTAGAGAAATTCGTTTCACTTTCTTCCAACACAAAACACTTCTTATAAACTGATCATAGATAAACTCACACATCGTCTTATGAAATGATCACGGATAAAATCAAACATCGTTGCACTAACTAACCGATTTCACTCAGCATACACACCAATCGGATCTATCTCTCGTAAGATTCAAGCGACTAGCTGACTGGCCGAGGACGTAAAAGCCTTTCCTCTACATATAAATTCCCCATTGCCAAATTCAATTTTGAAATTCATGCTCCCATCCATGGAATTACAGTGAGAATTTTTGACATTTCCGCTGGTAGGAGAGGGGGATGGTTTCTTATTCAGATTCTCGTTGTTTTGAAATCTAGCGAGAACACCGTACATTGAAACACTCCAGACGTGATGACGATGAGGATGAGAAGCAGTAGCAAGTGACCTCCCAGTGCTGTCGCCGCCCCTAGGGAAACTTTGTTTGTAACCATCCTTCTTTTCATTGCTCTCCCACTCGGCTTCCTCAATGTCATCCTCGCTCTCTACATCATCGCAAGAATCCCAACAATCAAACAACCATTAATGCACCCACACTTGCATCGTAACCAATCGCCGGCCTGGGGTTCTTGTAGAAGTTATCCAATCTCTCCATCGATTTCCTAGATCTGGAGGATTCAATACTTATTTATTATATATTTCCAATTGATAAATCGAGGTTGAATCTTGGGAGTAGACATGGATTCGATTGAATTCAATCCGACCTGAACCACTGTACTGCTCCCTTAATCGATGAATCGCTTCTACAGATGCACGCTGCCACAGATTAGGCTCACCAGACCAGCAAGGAACCGCCACTGCGATTATCTTCTCCGATGCAAGCGTTAGCCAGATCTTCCAACACAGCTCAACACTTTCCAAATGAAATCGATCAATTCTTCAACAGGCATATCTCACCTGAGCTCTTCTTCTGTGTATCCACAAAAGCTTCAACGACCACTGCCTTCATGCTCACGCATCGCCAAATCGGAATGTATGTTCCAGCACTCCCTATTTATAGCAATAGAATGTGTTTCTTGTAAATTAAACCACGCATGGATCAACTCACCAATCGATGCCACAACATCTACTCTATCTGCAAGAATGTGTTCTCTTGCTTTCCTTTCCTTATCATTCAGGGGCGGACCAAGACGAGCAAATCTACCCAGCTAATTACCCTTGCGAGCGGCCCAAACAAGTACTGATGTTCTTTCCGGTATGTTAAAATAGCTGCATAGCTTCATAAGAAGCCTCTTCAATATATAATCAATAGCGTCGAACCTTCTTTGCCATTTTCCCAGCAGCGCTCTAGCTTTCTCTGGTCTCCACGTTGCTCAAATCACTGAATCCTACCTCTATCACGGCCTTCACCAACAACACTCCAGCTTCGATATCTAATGAATGGCTTCAATCCTCCTCTTTTCAACCTTCGCAAGCTCTCAAGAGCAGCTCTTCCACGAGCTCTCTTCCTTCACACACTAGCAGCGTTCCTGGAGCAGCAAGTGATAATGCTCCCCACGCATGTTCTTAGGGGCAGTTGTTCAGGCAGTACGCAGGCTCCTCTTCATGTTGGCTGTGTTCTAGCAATTCAATAACAGATGTTTCCTTCAATCATCGTGTCTCTACGCAGATGGCAGCATCCCAAAACTTCTCACTATCACTTTGATCTCATGAGAGGCGGACAGAGGCGGACAAAGCGTCAGCTCACAACAGCTTTCCTGGTAGTTCGATCTGAGTCACATACCCATAGAGAGTTATGGTTAGACACGTAGGAATTACATATTCCAACAAATTATCCAATTTACATTGTATAAATTATCCAATTTACATTGTATTTTACATGAGAAGTTGTTGTCAACATCGAGGAACTCTAGTTTTTTAGCACTGTTGAGCATATTGGATAGCAGGCTTAACTTGACTAGAATATGCCCATAATTGACAAGCAACCTCCCTCAGAAACCCCATCAAATTCATAGTTTTCCATTCAAAAAAAGCTTCCGGCTCTAGGAGCATTATGGGTCATTAGAAAGGAGGAACAAGTACTTTAAATTCTATAACAGGCCTAACTAGAATAATACCATACTAGGCAAGCAACCTCCCTTAGAATCCCCATGTCATTTTAGCTTTTTTTTTAAATTGTTTATATATAGATATTTTTTTATTTTCGGAAAATTTATTATAAATTGTTTGTTAAATTAGTAATAATATAAGTTTACTCATTATTTTTATTCAAGAAAAATCAAGCTACTTAAAATTATTGGCTGGTAGTTTGTAAGGGGCAAGTTTTCACTCCTCCCATATCTCTTTGAACAGTAAGACATTAACCTATTTCTTTAAGTCTAAAGAAAATCAACTCTTAGCCAATCAAAAGCGGTTATATATATATATAACTTTTTTTCACAAATTTACTCTAAATTTAGTTAGAAATTTTAAAATGTAATTAAAATTATAAATTTGAGTTATTAAAATGGTTTGAATTGAATATTTTAGAAATTTTTTAAACATTGAATTTTGTATTTTTGAATGTATAAATGAATTTAATACTTTTTTTTTTTGGAATATTTAAATTTTGAAAACTACATAAATTAAATCTACCATTACAACAAATCTCTCTCAATCTTTTTTAGCAGAAGGATCTAAAAATATAACCAGTATAAATTGATCTTACGTAACACAAATTTCTTTAAAGTGCAAAATACAACTTGTAATTTTTAGTTGTTTAAATTGTATTTTTGAATGCTATATAGAGTATATAGAGGACCAAACTGTAAATACAATTGAAACAATAACAATTTACACATTGCTTTTTGCACTCTAAAATAAGTTTCCTCGTGAAGAAATTTGATCTCTCTCTACTCATGTTAGATTTTTTTGCATTCTAAAATAAGTTTCCTCGTGAAGAAATTTGATGTCTCTCTACTCATGTTATATCCGTGGTTTCTCAACTCCAAGTTGAAAAAAAACTTACTTACACATCCCCTTCATACTAGATTGTAAAATAAGTCTCTTGATTCAATTTTAAAAAAAAAATAGACAAAACAAATTTATCACTCAAATTATGTATATATAAATGGTAAAATTTCAATATATATAATTGGAAAAGTATACCATTTATCAAAAATACTTTATAGGATTAAAAATTATCTATCCTACATTCATATAATTTCATTTCTTTTTGATATTAAACTATAAAATGAAGTGTAATTATTTTATGTTTTTCATGTATATAATGGTATAGTCAAAGTATTCTATATTTTTTCCCTTATAAAATTTCAAGGAAATTATGTTGATTTTTAATCTAAAATAAATATATTCATTTTCTTTTGTATTCACCACTTTGAACAACTTATTTAAATGGTATAAGTTTAATAATTCAAATTTATAACTTTTACAACTTTTTACTAAATTTTTAACAGAATTAACCAATAAATATAATAAAAAACCAGAACCAAAAATATGTATATTCAGCTTACCCATGTAAATTATATAATTTCAACCAAATTTTAACTGACAAATATGTTAAAAAATCAAAACTAAAAATATATATATTCAACTCACCAATAAAAATTATTTATTATTTGTAAAATATGATGAGTTGACCTAATAAACCAAAACCATATATATATATATATATATATATATTTGTAAAATATGATGGACTGAGCTATTTATTAGTTGATTTAGCTTTTTACATATGTGCAGGATATAATTGAATTTTGGGAGCATTATTATTTTCATGTCCTGTTCAGGCTATCTGTTGTTCAGTGACCATCCCAATCTTCAGAGATTCCCCATGCTCTTTCCCGATTGCGATTACACTACTCTACGTTATATTTTCTCACTTCTTCCCTATTGCTCATGCCGTGAAATGATGGTTATTACATTTTTACGGGCCGAAGGAAATGATTAACCGTCTGAACAATACCTGAATCATTACTACACAATGCCCCACTGAAACAATTATACCAGTGCTCTTAATGCGTTGTCGATTTATTTATAATGATAATTATTTATTTACATAGGCGTGATTGACTGATTATAGTATGATAATGAAACACTGTATGATATATTATTAGCAATGAACATAAGTTCACAACGTTGGTTTAACCCTCCCAGATTCGTTTGAATTGCTTAAAGAAACTGCACCCTTGAAGACCTGTCAACGAAATTCCCTACTGGGCTTATTCTTTCCATCTACACCTGTTCCAATACACAGATCGGCAAGTTTTACGTATGAGATATTTCGAAACTTTTTAGACTCCAATAAAATCCATCTCCTCAATGAATAGCGTTTGAATCAAGCTAGACTCGTTGAATATATACTAAGCTTGACAATATAAATATAGATATTGGCGCCACTTCTCTCGTTGCATATAGTTCTGACCCAACATTGCTATCATTGCCAAATGACAGAAGGACATAGATAACGAGCAACTAAAACCGTATCACCAAATCAAGGAATACCCTACACTAGATATAATTGATATTTGGAATCCAAATAATAAAATGAATTCTGAAATCTTAGGCAGATCCAAAGATTGCACTGTTTCTTGGTATCAGTGGGTACAACTTCACTTGTAAATTAACAGAGGTAAGACTGTAAATGCGAAGGAATATGCAACTAGTTCGGTCAATTAACCTTAATTACGACATACCTTGAATTAATTTCTCGTAACATAATATTTTTTTTTCATGAAGAACCTCCGAAATCAAGCTTACTGGAAAAAGCAATTACTTTTAGCTTTCATAGTTATCATTGTAATTAGTTTGAGCTTTTATAATTATCATTGTACTAGTGTTATTATGTATATCTTATGTAAAAAGAAAAAAAAAAATTATTACTTTCAAGTATGGGTTTCATGTTTCTTTTAATTGGTCTTCTAGGGAAAGCTTGTTCTTCATGCTTCTAGGGTTTTTCATGTCATAAGATTTATTGTCATGAGTCGAGAGAGTGAATATCATTTGTATGAGACCCTATTGGGTAAGTTGTATCTTGTAAAAAAATTTATTTCGAGTCTAGAAAGTCAAAATAAACCTCTTAGAAAAAGTCGGCCCTACTAGCTAGAAGTCAGCCTAGAGAAGGGTATTTGATTTCATGGAAAGCTTATAAATAGAAGCATCTTCAACCTCATTTGTCACTGCACCAATTCGACCACACCAAAAAAGAAGTTCGATTTGAAGTTGGGAACAAGAGGGAAGAAAGAGTGAAAGTCAAGGAAGCAAGGGGAATTCGAGAAGAAGAAAGAAAGTCTAATTTTGAGTCTTATTCTCTCACATATGCAAAGGAATTAGGGTTTATGTCGCTTTTACAAGGTTGAAGGTTGCAGGTCGAAATTGCAGACTCGAAGTTGGGGGCCAAAGCTAAAGCTCAAAGCTGTATGTAGTTCCTCACTCTAGTTGAATGACCCTCCTATGACACTAGCATTGATATAACCTTAAGGCTCACTCATTCTTCTTTGAGAACCATAGGTTGAGGATCTCGACACTAGACTCTATTATTAGTGGATGTGATGGATGTGTTTGTTTCCTAGTTGATGTTATGATGATAATAGCTATGATGGATCTATTTATTTCCTAGTTAGTGCTATGACGATGATAGCTTTGATGGATATGTATGTTTTTACAGATGTTATGATGATGATAGTCATCATGGATGTATTCATTATGTTGGCTACTTACATTAGTTCAGGTTCATGGTGAATAACGATGTGGATGATTATGTCATGTTGACGATTTAACATATGTTATTATGCCAATGACTAACATTGTGAAATATTATTACTTATCCTTATTGAGTATGGAAGGATACCACCAGATATAGCCACATGTGATGAGTCGACGACATCTGATTTGATGGATTAAATATTTTGTTTTTGAAAGTTTAAAGTTTAGCTTGAATTTTGCTGTAAATTTTAATGACATGTTAGTGGTTGCAAGCATAGGTTAGTTGTTTAGATGGATCACTCACACATGGGTGACAGGGTTTTATAGATATGTGGAACTTAATGGGAGGGGTGGGATAGTGTCCTTGATCACCCAATAGCACTCTCGGTGTGACTTGGGCTGGAAGGGCTGGAATACCTTCACCTTAAAGATCACGATGTCGAGGGGCTAGACCCCATATTGGGTCGCTCATGAGGATTTTACTCGTGGGTTCGCATCAAGGCAGATTCCTTGATCCCTGGCACCATTAGTCTCACTATAGAGGGAAACACAAGAGATGATAGAGGTCTATGTCATTGCACTATATCTTCTCCTCATAGTCAGTGGATGCTTGAAGGGCAAGCGATGTGGCACACTTGGAAATTTAAGGGAATTTCTTGAAGGGGACGACTGAATTGACACCCTTGGCATCAAGCAAGAACTATTAGGCGCGACACCTTTCAAACTTCGAAGTGAAGTTCTTAAAGGACATGAATAACTTGTAACCCTTGACATCAAGAAGAAAGTATTGAGTATAATCAAGATATGAAAATCCTACTAATTCACATAAGTTAGTAAATGAGGTTTTATAACCAAAGCAGTTAAAAAATGAATAAAAGTTGGGGTAAAAGGAGGATAGGAAGAAATAAAAATAGTGTACAACTTACGAACTCTACTCTCCACATGACGGAAAATATTAGGTAAATAATGAAAATAATCATTTTAATAGGTAAACGAGGGATAAGAGGGACATAGAGTTAATTAGAAAAATTAATCCTAAAATAGTTAAACTTCTTTAAGAAAAGAGGGTGGTGAGTAAAAATAAATATTAATGAATGAAATTAGAGAAATTTGGAGAACCTCCAAGTGGCAAGAGCCAACATCAGAATATCCATCTAAGAGGCAAATTCGGTTAAATTAGGAGGTAGTTAGGGGGCCCAATTTGAGACTTCTTAGTTGACTTCAGTAATGAACAAAAATTAAGGAGTAATAAAGGGGGACAAGAGACAACTAGGAGAAGAAATAGCGAGTCTTGTTGGGGTGAGGAAAAATATTATTTTTGAACTAAAATTTAAGTAAATAACTTTGGATAGCCTTTGTGAGAAGGTGACACATGGGTGGGTGAATTATCAAAGATCTGGATTAAAAAAAATAATTAATTGTGCATGAAGTGTCAAGTATCGCCCATGAAACCTCCTGTAAAAGAAGGGGAAAGTTATGGGAGAGGGAATTTTTTCTTACCCTATTATTAGATGGATGAGATTATTTTATTGTAAGTGACTACAAACTATAGCGATTTTGGTGAGGTGGTGATTTTTAGAGAGGGGACTCTTGAGTCAAAGAGTGCTCACCTCCATAAATTAGCTTTCTTCCTCTTGTACAACCCCATTGTAGCTTGGGGATCTGCAGGGAAGAAGAGTACCCAAGTACTAGGTTGGGAGGTCAACCGGTGGGTCACTAAGATTCGGTTGAATCACATCAACATTCAAACTTGGACGCAGACGATAATAACAGAGTACAAGTAGCGACAAGGTGATGATCAAATCTCCATTCTAGGATGAACGATACATGTTGTATTCATGATGTTTATGAAATGTTTTTTTTGTATGTATAGTTAACAGAATTTAAAAATATAGATGATATGCAGAATGCATTGTAAATTATGGATGTTTTATGTAAATGCCTTAATAACTATGTATTTCCAATGTTGGTGGTTTTTTAAGCTATTATGTGATCTTGGTATAGATGTCACTAGAAAATGATTATTTAAATTGAAAATACTTCTTTTCTTATGATTGTATTCCAAACTTAACTGCATTATTTATAGTTTAAAAAAAATAGTGTCGGAGGGAAGGTCCTTGCACTTGGTATCAAAGGACTAGGTTCAGCCTCCAAGACCTATGGACCTGTCAACATTAAGTATGTATGCCACAAAAAAATGTTTTTTTTTTTTTCAATAGCTTATAAAATTTAAATATCATGCTTTAACCTCAATGATGTTGTATTTTCTCCTCATTTTTATTGATGACAATTCTAAAAACATTCAATATTTGTGTTTGTAAATTGTGAGACAATTCTTTTCTCATAGGATTACTGGTGAACTAGGTTCATACTATGTATAAGCCTTGACTAGAATTAGAACATATCTAAGAATTTATCACCATGTAGTGAATTCTAAATCTCGTTATATGTATCATTGTGTGATTTAGACCCATATTCTAACTTGAATCCTCAACCTTACTTCATGCATCGATACAAGATCAAATACATCACTCTTCACATATTTGTATAAATTAATAAAGACACAGCTATTCCTTTTCTCTAGCTAAAGCCTCAATTTCAAGACTATAATTGAAAATATTAGGTTGTAGGCCTTTCTGTCTCATTATAGGGAGTAAACAAAGAGTATCTTCATATTAATTTAGGAATTGCAAGTTAAGGCTCCAAATGGTTTCCATGCTCTCATAGCTTGTCTGTTAACTGAAATTCCTTACATAGTATGTCTTCCTTTAGTGAAATATGATAGTGAGCATGATCTTGTAAAGTAACAAAAATTGTGCTTTTGAACCCAATTCAAGATTTTGGTGACTACCATGTAATTGAAAAAATTGCAAAGATGCTTTGTGAGTGAATTCCATAGAGCCACTAGGACTACACCATATTCCACCACCATCTCTATATCTATGAGCGCCACTTTACTCTGGTTCAAATTCCCCTAAGCACATTCCCTGTCCAGATGTTAAAGGATCACATCTAATTTCCATTTTTTAGTATCCTAAGATTTATGTTACATGAGACGACAGAAATGGAGATTTATTCCTTTACAGAGAAGAAGAGGAGAAATAGAAAATGAATCCATCGGAGCGGAAAATAACACATTTGATTTAAAATGATATTAACTTGATGTTTCCCTCATTTCCATCAAAATCACACATGATTCGTCTAAGCTTCAACTTGAGAATCCCATTATTTATGGTTGAGTTCTTTGATAGAGTGCAAGATTTATGTCTGTATTTTCTAATATATTGCATGATTTATGGTCTAAATCTCTAATAAAGTACGTGATTTGTGGCTAGGTTTCCTAATGGAGGACATGATTTAGGGTTACGCTTTCTGATGGAGGGTGTGATTTGTGGCTAAGGATTCTAGCATAGCCTATGGTTTAAAGAGGGAGTTATTAGGCCATGAAAAGACTTATAATACCATTTAATCCTTCCATGGATTATGAGGATCTTGCTTATACTGTATCCTATTACTTTCTTCTATAGATGACATGTTTCACATATGAATTTATGAAACAAGTAATCCATGCATTCCTAGGATGCCCTCAATACAGGCCAAATAATTGGAAGCTCCCCAAGAATCATTGTGAGAAGCAGTATCTTTGTTAACATAGAAAAAATGGTTGTTTCTAGCTATTTGATCAGAGGCTCAGTATTAAGCTCAAAAATTCTCTAAACCAGAACGACAGCGAAGAGCTCATCGCCAGGAATCCGGAAAAATTCCTTTCATCAAAATCCGACTTTTGATGAGGAAATTATGACCTACTGTCTGTTTGCTCAAACAACTAAAACAAATGCAGAACAGTGACAGGTTGATGACATGGCAGCCCAGTCAGCACTCCAGGTATATTCAGGGAATATTCTCAAGTTTTAGCCCAATGACACTCTGAAAAGTGTCACAACTAGATTCACCATGTTCACAATGTTGGTTTAACCCTCCCTCTCATTGCATATATAGAACTCTTAAGATTTCTCACCCAACATTGCTATCATTACCAAATGACAGAAGGCCATAGATAACGAGCAACTAAAAATTTATCACCAAATCAAAGAACACCCTATAATAGATATAATTGATATTTGGAATCCAAATAATAAAATGAATTCTGAAATCTTAGGCAGATCCAAAGATTGCATTGTTTCTTGGTGTCAATGGGTGCAACTTCACTTGTAAATTAACACCAAATCAAGTAACACCCTAGAATAGATATAATTGATATTTGGAATCCAAATAATAAAATGAATTCTGAAATCTTAGGCAGATCCAAAGATTGCACTGTTTTGCGGTGTCAATGGGTACAACTTCACTTGTAAATTAACACAAGTAAGAGTGTGACTGTGAAGGAATATGCAACTAGTCCAGTCAATTGACCTGAATTACGACATACCTTGAATTAATTTCTCGTAACATAATAAAGTATTTCTTCGTGCATGACCTCCCAAATCAAGCTCGTCAGATAGGAAAATGAAATTACTTTGAGTTTTCATAATTATCATTCTACACATGTGATTATGTATATCTTATATAACAAGAAAAAAAAAATATTATTTTCAAGCCTGGGTTTTGAATGTTTCTTTTAATTTCTCTTCCATGGAAATCATGTTCTTCATGATTCTAGGTTTTTTCATGTCATAAGATTTATTTTCGTGGGTCAAGAGAGTGAATATAATTTGTATAAGACCCTATTGGGTAAGTTTTATCTTGTAAAATAATTTATTTTGAGTCTAGAAAGTCAAAATAAGCCTCCTAGAACAAGTCGGCCCTACCAGCAAGAAGTCAACCTAGAGAAGGGTATTCGATTTCATGGAAAGCCTATAAATAGAAGCATATTCAACCATATTTTTCATTGCACCAATTCAATCACACCAAGAAAGAAGTGTGATTTGAAGCTAGGAACAAGAAGGAAGAACGAGTGAAGGTCCAGGAAGCAAGGGGAATTTAAGAAGAATAAAGAAAATCTCATTTTGAGTCTTATTCTCTCACATATGAGAAGGAATTAGGGTTTTTTTTGCTTTTACAGGGGCGAAGGTTGCAGTTCGAAATTGCAGACTCGAAGTTGGCGGCCAAATATGATGTTGGAAGCTGTATGTAGTTCCTCACTATCATTGAATGACCCTGATATGACATTAACATTGATATAACCGTAAGGCTCATTCATTATTCTTTGAGATCCTTAGGTTGAGGATCTAGAAATTTGACACTACTATTAGTGGATGTGATGGATGTGTTTGTTTCCTAGTCGATGTTATGATGATAATAATTGTGATGGATGTGTTTGTTTCCTAGTCGATGTTATGATGATAATAGTTGTGATGGATATGTTTATTTCCTAGTTAGTGTTATGATGATGATAGCTTTGATGGATATGTATGTTTCTACAAATGTTATGATGTTGATAGTCATGATGGATGTGTTCATTATGTTGGCTACTTACATTAGTTCTGGTTCATGGCGAATAACGATGTGGATGACTATGTGATGTTGATGATTTAACATATTTATTATGCCAATGACTAAAACTGTGAAATATTATTATTTATCATTATCAAGTATGGAAGGAGACCACCAGATACAGCCACATGTGATGAGTCGATGAAATCTGGTTTGATGGATTAAATATATTTTTTTTGAAATTTTAATGTTTAGTTTGAATTTTTTTGTAAATTCTAATAACATATTAGTGGTTTCAGGCATAGGTTAGTTGTTTGGCTAGATCACTCACAGATGGGTGACAAGGCTATATAGATACACGGAAATTCATGGGAGGAGTGGGATAATGTCCTTTAACAACCACTTGAACTCTTGTTGTATCTTGTGATGGAAGGGTTGGAATACCTTCACCTTGAAGATCACGATGTCATGGGGCCAGACCCCATATTGGGCCGCTCATGAGGATTTCACTCTGGGATTCGCATCATGGAAGATTCCTTGATCCCTAACACCATTAGTCTCACTATAAAGGGAAACAGGAGAGATGATGGAGTTCTCTGTCATTACACCTATATCTTCTCCTCCTATTCAGTGTATGCTTGAAGGGAAATCAGTGTGGCGTGCTTGGAACTTTAAGGGAATTTCTTGAAGGGGGCGTCTGACTTGGCACACTTGGCATCAAGAAGAAACTGTTAGGCGTGGAAAATTTATAACTTCGAAGTGAAGTTCTTAAAGTACACGACCGACTTGGCACCCTTGAAATCAAAAAGAAAGTGTTGAGTATAATCAAGATAGGAAAATCCTATTGTTTAGTCAATTTAATGCCTTTTTTTGCTATCATAAATTATTGACTGAAGTTGGTAACCTTGTGAAGTGCAAGTGCACTATATATGCTAGAAGCCTTTTCTTACTTAATTTGGTATGTTGATTTCATATGCAATGGTTGTTTTAAGGATGTGTTTATTTTGAAATTCTAAATGAAATTAAGAAACTAAACTACAAATTGTGAAATGAAATCTAAATTCTACAAAGTTCCAAAACTATAATGAAAATTTCATCTAGTTTGTTAGTAGTTAATGATTGACTTGAGAAAAAATAAAGTTATATAAATAAAAAGGAACTATAATTTTTTTGTATTTTTTTGGATTCAACTTTATATGAATGAAAATAGAAACAAGAAATCACTAGAGAGTATTCACACTTATTAAAAAAATATTTTAATGATTAAGAAATAAAATTTGCAAGAAGGAAGAAAAGGAAGTGTTTTCAAGAAAGAGAACTAATTTGTAATAACTTACTATTAGATGAAAATAAACTAAACTAACCTTTGATGAACTAATTGATGATAAACTAGTTTATGCTAGATCAATCTAAGCCAAATTACTATGATAAACTATTTCTACATTTTAATCATCTAGGAAATAAATCTATTTGAATGATGAAAACAAAAACATCTATTCTATGACATTGTAGAAATGATGATAACAAGAAATGAAATGACAATGTTAAACCTGAACATCTACGCTATAGAAATTCAGAAATAATTGCAACAGAAATGGAAGCAAAGCATGTATCTACACTACAAAACACAGTAATAAATCAAGCATGTATCTATGCTACGAAATGCAAATGAAAACAAAGCGTATATATGCTACAAAATACAACAAAAACAGAGCATGTATCTATGAATAAAAACACAATGAAAGCATGAAAGATTGAACTATAAAACAACAATAATATAAAGAAAATAAGCCTCTTCTTTTTGGGGGGGCCTCCACAATAGATGGCTTCAAATCTACTCTTTAGTAACTGCACGTTCAAACTCCATAATGCTGCTTCATTTGAATTAAGAATTAAAACAAAATTTAATGATATTATAGTCACACAATAATTCTTCACTGCCAATATAATTAATCAGCCCCATATTTAAAAAATCCTATCATTAAATGTATTGAGACTTTTACGCCTTATATGACTTAGAAAATTCTATCTAAAAATCTAAACATAAGGATAATTTCGTTGCTTCGTGATTTTCTACATGGAAAAAAAATTGTGAAGCTTCAGACATCCTCGCTCGCTTGTTCCAGCACCTAGTTGACCGACCCTTTGACCGCATATATGGGCGATTTTTTACTTGATTCTAGACAGATGGCTAGGATGGGATCCATGAGGGGACCACTACCTATCTACACATTTTCTTCTTTGTTCAGTTGGCGAACTAGAGTTAGGTAAATCATGGAGATAGTTGCATAATCATGGATGAGCTCACACAATTGCAAAATAGGGCTCTAAAGAACCTAAAATATATCCCAAATGGTAACGAATTTAGGAAAACTACTCATTAGTAAATTACTTGGGCTCATGGTGAAAAAAACCCATGTTTCTTTTTTGTGAGATTCACTTTTTCTTGCTCAGAAAACACATTTGAAGTTGACTGGTCAAAATTGTTGCAAGTTTCCCTTGAGCTTTTCCTGGAGGTCCACATGTGCGAGCTGGGTGGAATTTGACTGATCACAATCCATATTGGAGCTTCTAGAAACAATGTCCATGTGTCATATTTCATTCTACAGTTGTGGTACTACCTCAACCATTGAGTTAGCTACAGAAACTTGACAAATCTGCAACCACTTGAACTTGCTAAACTGCCATTAGTTAAAATCATGAAAAATTATTCTTAATCTACTAAAGTTAAAGGAAAAAGATGTTAATTAACCACTTAGACATACAGTGACACATTTTTAATAATTATGGTAAAAATGGTGGCAAGTGAGTGAAATGGTGCAATGGATGGTTGGAAATAAAGGCTTAATGAATAACAAAGACAAGTGAAAATGATGACAAATCAGTGACCCAACACCTACTAATTCACATAAGGTAGAAAATGAGGTTTTATAACCAAAGCAATTAAATCAAAAATAAAAGTTGGGGTAAAAGGAGGATATGAAGAAATAAAAACATTATACTAGTTGCGAATTCTACTCTCCACATGTTGGAAAATATTTGGTAGATAATGTACATAAGAATTTTAATAGGTAAAAGAGGGAGAAGAGGAACATATAGTTAATTAGAAAAATTAAACCCAAAATAGTTAAACTTGTTTAGGAAAAGAGGGTGGTGAATAAAAATAAAGATTAATGAATTAAATTAGAGAAATATGGAGAACCTCTAAGTGGCAAGAGCCAAAATCAGAATATCCATCTAAGAGGAAAATTAGGCTAAATTAGGAGGTAGTTAGGGGACCCAATTTGAGACTTTGTAGTTGAATTCAGTAATGAACATAAATTAAGGAGTTAAAAAGGGGGATCAAGAGACAACTAGGAGAATAAATAGGGAGTCTTGTTGGGGTGTAGAAAAATATTATGTTTCAACTAAAATTTAAGTAAATAACTTTGGATAGCCTTCGTGAGAGGGTGACACATGGGTGGGTGTATATTAAAAAATTTGGATTAATAAAAATAATTAATTGTGCATGAAGTTTCAAGTGTCACCCATGAAGCCTCCTATAAAAGAAGGGGAAAGTTATGGGAGAGCAGATTTTTGATTGTCCTATTATTATATGGATGAGATTATGTTATTGTGACTGACTACGAACTATAGTGAGTTTGGTGAGGTTGCAATTTTTAGAGAGGGGAATATTTAGTCAAAGAGTGCTCACCTCCATCAATTAGCTTTCTTCCACTTGTACAACCCCATTGTAGCCTGGGGGTCTGCATGGAAGAAGAGTGCCCAAGTAGTAGGTTGGTAGGTCAACCAGTGGGTCACTAAGGTTTCGTTGAAACACATTAAAATTATGTTGGGAAAAATACTGGGGGGGGGGGGGTGAATCAGTATTTATAACTCACTGTAAAAATTTACTTTTTCTTTACTGATTTCTATACGCGAATTTAATGAACCCTACTAGCTTATACACGCGGCTATCTTTAAATAAATTTCCATATGTCCAGAGATCTTATTATGCAGATAATTCTTTACTTAGATCAGTGCATCATTAATTCATCAAATATTTAGTAAACAGTAAGCATGTGCAGTAAGAACAGAATAAATCATCACACATAAGAAACACACATGAACACTAGGATTTAAGGTGGAAAGCCAAGTCTGGAGAAAACCGCCGTTGTTATCGTCTCTATCTTCAATATTTATTATAAATAAAACTACTTACAATCTTGTGTTGGCGCAAACTCATACCAGCATGGAGGCACCCACCTGCAGAAGGTTGCAACCTTATCTTGTTCTCCAGCTTCTACTGGAAGGGAGCTCCAACCCCCTGATCTTGTTTACCAACTACCACTATAAGGGAGCTACGAACCCCTACTTCTCGTTTACCAACCACTCTTGGAAGGGAGCTACTACCCATTGATCTCCTTTACTAGCCACTATTGGAAGGGAGCTACTACCCCCTCATTGAAGGCTCCAACCCTCAGACCAACTGCAGACCACATTTCATCAATTTTCACACTGGCTCCAACAGCTTCAACATAATACACCTTGTAGGCCTCTTTTCATCAGATTTTTAGACTGGACCCACTCCACACATTTAAGCTCAAAGAACATACATCAAATTGAAAATCATACCCTTATCAAATCATTCACTTAATCATTAATCAACTGACCAACAACGGATCTTTAATTATAATCAACTAGCATCGTAATCAGTATTCAAACAACTGAGATATGTATGAAGACATCATTGACAGACAACAGTAATACAACAAAACAGATCAGAAATTTCCTTCCGCACATTTCAACAAAACCCTAGATTACATACGCACTTTTGTTGAAACGAACCTGTGTATATACGCACGTTTATAGAGAAAAACCTCCATATAGATCTAGAACTATTTTAGGACTGTGAAAATCTTCAGAATAAATAATCAAATTAGATATTACCCTTCACTTCAACAAACATTCGTGTCATTTCAGGTCTAGAGATCCTGATCCATCATTGTATTCATAGGTGTATTATTACTTCAGATCTATCAATAAAATATAGCCCATTCCATACAGATATACATCGGAGTGAAGTATTCATTCTATACCCAAACACATGCACACATTTTCATTATCATCTTCATCTCCTTATATAGTTTTAGCCTTTACCAATACCATGAGCCAAAACCACACAAGTGCTAATGGTATTCTTGGACGGAATCAAATAGATGACACAACGCTCAATAATATGGGCTAATAACATGGTAATGCTCCCTGGTATCATAATTTTAGAGCGCAAAATACATACACGGATTGGATTCTTTGTACCCGCATGTATATGTGACTTCTCTTCATAAAAACTACGTATATACTAATTTTGAATGTATACACAGGTTGCCTGTATACCAACCTGCGTATGTACGCGGGTTGCCTTCATCAAAACTGTGTATACATTGTGACATATTATATTTATCATTTCTCTGATCCTAACTGGATTTCCTTTCTTTGTCACTTCTGAACTGACCTGTTGATACATCATTTCTACATCTTTAACAAATAGGTTGCTTATCAAAAGGCATGTTAGGTCCCTATATTACTAGTATAGTCCCTTATTGTTGTTAGTGTAACCCCCTTATTGTTATTATTGTACCCTTGTAACCCCCAGATTGTTATTATTATGCCCTTAAATTATTGTTGTTAGGTCAACTAGGATTACACTTGGGCCCCACTAGGATTACATTGTGACCCCATGGACTCCTATATATAGAAAGGAGGTTTTGTAATTTGAATCATCCAAGAATTTTTAATTCATGTAATGTATTGGAGGCTTCCCCCTTGAAGTGGCTTATTTCTAAGGCGTTGATATCTCTTTTCGTCTCTTTTTGGAGCTAGTTTCACAACATTTGGTATCACAGCTTTGAGATTCTAGGGTTTTGCTGCTACAAACAAGTCATCGTGAAATTTTCGCTATAACTTTTTTTCTACGAAAGTTCAGAATATGAAATTTTTAAAATGCAGAGCCAAAATCCTAAGGAACATCGTCGCAAACTTTTAGAGCTTCGTTTGCAATATTTTTGGTGATATGATCTGTGCAAGTTAGGTCATTTTGTAGGCTCCTGAATTTAACCTAAACAGATCATCGTGGTATTTTCGTAATAACTTGTTTTCTATGAAGGTTCAAAAGCTGAAATTTTTAGAGTGTGCAGCCGAAATGCTGAGGAACATCGTCAACAAATTTCAGATATTGGTTTGCAATATTTTTGGAGATATGATCTGTGGAATTTAGGGCTTTTTGAGGATTCTGAATTTCATCTCAAAGAAGTGATTGTGGGAAAATATTCATATCTCTCTCTCTGAGCATTGGATTGGAATGCTGTAAAAAGTGGCCCCAAGTACATAGATTATATATTTCTATCTATCGATTTTAGAGAAAAAGGAGGAAATAGTGACACATGGCAAGTCATACAAGTTCGCTCTACCGAACCATTCCAAAATTGGGGCATTGTGGGAGATTGGACATAACTTTTCCTTCAAGAATCCAAATCAGATCAGACCTGTGGCATTTGAAAGAAGCTTCAGAGGGCTACTACAGGGCTAAGTTTCAGATATTGAGGATCCACAATTATAGAGATAATTCAATTTCAATATCGATCTCCTCAAAAGCAAGTAAAATGTGTGTATTTTTTTTTCCGAATTGCATAAGTCTTGTTTGAAGAATCAAGTTGAATTGATTCGAAGGGACTATTGTAGAATAGATATCAGTATTGGATTCTAAAATGGCCCCTAAAAATAATTCAACACCTATTAAGGGTTTAGAAATCTCTACTATGACTCATGAAGACGAAGAATGGCAACATGACATATCAAAATTACAAGAGCAAGTGCAACAAATTTCGCTCTCGCAAAGAGCAACAAAAAATGACATGGAAGTTTTGGAGAAAGGCGTGGAAAATAATATGGATGGTTTGAATAAATGCATGGAATCTAAGATGGATGGTTTGAAGAATGGCATGGAATCTAAGATAGATGGCATGGAAACTGGCATGGAATCTAAGATGGATGACATGGAAGCTAAGATCGATGAGAAAATGGAAAACATGAAGAATGATCTAAAGGCAGACATGGAAGGTTTGACAAAGTTGATACAAGAAATGTTTCCTAATGGTGAAAAGATAGTAGAGGAAACTCATGATGAAAACAAAATAAATGTTAATCGTGATTTCATAAACTCTACTGTTGGAGGGAAGAACCACCATATTCCAAAAATGGATATGAGGAAGTTTGATGGAAAGGATCCTGTAACATGGATACTACGGATGGAGCAATATTTTGATCTCCATAATGTGAAAAACACACAAAAGGTACGCATTGCAACTTTACATTTAGAACCAAATACATTTGTATGGTATTGATGGCTTTGCTCCCGTAAAAAAATTATCACTTGGTCAATTTTTACGGAGGAAATGATAGCACATTATGAGGATACAAAGAGCAACACCTTCTTTAGCCAATTGATAAATCTCAAACAAAAGGGTTTAATGAGGGAGCACATTGAGGACTTCCAAAAATTGAATATAAGGGTAACTGATATTCCAGAGGAACACATGATTGATCTCTTCATAGGTACTTTAAAGGATAACATCCAACATGAAGTTCGCATTTTGGAACATGATTCATTGGAGAAGGCATTCAGGTTGGCAAGAAAAATTGAATGTAAAATTATGGCGACAAGGAAGCCTACCACTCACTTCTATAAAGAAGGAAGTGTTGCTACTCCTAGATTTCTACAACCTACAAGGTTGACACCACAACAATTGGAAGAAAAAAGAGCAAAAGGGCTTTGCTACAGTTGTGATAGAAAATACACTAAAGGTCATAAGTGTGCTGAGAAGAAATTATTTTACATAGATTGTGAAGAGGAAGAAGAAAATGAATAAGAAGAGGATATACACCAGGAACCAGCCCTAGAAGAGGAAGAAATGAGTCCGACCATATCATGTAATGCATTGGCAGGAATTACCACTCCTCAAACTCTCAAGATAGAAGGACATATCGAGAAGAAAAAGGTAATAGTGTTGATTGATTCAGGTAGTACCCATAATTTTATTCATTGTAAGGTAGCCAAGGAATTGAATTGTTTCCTATACCCAACACGAGAATGTCAAGTGATGGTTGCAAATGGAGGAACTATAAATTGCTCTAGAAAATGCCATAATATCAAGCTAACCATGGGGGAATATGTATTGAATAGTCCAATGCTTTACATTCCTATGGGAGGTGTTGATGTTGTACTAGGAGTACAATGGTTACAATCTTTGGGGACGGTAGCTTTTAATTTTCAAGAACTTTTCTTGAAATTTTTTTCAGAAGGAAAGGAAGTCAAATTACGAGGTATTGTAGGGAAGCCAGGAAGGATAATAAGCTCTAATGTCATGACAAAGCTTCTAAAGAAAGAACAACGAGGCGTAATTGCACAATTATGCTCACTAAAAGTTCCAACATCAAAATCATCTATTTCTGCAGATCTCCAACAAGTCTTGGACAATCATTCCAAGGTGTTTGAAACTCCCAAAGGACTCCCACCTATTCATGACCATGATCATGCTATTCATTTGATTCCAGGAAGTGTTCCTCCAAACATCAGGCCTTATAGATATCCTTACTTCCAAAAGAGCGAAATTGAACGTATGATTGCAGAAATGTTAGAGGCGGGCATAATTCAACCTAGTCAAAGTTCTTTCTCTGCTCCTGTAGTATTGGTACACAAGAAGGATGGATCATGGCGAATGTGTCCGGATTATAGGGAGCTCAATAAGCTCACCATTAAAGATAAATTTCCCATTCCTGTGATTGATGAATTATTGGATGAATGACATGGAGCAATTTATTTTACCAAGTTGGATCTTCGTTCAGGATATCATCAAATTAGAATGAAGACTGAAGATATTCCAAAAACAACATTTCGAACTCATGAGGGTCATTATGAATTTTTTGGTCATGCCTTTTGGCCTTACCAATGCACCTTCTACATTTCAAGGGTTGATGAATTCCATTTTCAAACCCTTCCTTACAAAATTTGTGCTAGTATTTTTTGATGATATACTAATCTACAGTAGGTCTTGGAAGGATCATGTTCAACATTTTGACAGGGTGCTCAAACTATTACAGGAGAAACAGTTATATGCAAAAACATCCAAATGTTTCTTTGGAGTACAAGAGGTGGAATATCTGGGTCATATTGTATCTCACGAGGGTGTTAAGGTAGACCCTAATAAAATTAAAGCCAGTAACGAATGGAAAGTACCCACAACCATAAAGCAGTTGCGAGGATTTCTTCAGTTAACAAGGTATTATTGAAAGTTTGTTAAGAATTATGGCAGAATAACAACACTTCTAACAACATTATTGAAGAAAGATGCATTTTGATGGACTCCTGAAGCAACTAAGGCCTTTTAACATCTTAAAGAGGCAATGTGCCTAGCACCAGTCTTAGCTATGCCAGACTTCACAAAAACCTTTATTGTGGAATGTGATGCCTTAGGAAATAGAATTTGTGTTGTTTTAATGCAAGAAGGAAGACCCATTGCTTTTGAAAGTCGTATAATCAAAGGAAATTATTTAGAGAAACCTATTTATGAAAAGGAAATGTTAGCAATACTGCATGCACTAAAGAAATGGAGAACTTACCTAATGGGAAGACACTTCAAGGTAAAAATTGAACATGATAGTCTTAAACACTTTTTGGAACAGAGACTATCTTTAGAAGAGCAACAAAAATGGGTCACAAAGATGTTGGGTTATGACTTTGAAATAATATACAGAAAAGGGAGGCTAAATGTTGTTGCAGATGCACTCTCAAGAAATAATGAAGAGGTGGAAGCATTGCTTTGTGCCATTTCTATTATCCAACCTGATTGGATAACCGAAGCAAGAGATGAATGGAAGAAGGACGAAGAAGTGTGGACACTCATTCAAAAGTTGCAGCAAGATCCTAGTAAAAATGATACATTTAGTTGGAAAAATGATTCCTTATGGTACAAAGATTTCTTATATCTTTGTAAGAATTCCCAACTAAAACAAAATATTCTCTTGGAATTGCACACTTCTCCCTTAGGAGGACACTCAGGATTTTTAAAAACTTACCACAGGGTGAAGAATTTTTTTTTTGGGATGGCCTTAATTCTGATATTCAAAAGTTTGTGGCGGAATGTTTGGTTTGCTAGTAGAATAAAGTTGAGACAATTAAGACCCCGAGTCTTCTACAACCTTTATCCATTCGAAGTCAACGTTGGGAGGAGATTTCAATGGATTTTATCACAGGTTTACCTAAGTCCAAAGGAAAGAGCGTCATCATGGTGGTAGTTGATAGACTTACCAGGTATGCACACTTTTGTGCATTATCTCATCCATTTAAAGCAAGTGCAGTTGCTACTACATTTGTGGACACAATTCAAAAGCTATATGGAAATCCAAGGGTTATTGTGAGCGACAGAGATCCCATTTTTACTGGAAATTTTTGGATGGAGTTATTTTCTTATATGGGTACTCAATTAGCTCATAGCTCATCTTATCATCCTCAATCCGATGGTCAAACTGAGATAGTAAATAAATGTTTGGAAGGATATCTTCGTTGTTTTGTATCTGATAAACAAACACAATGGGTCATGTGGTTACCTCTAGCTGAATGGTGGTATAACACTTCCTTCCATACTGCAGCAAACATGACCCCATTTATGGCACTTTATGGATATCATCCACCATCCATCACATCATATTTAAGAGAAAATTCGAAGGTTCAAGCAGTGGAAGATCACATCGAGCATCAACAAGAAGCTCTCCAACTCTTAAAGGACAACCTGAATTTGGCACAAAATCGAATGAAACAACAGGCAGATCAACATTGTAGCGAGAGAAGTTTTGATGTAGGTGACTGGGTATTTTTACAGTTACAACCATACAAACAAATGTCCCTCAAGAAAGCTAAGAAGGATAATAAATTATCGCCAAAGTACTATGGTCCTTACAAGGTGTTGCAAAAGATTGGTACTATGGCATACACATTGGAGCTTCCTCCTTCTTCACGAGTGCATCCAATTTTCCATGTTTCATGCTTAAAGAAGGCTATAGGTGAAAAAATTCCAGTTCAAACAATATTGCCAGAACACTATGAGGAAGGAGAAATCATATTGAAAGCTGAAGTGGTCATGGAAACAGGAACTCGACAGCTACGGAATCGATCAATTTTAGAGTATCTCATCAAGTGGAAGAACTTACCCACTGAAGATTCTACATGGGAGGATGAGAATTTTATACAGAAGCACCCAGAGCTACTCAAGCGTTGAGGACAACACTTTTTGAAGGAGAGGGGCATGTTAGGTCCCTATATTACTAGTATAGTCCCTTATTGTTGTTAGTGTAACCCCCTTATTGTTATTAGTATACCCTTGTAACCCCATATTGTTATTATTGTGCCCTTAAATTATTATTGTTAGGTCGGCTAGGATTACATTGTGGCCCCACTAGGATTACATTGTGGCCCCATGGACTCCTATATATAGAAAGGAGGTTTTGTAATTTGAATCATCCAAAAATTGTTCATTCATGTAATGTATTGGAGGTTGCCCCCTCGAAGTGGCTTATTTCTAAGGCGTTGATATCTCTTTTCTTCTCTTTTTGGAGCTGGTTTCACAACAAGGAAACTCATCAAGTAGGTTTCAATCAAGGACAACTTCATCAATTAGGATGCCATCAAGGACAACATATTGCATCATATTGCCAACAAATTCACAGTTGGATGCGGACAATAGTAAGGGAGTAAAAGTAGCGATAAGGCCATGATCGAATCTCCATTCTAGGATGAATGATACATGTTGTATTCATGATGTTTATTAAAGATTTTTGATGTATGTATAGTTACCATAATGTAAAAATATATATTATATTCATAATGCATTTTAAATTATGGACATTTGATGTAAATGCCTTAATAACTATTTGTTTCCAACGTTGGTGGTTGTTTAAGGTATTATGTGATCTTGGTATAGATGTCACTAAAAAAATATTAGTTAAATTGAAAATACTTATTTTCTTACAGTTTTATCCAAAACTTAACTACATTATTTAGAGTTAAAAAAAAATAGTGTCATAGGGAAAGTCCTCGCACATGGTATCAGAGGACTAGGTTCAACCTCCAAGACCTATGGACCTGTCAACATTAAGTACTTATGCCACAAAAAAAATCTTTTTTTCAGTAGCTTATAAAAGTGAAATATCATGCTTTAACCTCAATGATGTTGTATTTTCTCCTCATTTTTATTGATGACAATGCTAAAAAAATTCCATACTTGTGTTTGTAAATTGTGAGACAATTATTTTCTCATAGGATTACTCATGAACTAATTTCATACTATGTATAAGCATTGACTGGAATTAGAAAATATCTAAGCGTGTATCATCATGTAGTGAATTCCAAATCTCCTTATATGTATCATTGTGGGATTTAAACCCATAGTCTGACTTGCATCCTCAACCTTACTTCATGCATCGATACAAGCTCAAATAAATCACTCTTCATATCCTTGTATAAATTAATAAAGACACAATTATACCTTTGCTCTATCTAAAGCCTCAATTTTGAGACTATAATTGACAATATTAGGTTGTAGGCCTTTCTGTCTCATTCTAGAGAGTAAACTAAGAATATTTTCATATTGATTATGGAATTGCAAGTTAAGGCTCCAAAAGGTTTCCATGCTCTCTCTGCTTGTCTGTTACCCAAAATTCCTTGCATAGTCTATCTGCCTTTAGTCAAATATGATAGTGAACATGAGCTTGTAAAGTAACAAAAATTGTGCTTTTGAACCAAATTCAAGATTTCGGTGATTTCCACGTAATTGAAAAAATTTTAAAGACACTTTTTGAATGAATTCCATAGAGACACTAGGACTGCAGCATATTCCACCACCATCTTAATATCTCTGAGCCCAACTTTACTTGGGTTCAAATTCCTCGAATCATGTTCCCTGTCCAGATGTTGAAGCATCGCATATAAGTTCCATTTCTTAGTATCCTAAGATTTATGTTAAATGAAACGACATAAATGGATATTTATTCCTTTACAAATAAGAAGTGGAGAAACAAAAAACGAAGCCATGAGAGTGTAAAATAACACATTTGATGTAAAATGATATTAGCTTGGTGTTTGCCTCATTTCCATCAAAATCACACATGCTTTGTCTAAGCTTCAACTTGAGAAGCCCATGATTTATGGTTGAGTTCATTGATAGAGTGCATGATTTATGGCTGTATTTTCTAATATATTGCATGATTTATGGTCCAAACCTCTAAGAAATTCTATGATTTGCATCTAGGTTTCCTAATGGAGGGCATGATTTAGGGTTACATTTTTTGATAAAGGGTGTGATTTGTGGGCGATGATTATAGCATAGCGTATGGTTTAGAGAGGGATTTATTAGGCCATGAAAATACTTATAATACCATTTAATCCTTCCATGGACTATGAGGACCTTGCTTATCCATATCCTATTACTTGCTTCTATAAATGACGTGTTTCACATTTGCATTTATGAAACAAGTAATACACTGCATTCCTAGGATGCCCTCAATACACACCAAAGAATTGAAAGCTCCACAGGAATAATTGCGAGAAGCAATATCTTCATTAAAAAAGAAAAAATGGTTGCTTCCATCTATTCCAAGAATAATTTCCTAATCGATGGGAACGACTTGGGGATATGGAAAGTGTTTTCAATATCTCTATGGAAGTTAAAAACAATCCAATATCACTTAATGTTTGTCTACAACCCTCGAGTGGTTTTATTTTCTTAGGTGGGAAGAGATCTTTACAGTAGGTCAATGGATCCCAAAATAGTCCTAGAGCCAAAGGAGTTTGTCTCAAAGATGAATAAGGTTGATACATGCTACCTAGTGGGGCATTGAGTTGAATGGGAATGTCGTGTATTTTAATATTAATGGTGTGAAAGGTGCCTCTGAGCCAGCATTGTCTGTAAATAAGCATTCGCCTAATGTTATCCTTCCTTATAGAGGTCCTGCCTTGGTAGTCTGATATGATCTCTTTAGTGTGAATTCTTGTGTGCTGTTTGCATGAGTGAAGGCCCTGTTTCCCATAGATTTATCCATTTCCATACCTGAAGGCACATATGCTCGAATAAATTCTAGGTCTTGGGCTTGCTTGCAAGCACTTGATAGATGTTGATGTTGGTGTCATAGAAGTAGATTATCATGGTCCAGTAGGTGAGATTCTCTTTAATCACTCTGACCATGGTTTTGAGATTAATGTTGGAGATCGTATTTCCCAGTTGATTATTGAAAAAAATCTCATCCAGTAGGTCTTAGATGTACGTTTTAACCCTATACATAAATTACCTTTAAATGAATTCTATAAATAGAAAATAAACAATGATGAGAAAATAAAAGATGGAAGTTGTATGTAGTTCCTCACTCTAGTTGAATGACCCTGATATGGCATTAGCATTGATATAACCTTAAGGCTCACTCATTATTCTTTGAGAACCTTAGGTGGAGGATTTGGACACTTAACTCTA
Organism: Pinus albicaulis; assembly: GCA_034641835.2. Lineage (NCBI taxonomy): Eukaryota > Viridiplantae > Streptophyta > Pinopsida > Pinales > Pinaceae > Pinus > Pinus albicaulis. The sequence goes on along the minus strand of CM076581.1, from coordinate 600,979,742 downwards.
CTATTAGTGGATGTGATGGATGTGTTTGCTTCATAGTTGATGTTATGATGATAATAGATGTGATGGATGTGTTTATTTCCTAGTTAGTGTTACGATGATGATAGCTTCGATGGATATGTATGTTTCTACATATGTTATGATGATGATAGTCATGACGGATGTGTTCATTATGTTGGCTACTTACATTAGTTCTGGGTCATGGTGAATAATTATGTGGTTAACTATGTCATGTTGATGATTTAACATATTCTACTATGCCAATGACTAACACTATGAAATATTATTACCTATCATTATCGAGTGTGGAAGGAGACCACCAGAAACACCCACATGTGATGAGTCGACGACATCTATTTTGATGGATTAAATATTTTCTTTTGGAAATTTTAAAGTTTAGTTTTAATTTTGTTGCGAATTCTAATGGCATGTTAGTGGTTGCATGCATAGGTTATTTGTTTGGCCAGATCACTCACACATGGGTGACAGGGTTGTATAGATACAGGGAAATTCATGGGAGGAGTGGGATAATGTCCTTGATCACCCACTATCACTCTCATTGTAACTTGGGATGGAAGGGTTGGAATACCTTCACCTTCAGGATCACGATGTCGTGGGGCCAAACCCCATATTGGGTCGCTCATGAGGATTTTAATCGGGGGTTTGAATCAAGGCAGATTCCTCGATCCCTAGCACCATTAGTCTCACTATCGAGGGAAACGTGAGAGATGATAGAGGTATTTTCCATTTCACTTATATATTCTCATGATATTCAGTGGATGATTGAAGGGCAAGTGGTGTGTCCCACTTGGAACTTTAAGGGAATTTCTAGAAGGGGACGACTGACTTGGCACCCTTGGCATCAAGAAGGAACTGTTAGGCGTGGTACTTTTCGAACTTCGAAGTGAAGTTCTTAAAGGACATGACTGACTTGGCACCCTTGACATCAACAAAAAATTACTGATTATAATCAAGATATGAAAATCCAATTTTTTGGTCAATTTAGTGTCTTAAATTTCTATCATAAATTATCAGCCAGAGTTGGTAATATTGTGAGTTGAAAGTGAACTATATATGCTAGAAACCTTGTCTTACTTAATTTATTATGGTGATTTTATATGTGATGGTCGCTTTAAGGATGTATTTATTTTTAATGTCTAAATGAAATTGAGAAACTGAACTACAAATTGTGAAATGAAATCTAAATTCTATAAAGTTCCAAAACTATAATGAAAATCTCATCTAGTCCGTTAGTAGTTAATTATTGACTTAAGAAAAACAAAAGTTCTAGAAATAAAAAAGGAACTCTGTTTTTTCTTGTTTTTGGAAACTTTAGATGAATGAAAATTGAAACAAGAAATCACTAGAGAGTATTCACACTTATTAGAAAAATATCTTAATGATTAAGAAATAAAACTTGCAAGAAGGAAGAAAAGGAAATGTTTTCAAGAAAGAGAAATAATATGTAATAACCTAATATTACATGAAAAATAAACTAAACTAACCTTTCATGAACTAATTGATGATAAATTAGTCTATTCTAGATCAATCTATGCCAAATTACTATGAAAAAATATTTCTTCATTTAATCATTTAGCAAATAAATATATTCGAATGATGAAAACAAAAACATATATTCTATGAAATTTTGGAAATTATGATAACAAGCAATGAAATGACAATGATAAACTTGAACATCTATGCTATAGAAATCCGGAAATAATTGCAATGGAAATGGAAGAAAAGCATGTATGTACACTACAAAACACAGTAAGAAATAAACCATGTATCTATGCTATGAAACGCAAATGAAAATAGAGTGTATCCATGATATAAAATACAACGAAAATAGAGCATGTTTATATGTATAAAAACACAGTGAAAGCATGAAATACTGAACTATAAAATAACAAGAATATAAACAAAATAAACCTCTTATGTTGCAGGGGCCCTCCACAACAAATGCATCAAATCTACTCTTTACTAATTGCGCATTAAAACTCCAGAATGCTTCTTCATTTGAATTAGGAATTAAAACAAAGTTTAATGATATTACAGTCATGCAATAATTCTTCATTGTCAATACAATTACTCAGCCCCATATTTATAAAAGCCTGTCATTAAATGTATTGATGCTTTTATGCCTTATAGGACTTAGAAAATTCTATCTGAAACTCTAAATAGAAGGAAAATTTCATTGCTTCTTGATTTTCTACATGGCAGAGAAATCATGAAGCTTCGGACATCCTCGCTCACTTATTCCAGCACCTATTTGACCAACCCTTTGACCACATATATGGGATATTTCTTAATTGATTCTAGACAGATGGATAGGATCAGACCCATTAGGGGATCTTTACCTATCTACACATGTGGTTAGGAAAACCATGGAAGTAGTTGTAGAATCATGGATGACCTCACGCAATTGCAAAATAGGGCTCTAAAAAACCTAAAATATCTCCCAAATGGTAACTTAATTGGGTCATGGTAAAAAAAACCATGTTTTTATTTGTAAGGTTTGCTTTTGTTTTGTCTGAAATGAAATTGAAGTTGACTGGTCAAAATTTCTATGATTTTCCCTTTATCTTTGCCTGGATGTCCACATGTGCAAGCTGGTTAGAATTTGACCAATCAAAATCCATATTGGAGCTTCTAGAAACAATGTCCATGTGCCAAATTTCATTCTAGAGTGGTGCTACTACTTCAACCATGGAGGTAGCTACAAAAACTTGACAAATCTGCAGCCGCTTGAACATGCTAAATTCTCATTAGTTACAACCATGCAAAATTATTTTTAATCTACTTTAAAAAAGGAAAATGATGTTAGTTAACCACTTAGACATACATAGACACATTTTGAAGAATTATGGTAAAAATGGTGGCAAGTGAGTGAAATGGTGCAATAGATGGTTGTAAATAATTGCTTTATGAATGACAAAGAAAAGTGAAAATGATGAAAAATCAACAACCCTACACCTACTAGTTCACATACAATAGTAAATGAGGTTTTAGAACCAAATTAATCAAATCAAGAATAAAAGTTGGGGTAAAAGGAGTATAGGAAGAAATAAAAATATTGTACCACTTGCGAACTCTACTCTCCACATGTTGGAAAATATTAGGTAGATAATGCACATAAGCATTTAATAGCTAAAAGAAGGAGAAGAGGGACATAGAGTTAATTAGAAAAATTAATCCTAAAATAGTTAAACTTCTTTAGGAAAAGAGGGCGATGAATAAAAATAAAGATTAATGAATTAAATTAGAGAAATTTGGAGAACCTCCAAGTGGCAAGAGTCAACATCAGAGTATCCATCTAAGAGGAAAACTGGCTTAAATTAGGAGGTATTTAGGGGACCCAATTTGAGACTTCTTAGTTGACTTCAGTAATTAAGACAAATTAAGGAGTAAAAAAGGGGGATCAAGAGACAACTAGGAGAAGAAATAGGGAGTCTTGTTGGGGTGAAGAAAAATATTATTTTTGAACTAAAATTTAAGTAAATAACTTTGGATAGCCTTCGTGAGAGGGTGACACATGGGTGGGTGAATAATCAAACACTTGGATTAATAAAAATAATTATTATGCATGAAGTGTCAAGTGTCACCCATGAAGCCTCCTATAAATGAAGGGGAAAGCTATGGGAGAGGGGATTTTTTTCTTACCCTATTATTATATGGACGAGATTATCTTATTGTAACTGATTACGAACTGTAGTGAGTTTGGTGAGGTGGTGATTTTTAGAGAGGGGACTCATGATTCAAAGGTGTGCTCACCTCCATCAATTAGCTATCTTCCTCTTGTACAACCCCATTGTAGCTTGGGGGTCCACGGGGAAGAAGAGTACCCAAGTAGTAGGTTGGGTGGTCAACTATTGGGTTACTAAGATTCGATTGAAACACATCAACATTCACACTTGGATGCGAATGAAAATAAAGTAGTACAAGTAGCGGCAAGGCGATGATCAAATCTCCATTCTGGGATGAACTGTACATGTTGTATTCATGATGTTTATTAGAGATTTTTTTTTATGTATGGTTACCAGAATGTAAAAATATAGATGATATGGAGAATTCATTGTAAATTATGGACATTTGATGTAAATGCCCTAATAATTATGTGTTTCCAATGTTGGTGGTTGTTTAAGGTATAATGCGATCTTGGTATAGATATCAGTAGCAAATGATTAGTTAAATTGAAAATACTTATTTTCTTATGGTTGTATCCCAAAATTAACTAGATTATTTATAGTTAAAAAAAAATAGTGTCATAGGGAAGGTCCTTGCACTTGGTATCAGAGGTCTAGGTTCAACCTCCAAGACCTATGGACCTGTCAACATTAAGTGCTTATGCCACAAAAAATTGTTTCTTTTTTCAATAGCTTATAAAGTGAAATATCATGCTTTAACCTCAATGATGTTGTATTTTCTCCTCATTTTTATTGATGACAATGCTAAGAACTTCCATAGGATTACTTGTGAACTAGGTTCATACTATGTATAAGCCTTGACTAGAATTATAACATATCTAAGCATGTATCATTATGTAGTGAATTCCAAATCTCCTTATATTTATCATTGTGGGATTTAAACCCATAGTCTAACTTGCATCCTCAACCTTACTTCATGCGTTGATACAAGCTCAAATACATCACTCTTCATATCTTTGTATAAATTAATAAAGACACAACTATAACTTTTCTCTAGCTAAAGCCTCAATTTTGAGATTATAATTGACAATATCATGTTGTAGGCCTTTCTGTCCCATTGTAGAGAGTAAACTAAGAATATTTTCACATTGTTAGGGAATTGCAAGTTAAGGCTCCAAATGGTTTCCATTCTCTCTTAGCTTGTATGTTAACCAAAATTCCTTGAATAGTTTGTCTGCCTTTACTGAAATATGATAGTGAACAAGAGGTTGTAAAGTAACAAAAAATTTGCTTTTGAACCAAATTTAGGATTCCCGTGACTGCCACATAACTGAAAAAATTGCAAAAACATTTTTTGAATGAATTCCATAGAGCCACTCAAACTGCACAATATTCCACCACCATCTTAATATCTTTGTGCCCCACTTTACTCGGGTTCAAGTTCCCTGAAGCACGTTCCCTATCTGTTAGAAATGTTGTCATTGATGGCATTGGAAGTAGCAAAGACAAAGGAGGCAAAGGAGACAGACAAAAGAACACTGCTAAAAGTATAACAGTTGAATACAGAGGCACAGTGAAACGGTCGAGCAGTGGAGACAGAAGCAGTGAATATGGAGGCAGTGAAACGGTCGAGTAGTGGAGACAGAAGCAGCGAATATGGAGGCAGCGAAACAGTCAAGCAGTGGAGACAGAGGCAGTGAATACAGAGGCAGTAAAGAGGTCGAGCGGCAGAGGCGTTAGCACAGCAGAGGTAGAGGTGTTAGCACAGTAGAGGCACATAAATTCCAGGAATCGTATAACCCAAGCAGCAAAATATACGTATAAATCTCATTCCGGGAATCGTTACCCACGCTGGAGTACATATGTAGCGCATTACATATATATGCAGCGCCTTATATATAAGTTTCATGTTATTGAGCCCGAATTTAAAAGAATCAAAGGTCCAATGCATATGTATTAATTTACGTAGAGCGCTTTATGATAAACAAATAACCAAAGTACCGTATGGTGGGATCCCTTACCCAATCGCATTGGAGATTATAAGGGCAGTAGAACATATAAACCAAAACTTGCGATTGCGATTGAAGCCCAGACCCAATGGGCTTATAAAACATGAGTAAAAAGTATTTGAATTCTGACATGATCGCATCGGAACAACCCAATCTCATCGGAGAAAATCTGGCAGCGGATCACTTGCAACTAAAAGGTGCGATTACGATTAATCGCAATCGGAGTTAATCCAGGGTATCGGAACATGCAACAAAGATTTGCGATTGCGATTGAAGCCCAGACCTGATGGGCTTATAAACAATGACTAACAAGTACTTGAGTTCCAATCGCATCGGAAAAGAACAGTGAACAGTGATCAATCGCATCGGAGCAAGGCAGCTTGCGATTGCGATCAATCGCAATCAGAAATTGCTGGAGGAGAAATATATCGCATCGAAAAGCATGGAAAGTGGGCTTTCAAGGGAATTTGTTAAGTATTAATATGATTCTTCATTGAAGTGGCAGTTTATATGATTAAAACTTTATATAAGTTCGCCGAGAATTGAAACTACGAGATATATATGTATATATATAGAGGGCGTTGTTATAAAACACTGTACCGATTATATTGAAATATGTCGCGTGGTCTGTGGACCCACGGGCCTCGGCTCAAGGTGGAGGGTGTTTCTTTATTTAAAAAAATTGTGATGTATGTATGTTCCGCTTGCGGAACTTCCACATCAACAAGACACTTGCTGCGTGAAAAGAGCTGGAATTTGCCTAGATTTAACGCCGGCTATTACATATTTATATAAAATGCACTGATATAAAAGGCACAGGTACATGTATGCAACAGTTACACCACAGCAGAGGAAAGAAGAGCAAACAGAGCTGAAAAGAGACAAAACACAGTCACAGAAAGGACAGACACAGTCAAAGAAAAGACATACGTGCAGTAAGCCAAAAGAGGCTGAATGAGTGAGCTGGAGTTTTCATTATATGTGAATGTAAACCTTGTAATTGAATTTTTTATTGTTTGTGATGCATTGGCAAGTCTCCGGAAGAGAGCAAATATCCCACTGAAATATTAAAATAAGCACCTACACTTATATTTATTGAATGAAAAAAGGGAATGAGAAGACAGAAGCCAAAGAGTCATGACTGTTCACTCCAAATTCTTTGTGAAATACAAACAGTCATGTGAGGAAATCTATAAATAATATCATCTTGATATGCAAAAAGGGTAAGAGAGAGTAAATATAGAGAAGGAAGAGTACAGAAAAGTGAGGTAGAGAAGATTAAGAAAAGAAGAGCAGAAAGAGAGGCTATAGAACAGAGATGATATCTGAAGTAAATCAGTAAAAATTCAGTTTGATAAATTGAGGAAGTTGGAGCTTCCCTATCAAGTTGCAGCTTGATAGCTGTCAGTTGTAGCTGACTGAGGTTGGAGCCTCCTGTAGGTTGGTGCCTGCAGAAAATTGAAGGGAGTTGATGCTTCCTTGCAAGTTGTAGCTTGCAGAATTGAGGATAGAGCCTCCTGTAGGTTGGTGCCTGCAGAAAATAGTGGTGAGAGGAAGTTGGAGCTTGCCTTTGCATCACAACAATAATAAGATGTGGTTTTCTCCCTTTATGGGTTTCCACTTACATCTGCTGTCTCTATGTGTGTTTCTTATGTGTTGATGTGATTCTTTCAATCTTCTTAATTGTTTGCTGCTCTCAACATAAGTATGGTGTCACATTAATTTAATATTGGCTACAACATTTTAAGATTGTTCACATATTAAGCTGTAAATAAGTTTGGTGAAAATTTTAAAAAGGCTTATGTATGTATTAAACTGATTCACCCCTCCCCTCTCAGTTTAATTAAAGATTCAACAATTGGTATCAGAGCAGGTTCCTTTGTACCAGTCTAACAGTTGAAAGGAGATCCTAGGTTCCCAATATGGCTAGTAAAGAAGGATGCTCAACCAATAAAGCCCCTTTCTTCACTGGTGAAAATTATGCTTTCTGGAAAATCAGAATGAGGACATACATAATGTCTCTAGGAATAGAAGTATGGGCTGCTGTGGAATTAGGATATGCCCCAAAGGCAACTGACACAGAGAAAGAAACAAAACAATATTTTGTGGCTAACGCAAAAGCCATGAATGCCATCTTGAATGGATTATGTGAAGCAGAGTTTATTAAAGTAATGCACAAAGACTTTGCCAAAGAAATATGGGATACTCTTGAGAACATACATGAGGGAGACAAGAAAGTAAAGACTGCCAAACTTCAAGTCTATAGAGCCCAGTTTGAGAACTTAAGAATGAATGATGATGAAGACATTGCCAGTTTCTTCCTAAAAGCTGCAGAAATTATTAACAATATGAAATCTCTTGGAGAAAAAATGCCAGAAAGTATAATTGTGCAAAAGATTCTAAGATCTCTTCCATCCAGGTTTAATCCAAAGGTGTCTACAATAGAAGAAACAGCTGATTGGGAGACCTTGACCATGAACCAGCTACTTGGAAATCTAACAGCCTATGAAATGAGGCTCCCACAGAAGAAGCCAAGTACGAGGGAAGCGACTTTTAAAACAGAAAAGAAGAAAGAAGAAGAGGGAGACATATGCTCATGCTCGGATGAAGAAGAGGCAAAGTTTGTCAAGAAATTGGATAGAGGCTCAGGTAAATACAAAGGTAAACTCCCCTTCAAATGCTTTAACTGTGGAAGAGTGGGACACTATGCTTCTAAGTGTCCTCACAAGAAAGTAAGCAATGAGACTCAAGATTCAGAGAAAAATAAATCAAAGAACTGGCAGAAAGAAAAGAAGTTCAGCAAAAAATCCTTCTATGCTCAACAAGACAGCAGTACATGTGAAGATTCAGATGAACCCTCAAGTGAAGAAGGAACCTCTGAATTCTTATTGATGGCCATAGAAGAACTTGAAGGACTCCTGCTAGAAGATGAAGAAGAAGAAGGGGAAGTTGACCTTGAAGGGGAGCTAAGAAGTGCTCTGGAAGAGATTGACAAACTCAAACTGAAATGCAGAAAACAAAAGGACATTCTTCTTAAGTATGTAAGAGAAGAAAAAAACTTAGAAGTCCTCATGCAGCTAAAGTTAGCGCTTGAAGAAGCCAAGAAGATAGAAGACATGTTACTTCAGCAAATCAAGGATAATACCCGAGAACAAGAGAAACTGGAAGAAGAAGTAGTATGTCTCAGGAAGAAACTAGAAAATGCTCAAAGGACAGTGGTTATAAACTCTTCTCAAACAACAAGCTCTAGTAAGTTGAATGAAATTCTGGTTGCTCAAAGATCCCCAATGATAAAAACAGGAATAGGCTATGAAGGAGAATCGAGTAAAGGAAAAGAAAAGGAAAAGAAAAATATAATTTTTGTAAAAGCAAAGAAGACTGATGAAGCAGCCCAGACAATTCCTACAAATGAAGAAACATGTAATAAAGATGACAGAGATCAAAATAAATCTCTAGTAACAAAGAATGCAATAAATACTAAAATGACAGAAAAAGAATCATATGCCCCTGAGTATGTCAAATTTGGAAGCCATCAAGGGAGATTCTTCCCTCCTATGAAGAATGCCACCTGTTATGTCTTCCACAAGCCGGGACACATTGCTGCATATTGTTATGCAAGGAAGAGTAATTCAAACCTGCAAAAGATGCAAACAGTGAAGAGACTGTCTCAAACAAACAAATGGAGGAAACAACCTTACATCAGGTATGCAAATAATTTCTATGGTTATTATTTTTATTGTAAGGAATTCGGCCATAAAATTATTGAATGTAGAAAGTATGGACAAATATTGATGTTCAACACCTCAAGGAGGTTTATGAATCAAAGAAATTTTTCTCATACTCACAATTCTGCAAAAACTATGATCAAATGTTGTATATGCAATCAAGTTGGACATATACCTTCCAAATGTCCTCTGAAAGGATGTGATTCATCAAGTCACAAAAGATACCAAACAAAAGGATGCCCCCAGTGGATAAAGAAGGAGAATAAGTGTGACTTATCTCTAACTGCTCAAGACCTAAAAAGCCAGTGGTACCTGGACAGTGGCTGCTAAAAACACATGACTGGAGACAAAAGCAAGTTTATAACTGTTGATGAAAAGAAATCTGGTAATGTTACTTTTGGCAATGATAAATCAGGAAAAATCAAGGGAAAAGGATCAGTCAGCATAGACAATGGCAGAGGAAAGGCCCAAGATGTATTATTTGTAGATGGAATGAAATAAAATTTACTAAGTGTTAGTCAGATGTGTGACAAAGGTTGCGAAGTTCTCTTTAGGGCACAAGATTGTGAAGTCAGATCAAGCACCACAGGTAAGACTCTGCTCAAAGGAGTTCGAACAGAGAGTAATGTTTACATTGTGAAAGAGGAAGATGAAGCATGTCATCTTAGCAAACTTGAAGAGTCATGGTTATGGCATAAAATATTGGGACATCTCAGCTTTGATCACATCATCAGACTAAGCAGGAAGAAAGTTGTCAAAGACATGCCAGAAATAAAGAAGCCATCTAATACCATATGCAAATCTTGTCAATTGGGTAAACAGACTCGCACATCCTTTAAGGCCAAAGAGGAGTTATCAACAAGAAGACCACTTCAGCTTGTGCACATGGAACTGTGTGGACCTGCAAGAACTAAAACACCAAGTGGAGAATCCTACTTCATGCTGATAATAGATGATTTCTCCAGAATGACATGGGTTTCTTTTCTCAAGAATAAATCGGAAGCTCTGGACAAATTCAAAATATTCAAAGCATTAGCAGAAAATCAGACAGGATGCAAGCTAAAATGCATCGGATCGGACAGAGGAGGTGAATTCACAGATTATGACTTTGCAGATCTATGCAATGAATATGGCATAAAACAACAATTTACTATTGCAGGGACAGCTCAGCAGAATGGAGTAGCAGAGAGACAAAACAGATCTGTTCAACAAATAGCCAGAAGCATGATACAGGAGAATAATATTCCACAAACCTTCTGGGCAGAAGCAGTACACATAGCAGTGCATATTCTGAACAAAGCCCACTTAAGGCCAAGCAGTGACAATACTCCCTATGAACTATGGCATGGGAAACCTGCTTCAATTAAACATCTTAGAATATTTGGAAGCAAGTGTTACATAAAGAATAATGATGAAAATCTTGGGAAATTTGATGCAAGAGTAGATGAAGGGATATTTCTAGGATATGCATCCAAAATTAAAGGGTACAGGTGCTACAACAAGACTCTTTGGAAAATATTTGAATGTATTGATGTGAGATTTGATGAAGAACTTCCAAACAATACAAGAAATACAGACTGTTGTAGTCCATCAAACAACCATGAAGAAGAAGACCAGAATGATGATGAAACAAGCAAGACAACAGAAGATGCAGAGCTGAGCTCGAAATCCCCCTCAAGATACACTCAGAAGAATCATCCTGAAGATCAGATCATAGAAGACAAGAAAGCAGGGGTCTAGACAAGAAGGCAGCTAACAGAACAAATAGAAGAGGTATACATAGCCATGTTGTCACAAATAGAGCCAAAGAAATTTGAAGAAGCCAGCAAGGACAAGTCTTGGGTGAATGTTATGAATGAAGAATTGGACCAAATTGAGAAAAATAATACCTGGGAACTAGTGCCTAGACCCACTGAGAAAAATGTCATAGGCTCAAAATGAGTATTCAAAAACAAAATGAATGAAGAAGGACAGGTAATCAGGAATAAAGCCAGACTTGTCTGTAAGGGATACTCACAAATTGAAGGAATGGATTACGATGAAACATTTGCCCCTGTAGCCAGAATGGAAGCTATCAGAATTTTTCTGGCATTTGCATGCTACCAAAACTTCAAAGTATATCAAATGGATGTAAAATCTGCATTTCTGAATGGAGACTTAGAAGAAGAAGCCTTATATGAACAACGATACATAAATCTTCTACACATCAGAAAAGAAACTATGTGTGCAGACCAATATGCCCTGGCAGGACGAAACAGTTCTCTGCATGGGTACCAAGGCTGGATAAGATTTAAAACAATATACTAAGAGTGGAAGAGTAGATGACTAAAAAATATAAAGCCAAGAAGATGAACTCTACTCTGTAGTATATTTGGATGACATTATGTTTGGAAGCAATGATGAACTAGCAAAGGGTTTGTCTAATAGATGAAAACAAAGTTTGAAATGTCTATGATTGGAGAGTCAGCTTACTGACCGTAAATCTAAAGAAAAAGAACACAAAAGACATTCATCTGAAAATACTAAAAATAACACAGGATCAAAGACTGAGGATCAGAACTCAGGAGGAATGTTGTTTTATGGAGCAAGGCCAGGTTGAAGAGGGTCCAGAGATGGGGATCAAAATCCCGCTGCATCTGCATGATAGGAAGCCTGCTGTATTTGACAGCATCAAGACCAGACATCATGCTATAAGTAGGACTAGTGGCTAGATATCAAGCAACACCTAAAAAAAATCACCTTCTTGCAGTCAAAAGAATATTCAAATATCTACAAGGAACTACACAGTATGGGCTTTGGTATCCTAAAGGAAAAAGCTTCACTTTGACAACATACACAGATGCAGATTGGGCCAGCTGTGTGGATGACAGGAAAAGTACAAGTGGAGGTGCTTTCTATCTAGGAAAAAGTCTGGTGACATGGTTAAGCAAGAAACAAACATCTATCTCTCTGTCTACAGAAGAAGCAAAATATATAGTAGCAACAGCATGTTGTACACAAGTCATGTGGATGAAGCAAACTCTTCAAGACATGAAGGTAGGCATTGATGAGCATATCTCAATTAAATGTGATAATACAAGTGCTATAAGTATATCTAAAAATCCTGTACTTCACTCAAAAACTAAACGTATTCCAATCAAGTATCATTTTCTACGAGAACAAGTGGCTTAGAAGATAGTAAAACTAGAGTATGTACCAACAAAAGAACAGACAACAGATATATTTACTAAACCACTTGCCAGAGAACCATTCGAATATTTGGGAGACAGACTAGGGTTAGTATTTGTAGATGCTACTCTCTAATATGAAGAGAAAGCACAGTTTCAGGGGGAGAACAGAAACGAAAATATCATTCCCAGGGGGAGATTAACCAGGCAAGGGAAGCATAAAACAGGTCCACAAGATCAAAGAGCTATAAGATAATATTCTCAGTATTATCAGCATTCAGCATGAAAAAGGTCAGTATCAGAGCAAAAATAACATTAACTTTCTTACACCTAAAGTAGTATATTGAGCATTGAAGCAATATCTTCTTCTATATATAAAATTGCATGCCTTCCTAAAGTCGGTACATGTATATCTCCAAGGCCTTTTTCTTAATATCAGTTACAAAACTGTGCGAAGGCTGCTTGCTGAGTTTTCAATCAAACATCTTGAATATGCTTTTATGGAAATTCACTCTGATAGAACAGTCAAATATCTGAAGAATAAAGGAATAAATGTGATTACCATCTAAATAAAATTGCACGGTTGACAAGTAAAACTAACCAAAACATTGAAGAATTTGTTTTGAAAACACATTATACAAAAAGGAAAGTCAGTTGGCTTCTAATATTGAAAGATATTTCCCAGTCTTACAATGAGCTGTAAGCTCTGGTTTGATTCATTGTTTACAACAGCAATAAGGACCTTTCAGTCGTTAAGTGCATCATCCTTGTCTGCAATCTAGCACAGATTACAAACAACAGGAACTACAGATGAAACACAGCTATAAAACATATATTGGCTCACTATATCAGACAGAGACAAAACATATATTCAAGTTCAATAATCCTTAAAGTGTTCTCTCAACAAGTCCTGTACAACAGTCCGGAGCAGCAGGGTAAAAAGTCAGAAAATGGTGGTCTAAACACAAATCAAAGAAAGAAAATGCAACGATAGATCCTATATGGAGAAATGAGGCATCGTCCGTTGCCATTGATGTCAAAGGGGGAGGAAGAGCAAGCAACAGAAGAAAGGATTCTAACAGGCAAACAGAGGAAGTGTAATTCCATCAATGCCAAAGGGGGAGACTGTTAGAAATGTTTTCATTGATGGCAATGGAAGCAGCAAAGACAAAGGAGTCAAAGGAGACAGGCGAAAGAACACTGCTAAAAGTGTAACAGTCAAATACAGAGGCACAGTGAAACGGTCGAGCAGTGGAGACAGAAGCAGCGAATATGGAGGCAGCGAAACGGTCGAGCAGTGGAGACAGAAGCAGAGAATATGGAGGTAGCGAAATGGTCAAGCAGTGGAGACAGAGGCAGCGAATACAGAGGCAGTAAAACGGTCGAGCGACAGAGACGTTAGCACAGCAGAGGCAGAGGCGTTAGCACAGCAAAGGCACATAAATTCCAGGAATCTTATAACCCAAGCAGAAAAATATACGTATAAATCTCATTCCAGGAATCGTTACCCACGCTGGAGTACATATGTAGCGCATTACATATATATGTAGTGCCTTATATATAAGTTTCATGTTATTGAGCATGAATTTAAAAGAATCAAAGGTCTAATGCATATGTATTAATTTACGTAGAGCACTTGATGATAAACAAATAACCAAAGTGCCGTATGGTGGGATCCCTTACCCAATCGCATCGGAGATTATAAGGGTAGCGGAACGTATAAACCAAAACTTGCGATTGCGATTGAAGCCCGGACCCGATGGGCTTATAATTCATGAGTAACAAGTATTTGAAGTCCGACATGATCTCATAGGAACAACCCAATCACATCGGAGAAAATCTGGCAGCGGATCACTTGCAACTAAAAGTTGCGATTGTGATTAATCGCAATTGGAGTTAATCCAGGGTATCGTAACATGCAACAAATATTTGAGATTGCGATTGAAGCCTGGACCCGATGGGCTTATAAACTATGACTAACAAGTATTTGACTTCCAATCACATCGGCAAAGAACAGTGAACAATGATCAATCGCATCGGAGCAAGGAAGCTTGCGATTGCGATCAATCGCAATCGAAAATCGCTGGAGGAGAAATATATCGCATCGGAAAGTGTGGCAAGTGGGCCTAAAAGGGAATTTTTTAAGTATTAATATGATTCTTCATTGAAGTGGCAGTTTATATGATTAAAACTTTATATAAGTTCACCGAGAATTGAAACTATGAGATATATATGTATATATATAGAAGGTGTTGTTATAAAACACTGTAGCGATTATATTGAAATATGTCGCGTGGTCTGTGGACCCACGGGCCTCAGCTCAAGGTGGAGGGCGATTCTTTATTTAAAAAAATTGTGATGTATGTATGTTCCGCTTGCGGAACTTCCACATCAACAAGACACTTGTTGTGTGAAAAGAGCTGGAATTTGCCCAGATTTAATGCCAGCTATTACATATTTAAATAAAATGCACTGATATAAAAGGAACAGGTACACGTATGCAACAGTTACACCAAAGAAGAGGAAAGAAGAGAAAACAGAGCTGAAAAGAGACAAAACACAGTCACAGAAAGGACAGACACAGTCAAAGAAAAGACATACGCGCAGCGAGCCAAAAGAGGCTGAATGAGTGAGCTAGACTTTTCATTATATGTGAATGTAAACATTGTAATTGAATTTTTTATTGTTTGTGATGCATTGGCAAGTCTCCGGAAGAGAGAAAATATCCCACTGAAATATGAAAATAAGCACCTACAGTTATATTTATTGAATGAAAAAATGGAATGAGAAGACAGAAGCCAAAGAGTCATGACTGTTCACTCCAAATTCTTTGTGAAATACAAACATTCATGTGAGGAAATATATAAATAATATCATCTTGATATGAAAAAAGGGTAAGAGAGTAAATATAGAGAAGGCAGAGTACAGAAGAGTGAGGCAGAGAAGATTAAGAAAAGAAGAGAAGAAAGAGAAGCTACAGAACAGAGCTGATATTTGAAGTAAATCAGCAAAAATTCAGTTTGATAAATTGAGGAAGTTGGAGCTTCCCTATCAAGTTGCAGCTTGATAGATGTCAGTTGTAGTTGACTGAGGTTGGAGCATCCTGTAGGTTGGTGCCTGCAGAAAATCGAAGGGAGTTGGTGCTTCCTTGCAAGTTGTAGCTTGCAGAATTGAGGATAGAGCCTCTTGTAGGTTGGTGCCTGCAGAAAACAGTGGTGAGAGGGAGCTGGAGCTTGCCTTTGCATCACAACAATAATAATATGTGGTTTTCTCCCTTTATGGGTTTCCACTTACATCTGCTATCTCTGTGTGTGTTTCTTATGTGTTGATGTGATTCTTTAAATCTGCTTAATTTTTTGCTGCTCTCAACATAAGTGTGGTCTCACATTAATTTAATATTGGCTGCAACATTTTAAGACTATTCACAAATTAAGTTGTAAATAAATTTGGTGAAAATTTTGAAAAGCTTATGTATGTATTAAACTGATTCACCCCCCCTCTCAGTTTAATTAAAGATTCAACACTATCTAGATGTTGAAGCATCGCATGAAAGTTACATTTTTTAGCATCCTAAGATTTATGTTACATGAAACTACATAAATAGATATTTTTTCCTTTACAAAGAAGAAGAGGATCAACAGAAAATGAAGCCATCAGAGCGGAAAATAACACATATGATGTAAAATTATACTAACTTGGTGTTTGCCTCATTTCCATCAAAATCACACATGCTTCGTCTAAGCTTCATCTTGAGAAGCCCATGATTTATGGTTGAGTTATTTAATAGAGTGCACGATTTATGGTTGTATTTTCTAATATATTTCATGATATATGGGCCAAATATTTAATAGAGCATGTGATTTGCGGCTAGGTTTCTTAATGGAGGACTTGATTTAGGGTTACGTTTTCTGATAGAGGGTGTGATTTGTGGCCGAGGATTCTAGAAAAGCGTATGGTTTAGAGAGGGAGTTATTAGGCCATGAGAAGACTTATAATACCATTTAATCCTTCCATGGATTATGAGGATCTTTCTTATCCCGTATCTTAGTACTTGTCGCTATAGATGACATGCTTCACATATGCATTTATGAAACAAGTAATCCACTACATTCATAGGATTCCCTCAATACATTCCAAAGAATTGAAAGCTCTCGAGGAATCATTGTGAGAAGCAATATCTTTGTTAACAAATAAAAAATGGTTTTTTCCATCTATTCCAAGAAGAATTTCCTAATCTCTAGGAACGACTTGGGGATATGGAAAGTGTTTCCAATATCTCTATGGAAGTTAAGAACAAGCCAATATCACATTATTTTTGTCTACAACTCTCGAGTGGTTTTGTTTTGTAGGTGGGAAGGGACCTTTACAGCAGGTCAATGGATCCCAAAATAGTCCCATAGAGAAAGGCATTTGTCCCAAAGATGAAGAAGGTCAATATAGGCTACTTAGTGGGGCATAGAGTTGAATGGGAATATTGCATATTTGAAGAATAATGGGTGAAAGGTGCCTTTGAGTCATCATTTTGTGTAAATAAGCTTTCGCCTAATGTTATCATACCTTCTAGAGGTCCCTCCTTGGTAGTCATATATGATGTCTTTATTGTGAATTCTTGTGTAGTGCCTGCATGAGTGAAGGCCCTGTTTCCCATATATTTATCCATTTCCATACCTGAAGATACATATTCTTGAATAAATCCTAGGTCTGGGGCTTGCTTGCAAGCACTTGATAGATGTTGGTGTTGGTGTCATAGATGCATATTACTGTGGTATAGTAGGTGTGATTCTCTTCAATCACTCTGACCATGGTTTTGAGATTAAGGTTGGAGATTGTATTTCCCAGTTGATTATTGAAAATAATCTCATCCAGTAGGTCTTGGATGTAGGTTTTAACCCTAAACATAAATTACCTTTAAATTAATTCTAAAAATAGAAAATAAACAATAATGAGAACATAAAATATACACAGATATTTTCTCCTAGAACCCAAAATGGGAAAACTAGATTGATTTTTCATTATATTCCTTTCAATGTTACAATACATATATATACATGGTGAACCATTCATAAACCCAAATCCATTAACCCTGTTTTAGAACATAACCATAGTTCCCTTGACCGAATCTACAAACAATACCACGTGAAGAAAACCATCGTGCCCAAAACCATGTACAAAACACCTATGCAAAACCAAGGGTAGGTCTCGCCAAAAAACAAATTCTAGGGTTCTACCTTAGGCCCAAAAAAAATTCATCTAGGATCATTCATGGAAATAATATAACACGTACCCAAAGTTCTCCCATTGGTTGTTTTCTTTCCACACAGGGGGGCATAAGAGTGCATAGTCATTTCTCCAGAGCTACAATTCCCATTGTTTCTCTACCCCAAGAAAACTTATTGTTGCTCACATACTTTTTCAATGCATCTGCAACATTCTTCAAAGTGTCCACATTTACCAACAACACCTTTTTCTCTTCAATTATTTCCCTCACAAAGTGATACCTGAAACATCAATATGATTTGTCTTTGAATGATAAGCAAGGTTCATTTCCAAGAAAATTTCACTTTGGTTGTAAGAGTCTATCCTTATTGATCGTTGTACCAACCCCATACTTGAACACAATATTTGCAACCAAACTTATTGCTTTCTTACACGATCATTTTCCATGTATTCAACCTTTTTAGTTGAAAGTACCACTACAGATTGTCTCTTTCTCATCCAATTGATTGCTCCTCCAAATAGGTTAAATACATACCCACTTGTATATTTTCTCCGATCCATATCTCCAACACAGTCCACATTAACAAAGCCACATATTTCCAACACTTTGTCTAATCATGGTCTTCGTTGGTAGCACAAACCGTAATCACTAGTGTCATGCAAATATGTGAAGATCCATTGCACTGATGTCCAATGCTCCTTCCCTGGTTTTGACATAAACCTTCTCAATAATCCCACTACATGTGCAATGTTTGGTATGGTACAAATCATTTCATACATTAGGATACCAACTGCACTCGCATAAGGAACATGGTACATGTCGTCTTCCTCTTCTTTTTTCTTGGGACATTGTTCAACAGATAACTTTACACCTACATGAATAGGAACCTTGACCAGTTTACTATAATGCATATTAAAAATCTACAATATTGTCTTTACATACATTCTCTAGTTTAACTAGAGATTCCTCTTTTCTCGATCTCATTTATTTTCTATTCCCAAAAATATAATTTGCAGCACCAAGATTCTTCATGTCGAATTTGGAGGACAATTCAATCTTCAAATCCGGGATAATTTATTTGTCATTTCCAAGCAAAAAAATATCACCCACATACAACATAAAATAAATAGCACAATCACCAATTAACTTAAAATACACACAGTGAACTGCTATGCTCCCAGTGAATCCAAGCCCCCATATATATGTATCAAATTTTAATAACACATCCTTGGTTACTATTTTATCTGATACACAGACTTCTTTAACCTGCATACCATCTCTTTCTTACCCTTCACTACAAATCCTTGTCGTTGCTTCATGTATATATCTTCTTCCATATACTTGTGAAGAAATGTATTCTTCACATCCATCTGTTATACCTCAATATCAAAAGTTACAACAACAGATAAAAATAATATAATAAAATTTAACCTTAAGGCTCAATTAATATTTGTGAAGGAGCAAGGAACAATTCCCTAATAAAGAGAGAATAAAAATCTCCTCTCTAGTTAATAGGGACTAATTATATACATCACATTTATATTCTCCTCTTCATGTGTCATGCACTAGGTGAGGACTAAAAAGCATACATCTAAGTGAAGGTCCTGGCGAGAGAATGGTGGATGGACAATTGGATAAGTATGTGATTTTAATACTCCTTGAGGATATGGAATCCAATATAGGAAGTATTCTTATTTACCAACACTTTTTGAAGATTGGACAGGTATCAAAGACAAGAGTGGTCAAAGAAGATCAATATTCTTTGAGGATTGGGAGTCCAATATAAGAATAGTACTAAAAGGACATACCTAGTGAACATATCGATGGGGTATGTACCCTGAAGAAGTAGTGTGGCATCTCATGTAAATCCTCCCAACATTATGATATGATATGAAGAGATTGTCAAGTTGAAGCCTTACTATGTTGACAATGTTGGTCATGATGTTCACAATTAAGATGGCTTACCAATCTGGCTTTTCTTATGAGAACTCTTCAGTTTGAGAATATCCTTCTACCAGTTGTACAGTTATGAATACCTCCCTAGTTAAGAGGAAGTGTTGGAAAATGTAACTCTTTTTATCTTCATAATTGTCATTGTACTCATGTCATTATGTATATCTTATGTAGCAAGAAAAAATATTATTTTCTGGCATGGGTTTCATGCTTCTTTTAATTGGTCTTATAGGTAAAGCATGATCTTCATGCTTCTAGGGTTTTTCACGTCATAATATTTATTATAATGAATCAAGAGAGTCAATGTCACTTGTGTAAGAACCTATTGGGAAATTTGTATCTTGTAAAAAAATTATTTTGAGTCTAAAATGTCAAAATATGCCTCCTAGCACAAGTCGACCCTATCAACAAGAATTTATCCTAGAGAAGAGTATTCAACCTCATGGAAATCCTATAAATAGAAGCATCTTCGACCTCATTTGGCACCAATTCAATCACACCAAGAAAGAAGCTCGATGTAAAGTTTGGAATAATAAGGAAGCAAGAGCGAAGGGAATAAAGGAGAATTCAAGGATGAGGAAAGACTGATTTTAAGTACTATTCTCTCACATATGAAAAGGAATTATGGTTTTTGTAGCTTTTATAGGGTCAAATATTGTAGGTCAAAATTGCAGACTCGAAGTTGGTGGCTGAAGCTGAAGCTGGAAGCTGCTTGAAGAAGGATTGACCCCTGTTGACTTTGTTGATATTTAACCTACTTGGAAGGGATTCTAGGCGGGCTTACTTGGTGCTTGGAGGACTTGGTCTAGGGTTTTGGGTCTTGATTTTCTCATTTGAAGTAGATTATATAAGAAGAAAATATATTTGTTCTAGGTTTTACCCAAGAGGGGTTTTTCCTTGGCTTGAAGCCTACGTTTTGTGTCCATTTTCTTTATTGTTCTTGCTCTTAATAATTTTTTAATGAAAATATTCAATAAATAAACATAAAAAGATAACTAAATTTCCTAAGAAATTATTAAGGTTGAGGACAATTGAATTAAATACTTTCCCTACTACATTCTCCAACACCTCAAAACTCATGTTGGAGAGGAACCTTAATTTTAGGTATATTTGAATATTATATAAAGGATCTACATAATTTCTTGTGTTTGCAGTCCTTCACTTCGCATAAGTATTTATAATGTTTTGATTGAATTGGTACTTGAGATTTGGTCACATTGGTTTTTATCTTTAGTATTCTTTGTTCACTCTATTCTAAAATCTTGAAAGAGGGTGGTGGCAATACAATAAAAACAATTCCTAAATAAGGGAATGTAATTTCAAGAAACCCTTTATTCAATGAGGCATTATCTATAGTGTAAAGGTTGTGCTTGTTGACTTTCTGGCCAGCTTTGATGGGAACGCACCTCTTTCCTTTATGTGAATTATAAGGCATTGTAGAAGGATTTAAACTTTGATTTATTAAGCAATGGAGAATAGTAAATGACCATCCATCCAACAATGACCTTGCTAGCCACTCAAGCCATTCATAATTGAATTATTTAGTTCTCTTGACCTCATGCACATACCATAGAATGGAAGGATACCTAACACTTTATTAGACTTTTGCATGGAATTTCGACCTAAGAAAATTGACCGTTGACTGTTGATATCAATACAAACACTTATCCCTTCCAATTTGAACCTTTAGTTGTTGCATTGTAATACCAACAATTGAAATTTAATTCAACAGTAATTCGTACTTGCAAGGTTTCAATAACATAAATGATTGCATAATTTAATACCTAACTAGAACTTTAACCGTAAGTAGATATTGTTGGTTATATAGTGTATAAAAAATCAAAAAATTCACACCTGAGCCACATAAACACTACCACTCGAACTAAGGCCATTGTGATAATACGTTGGAGTTACCAGCCAACACAGAGTATATACATTGATATAGATATCTGTGTGTGTGTGTGTGTGTGTGTGTGTGTGTGTGTGCATCTATATATATGTGTGTGTGTGTGTGTGTGTGTGTATGTGTGTATGTACTCTGTGTTGGTTTGTATCTGTGGCCTACTTCCTTTATGTGAGTTATAAGGCCCCGTAGAAGGATCTAAACTTCGAGTTATTAAGCACTTGAGAGTAGTAAATGACCATCCCTCTAGTAATGACATTATTACCCAGTCAAGAAATTCATAATTGAATTATTTAGAGCCCTTGAACTCATGCATGAACCACTGATTGAAAGGATCCCTAACATTTTAATAGATTTCTCAATGGAGTGTAGGCCTAAGGAAATTTACCACTTTCTTATACTAATAATTAGATAGTTGATATCGATACAAACAATTCAAAAAAGATACATTCCAGTTCGAACTTGTAGTTTTTGCACCACAATACCAACAATTTAAATCTCGCTTAATGGTAGCTTGTAATTGCAAGGCTTCAACAACACAACTTAGTGGATAATTGAATATATAATTATAAAAGTAACTAAAGTAGTAAATATAACTAGTTATCTAGTGTATAACAAATCAAAAAATTCACATCACCGGACACATAACCATTACCACTTGAACTAAGGTGATCATGATAATGAGCTCGCGTTACAACCAACACAGAGTTTATATATATATATATATATATATATATATATATATATATATATATATATAGAAAACACTAATAGAATAAAGTGTTCTTGTATTTGGACTTGTCGATTGAAATTCCCTCTTCATTTACCAATTCTCTGCCAATTTTTTCAAATTACCCAACTCAAATTGTATTCTTCCTAACAAGTTGTTGTCTTATTGATCAGGGTAGTATAGCTTCTCTAGTGTTGGAGAATCTAATTCCAACCACTTTCTAGGTGTTAAAACCATCCATCCAAGTGTCCTAGTTCAGATTCAGTTAGTCCGGTTTAGTCTAGTCTCACTGTAATCATTTAATATTGATGTCTCCAATGTAATCTTATTTAACTGATTCGTAATATTGAGAAGAGAAAATATTTGCTTCATAGTTTTCATCTTTTAACATAGTATCAAAGCTTAAGACATGTAATACTCCATGAGAGTAGCAAAGAGAAGAGACGAGGTTACATAAGACTCCTTGAGAGAGCAAAAATGTGAGCGAAGTAAAAGCATCTTTTGAATTCCATTGAAAAACAAAAATAAAGATCAACTACGAGAATGAAGAAGGTTTCCCCTATCAAGAAGCTCATTGGTCGAAGTCCATTTTAAAATAGAAAAAAGAAAAAAGAAGTTTTGTGCAGTAACACACTTGAGTTGTTATACCATTCTGGTTATATGTGAACACTTTCAGGGAAAATTGACGCAGTCTAATAGTGGCAGCAGGTGCATTATAGAAGTCAAATTCATAAGACTTCGTTTTCCGTCACTCGAAAATATGATGGATTAAATTTTAATGTTGTCAGTATTCCAAGGCTTTGCCATTGGTTTTTTTACGTTGCATAGATTATAAATTTAGTTTTTTTTCTTTGTGGAACAATATTTTTTAATTCAAGCGGCAGGAAAAATGTAAAGGGGGTTGAAAGTGGCTAAAAAATAAGAAGGATCACTACAATTAGATTAGAGTGTTCTTAAACCAAAATCAAATGTGTTACATGGTGAAATGATCCCGTGTCAAATCCTCTTATCATGCTCCACAATTTTTTCATCATTGGCATTTTCTACAAAAGGTTTTTTTAAACGTCCTTTTTTATAAAGGTTTTAAAAAAAGTTTATTTAAAATAAGGACAAAATATTTTTTCAAGGGGACAATTTTTTTTAACAAGGCTCATATTTATATTTTTTTCAATTGAATAAATCATGCCTAGAGTAGCTCTCACACATATATAGTCTTGCTCAAGATTGCACTATGAGACTTGTGGGACCAATCCTCCCCACCTAACCATTATTATACTTGGGAGAAATATTATTGAGCATTGGAATTTTATCATAGAATTTTATTATATTTGAAAAGAATTTTGTAAAAATATGGGGTGTTCAAATGAGTTATGTTATTTTAAAAAAAAAGGAAAGGAGCTTATGTGAGTTTGTGATAGATTTTGTAAAAGGGTCATTGCCCGGTAGAAAATTTGTAGACCCATCTATTTTGCAGCAGATAAGAAACAAAGAAGCCACTATGTTTGTAGTCTAATTGGCTTGTTGAGTGATAGTGATCCAACACTCAAGAAATGATAAAATCCAAGAGGCTGAGAATGTCAAAGCAACAACATGAGATGTTTTAGATATTTTTAGATTTGGAGGTGAAAAGGCAGAAGAATGTCATTCTTCCCCTTATTTCAGATGCCAAGACAACCAAGGAATCTTGGGATACCCTTGAGAGGATTTTTGGCGTAAGGGGGAGTAATGAAGTTGAAGATGAAGGTGGATTTATAGCATCAGATCTACAGCAAGATGAAAAGCTAGTTGAATCCCACTGTACTCAACCACAAGTGGATGATGTTTGTGAAGAATTTTTTGAAGAAGCAGAGGAGGAGCACATATATTCTCATGAATTCCACTATGCACAACTACAAGTGGAGGAAAATTTCATGAATCTAGCAACACAACTTGTTCATGAAAATTTGATGAATCCAACAATAGAGCTTGCTAATGAAAAATTGGTGAATCGAGTAACAGAGCTTGTTGATGACAATGAAACTGCCATTGGAGCAGTCAATGTTGATGTAAAATTTCATCAAGATTTATTTCCTAATGATGAATGGTTGCAGATGATGCAAGAAAATCATAATATCAACATGATGCTATGTGGTAAGGTAATCCCACTTGAGTCTGAAAACAAAGTGGAAGACAACCTCTTTGCAACATCGTGGGTTAGTAAAGAAGTAAAAGAAACAAGGAGAAAGACAGAGACACAAATAGAGACAAAGGAAAATCAAGAGTCCCACAAAGAGAAAAAAACAGCAGAGGAAAAGGAGGAGAAGGAAACAAAATAGGAGAAAGCTCTCATTGTAGAGCAGGAGGAACAAAACCAATGTGGTTATGTAGAGGTTTTTCATACTAACATCGACTTCCAGTGTGTAGGTGCATAGAATGATTATAAAGAGGAGTTAAAGGTCCTTTAAACATGGCTTGAAACACCATGCCTTGATAAAGACTGCATAGAAGTTGCATAAATGAATGTTGAAGATAACTTGGATGTTGAAAACATCAATAAAATTTTCAGGAATTGGAGTCCTCAAGAGTTGAAATTGTATTATGGACTTATGTTGTAGAAAAATATTGATGATGAAAAGAACACTATAGAAGATGACATGTTGCAACAGTCCACATACAAGATGTTTTGGAAGAAGTTCGTGACATACTTAGACAACCTAGAATAATGGAAGACCTACACCAGCAAATGAAGAAACTTAGATTTGAAGGATACAACAAGAAGAAAAAGTTGAAACAATTTAGAGGCTACAGGATCTGGAAGAAGAGAAGAAGAAAAATAAGTGTAGTTGAAGTCAATTTTTTAAATTGTAAGTGTAGCTAAGACATAGACCAATAAACATATCATTATAAATTTTATGTGGTTGTTATTAAGGGGGAGTGCTGGAGAATCTAATTCCAACCGCCATCTAGGTGTCAAAACTATCCATCCAAGTGTCCTAATCGAGTTTAAGTTAGTCCAGTTTAGTTGAAACTCACTGCAGTAATTTAATGTTGATGTCTCCAATGCAATATTATTTAACTAATTCATAATATTGAGAAGAGAAGAACTTTGCTCCATAGTTTTATTTTTTTAACATCTATCACAACTGAGATCAATAGAGAGGAGGAACACATACTTTAGATTTCATAGAAGGCACAACTCAATTGGAATAGGACTACTGGGTAAGCAACCTCCTTCAAAAACTCCATGAAATTCATAACTTTCCATTCACAGACATCATCCACTTCTAAATTTGATGAATCCAAGGAGAAATGTCATTCCCATTCTAATATTGGATCTCTTGATGATTTCTTTTATAGCACACAAATTCAAAGGAACATAACAAATAAGCAAACATATGTTCGCTACCTGCATGCATGTTGATTGCCACGCCACCACCAAACTAGCCACACTATCAATGGAGAAGGTATTATTGTGAAATGCAATGAGGAGGTTTTAGCATCCTTGGGCTAATAGTGTTAGACATAATATTGATTGTGACAATGTCAAAGCACTCACCAACGAAAAGACCATTTACAAAATTACTATTTTTTCATTTTAAAATGATTTATCAAGGACTAAAAAATAGAAAATAAAAATGCACTCTACTAATACTCTTATGCCCCATTAAAATACTCCATAGTAATTTTTTTTTTTTTTTTAATTATAAATTATTTTAATAATTTAAAAAAAATTACCTAAATAAAAAAAAAAAAATCCTAAAATATTGGTTATGCACATGAAAATCCTAACTAGGTCAACTAACTTGAACGGTAAGGCAAAAGTTGTAGTCTTTGAAAAGGGTCTAATAAAAAAATACATTAATATGACCAAGAAAGACAACACTTCAATTGATGGATACCTCCACTTGAGGGTAGAATAAAAATAAATCCAAAAAGTCATTTAAGGTCAACTAACTTGAACGGCAAGGAAAAAGATATAGTCTTTGAAAATACATTAATATGACCAAGAAAGACACCACTTCAATAGATGGATAACCCCATGACATAGATTGCTATTTGTAATTACGCTGGAGGCATTTTCTTTATGAGATTGGATGAGAAAACACTGTTCACCACACCCAATCAAAAAGCTTTCTTATCACTCTTTTGATGAATTATATTTTGAAATGTGTTAAAAATTTGAACAGCTACACATATTATATTTAACCTGAAACTTTCGTTGTTATAGTATTTGAACTGCACAACATAGAGAAAAGAGAACTCACAGTTTTGTACTCCCGTACTCCCACATACTCCCACACTTGACATAGGGGAGAGTTGTCTAATCTTGTGCAGGGACCAGTAATTGTTATAGTACTGGTCCCATCAACCCACCAAAAATAGACATATATGCAACCAATAATTAAACAGAATAAAATAACATGAAGTTCAAATATATATTAAATTATGTTCAAAATTTCCCAAGTCATTGACTGGGCCCACATGTGTCCATAAATAACCCACAACTGTCCATAAATAGCTTAATAAGTATCAAAATTACAAATCCCAACATTTAAACTAGAAAACTCATAAAACCATTTCTCCTTCCAAAATGGTCAAGTCAATAAGTACAAAAAGCCAGTCACTTCAACCCATCTGATCAGTTCTGATGCTGTGTATGAGAAGTAAATATCAATACCCGCACATAATAAAAAGAAATGTATGTCAACCATAACTGCTGTGTTATTCAACATTTAAACCCATTGTGTTCAATAAATGACACCCACCCCATAACAACATTTAAACCCACCGTGTACAATAAATGACACCCACCCAATAAATTCAATAAATGATTTCCTATCAAAACAGATCAAACACATGGATCAACAAAAACAAATTCTCAGCCATTAGATCACATCAAATTCAATCCTGATCACACATGCAAAATGAAGCCATTGCAATCCATGTCCATCATTGTCACCAATAAAATTCAACTGCAAATAACTATAAAAGAAGTTCAACCACCGTTGAAGTTACATTTTTCAGTTTCAAGTTATTCACCAGCCTTGGAGACAATCCAGCACAAAACACACCCAGCCTTGGAGACAACCCAGACAGAACACAGTATATTCAGGTTAGTTTACATCCTTCTTACAATTTTATTTTAATTTTTGAGTCTTTATTTCAGCTTTCTTACACTTTTATTTTCATTTCTGAGTCTCATTTTTCAGTGATTTATGAGTCTTTATTTCAGTTATTTCTGACATTCATCCATAATACTAGACAACTTAAATGTTCTGGATCACAATTCTGTGGAAATTAGACACAGGTCCCAAACTCATAGATACAAACTGAAAGAGCAACACAGAATTTTCTAAATCCACGTTAATGAACTAAGGTATGTTATTTAATGCTATAGGTTCATTGAACTAAGGTATCTTGTTTACAACAGCATATCTACAGTACTTCAAGTAATACAAGCTCTTACCAAGGTGTCCAGTATTCATC
Organism: Pinus albicaulis; assembly: GCA_034641835.2. Taxonomy (NCBI): domain Eukaryota; kingdom Viridiplantae; phylum Streptophyta; class Pinopsida; order Pinales; family Pinaceae; genus Pinus; species Pinus albicaulis. The sequence goes on along the minus strand of CM076581.1, from coordinate 600,951,927 downwards.
TAATCAATCTAATCACATAGAGCGAGTATCAAACAATTGGAAAGGTTATACTGGTCAATATATGCCTGCAAATTTTATAGAAAAATGTATCAAAAAACACTATATTTTTGTAGAAAAACCCACCCTGCGTGTACACTACAATTTTTGTAGTCTCCATTCTAGGATGTATCAAACAATTGGAAAGGTTATACTGGTCAATATATGCCTGAAAATTTTATATTAAAAATGACAGGTCAGCATGAACAATCAAGTCATAAGAGACCTTTCAGATAATAGTCTCAAGTTAGACCTTTCAGATAAAAGTCTCAAGTTGTTGGGTTGATCAAACTATCTAAAATTAGTTTGTCGTCAGAACCTGTTAAAGTTTGTCCAGAGGATTTGGTCACTTTATCCAAACAATTTTAGTATCTCCTACTTCCCCATTTTCCTTCGCACTCAACATAAATACAAAAACACAGGCAGATGACTAGCTAGCCAAAGAGGCAAAACCTAATTGTGTGAATGAAGTCAAATGGAGGGGTTTAAAGGGCACATATCTTCAAAGTAATGAAAAGATCTAGGGCTACATGAGACCGGTCAAAAGCAAAGCCAGACTTCAAAACAAAAAACTACTTTGCTGCCAAAGAATTGCCAGGAAAATAACATCTTATTGCTAAACCCTGAATGTAATTGTGAAGCCACCTGCATAGGTGTAAAGCACACAAACCTTGAAAACATCTCAGAGGCCTAAGGTCACGTCCAATCAAACAAGTACAGCCAGGCTGTATAAAAGCCAACTACTCTGCGACAAAGAATTCTGTGTAAAACAACAGCCTAAATGAGCTGCTATTAAAGAAGTAGTAGCAGAAAAAAGTGCACCTGAGAGAGTTCCTCGCATGCTTAACTCTGAATTTTGGGCCAAAACAAATAGGATTAAAGAGGTGGTGCGCAGCTCTGTAATCCTAGCATGTGATTTGAATATGTTTTTTAAGCTCCTAATGACAAGAGGAGCCATAGGGTGCAAGAAAATGGGAAGTCCCCACTGAAGCAACTGCACACTAAGTAGATTAACTTCAGTTTTGTGACCAATGAAGTTATTGTTGACTCTACCTTATCTTCTCTTGGAACGGAAGTGCATTTCTAGACAATGTAATTTCAATGTAGCTCTGCCATATTTTTGATACTTTACTTTAAACTTATTGTCAAATCTTGCCAAATGTATGTTTTAACTTTTAGTACTTTTACAACCAAATGGCATGGAGCAAACAAAATCATAAATTTTGGTTATGTAACTTCCCACTTTCAACTGGCTACAAATAGTTTGTTATGCATTCAAGTAAGACTAGAGCCCCCAAGGCAACTTATAGGATGAATTTATAAATATTCATGATAAAAAACACTACAATTTTTGTAGAAAGACCCAACTGGATAAAAAACACTACAATTTTTGTAGAAAAACCCACCCTGCGTGTACATATACAGAATTGAATTCGTACCTTTGGAAACTGTCTATAGCCTCCAAAATGTTTTGAAACCTCTCCATACCAAGAAAGTTGCTCCTTGTTTCCAAATACAGTCATGGTATATGTATGAATTTATATAGCTAAGACAACAATGACCTTGGAAAATATTACAATTGATTGAAGATCCACCGTGTAAAGTTTGGCTCATATGTCAGGTACTCCAACAGAGGGCAGGATCGGTCATGTTTGGCCTTTACACTGGAATTTCTTGCAAGTAAAAAGTACTGTATTTTTCAAGTTTTTTTTCCTAGATTTATCCTATTGAAAATTTTCATGTTTAGGTTTTCAATGATTATTCATTTATTTTGAAGATGAATCACACCTGATAGTTTGATTTGATTCAATGCTTCCATATATTTGACATGATTTTTTTTTTTTGAATATAAGATATCTTAAAGAAAAAACTTAAACCATTTCAAATCACAATTGTATTCTATTTGTAATCTAAATCTTAAAAAAAAAAATTCAATAAGATGGATTCAGAAAAATAAACTCAAACCATTTCATATCACTGAAGCCTTCATTACTGGTATTGTATTTTTTTATAACATAATGAAACTTTTTCAATCACTCTTGCCAGTTCATACAATCACTCTTGCCAGTTCATACATAACCTGGTTACTATCCAACTATAGATCAATCTCTGAGTGACCAATTGGAATTAAAATAAATAGGTTGCTAGAAATTACAAAACCTTGAATAAATAGGTCGCTGAAAAAAAATCTGCAAATCTGCAATAGGGAGTTGAGCACAGAAGCTGTAGCATTTGAAGTTAACATATATATCTGCAGTAGCTGAAAATAGAAGCTGTAGCATTTGAAATTAACATATATATCTGCAATTGCTATGCATAGATGTTGTATTCATCATATGAAAACAATCCTTCTTTTCAATTAGGAATAACAACTTGCAATTGGTGCTTTTGCAGCCTACAGGTAGTTGCATCCATGGCAAGAGTGAGTTATGTCGCTCGCACAAGGAGAAGTGGCAGAAGAGTGACCAGGGGTGCCCAACTGCGATGCACCTCATCGGATGAAGAAAGAACAGGTGATGTCAATGTCACCAATGCTCCAGGAAATGTTGTTAACGATGAGCATGTGGCTGAAGCTGATGTTGTGGCACCATCAGCCACAGAGCCACCGTCAACCACAGTCCAAGGTGCAACTTCGACTAAAAAGATCAGCGCTATAAGAGGTTGGACAAAAGAAGAAATGTTAGCTGCAATTGACGACATAGAGTTCAATGGATATTCTGTTTGGGCATCTGCAAAGAAGCATACTATTCCCCCTTCATCAATACATTATTGGATAAATGGGCTGACTTACACCAAACGTAGAGGGCCTGTTACAGTTATGACTGAAGAGGAGGAGGCCGAGGTGGTTGAGTGGTGTAAAGAAATGGCCCAATTGGGACATGGGCTAGAGTTGATACAACTCAAATCTACAGTTGCTCAAATCTGTCAAGGGAGGCCAAACCCATTCAAAGATGGGTTTCCTGGTAAATCATGGTGGTTTGGGTTTAAAAAAAGGCATCGAGACCTTGTATTGCGTACAGCTGAGGGCCTTGACAGAGACAGAGCATTAAATTTGCGCCCTACAGTTGTATGTAAGTTCTATGACACTCTTTCTAGTGCATATGATAAACATTCTTATGCTGCAGACCATATATGGAACTGTGATGAAACAGGTTTACAGGCGGGAAGGAATTGTGGCATGAGGGTAATTGCGAAAAGAGGTAGTCGAAACGTGCCAAAGATTTTGCCTAAGAGCAGGGAATGGATAACCATTTTATGTTGTGTCAATGCAATTGGTGCTTCAATCCCAGGATTTTATCTTTTCAAAGGTAAAAATCAGTTGAAAAATTATATACAAAACTGTGAACCTGGAGCATGCATGGCTTCACATCCCCATGCATGGATGACTAAAGAGCTGTTTTTAAATTGGCTTTGCCACTTTGCTGCATCTGTGCCAGGTGGTGTCTCACCTAATAACAGACACTTGTTGATATTAGATGGCCATGGAAGCCACATGGCTCTACAAACAATTGAGGAAGCATACAATTTGGGCATTGACCTTTTAACATTGCCCGCTCATACCACTCACAGATTGCAACCACTTTATGTTAGTGTGTTTGGCCCTTTCAAAAACTATTTCAGGTCGGAACGTGTTGCATGGATGGCAAAGAATCCAGGGGTTGAGGTCAAAAGGTTCGAGTTAGCAGAGCTTGCAAGTAAGGCTTTTAAAAGGGCTCTGACACCATCAAATATCAAGGCTGGCTTTAGAAGGACATGAATATGGCCACTAAATTATGATGCTCTTATGCATGATACTGCTTGTAGCCAAGCTTTCCATGTGGATGGTCAGGAAGAAAGACAGGAAGTGGAAGAAGAAGTAAATGAACATGATGATGTGGTTGCAACTGATAATATAATTTCCCTCTCTCAAGGACAGTTATATGCTGATGATGATGAGCAGGTATGTGAAACACAGTATACTTGTCAGCAAATTGATGGCAACACTGTTGAACATGCAGTTGAGAATGCAGATTTTGTTGAAACAGAAATTGCTGATATTGTTAATGCATATTTAGTTCAAAATGAAAATGCTGATATTGTTAATGCAGAAAATGAAATTGCTGATATTGGGCATGAAATTGAAAATGACCAATTGTCATTGCCTAGCCAAGTAAACCCACCATCATGGCTGGCAGAAAACATGATTAATTTGAATGCCCATAGTGTCTCAAGAACCAATGAACAAAGCATGAACATGCCTTCACAAGTGGCTGAATTGAATAGTGAAATTGTTCATTTTTTTGTGGACAATAGATCAATGGAAGAAGATGGAGGACATAATGATGCAGCAGATGAAGAAAACAATATAGTTCAATCAAGTGCCACGGATACTGAAGTGCCAAGCAATGACATGCAGGTGGGAGGGAGGGAGAAGTTACTTGGGCGGTTCTTAAAGCTACCAGTAAAAAGAGTTTCAATGAAAAAGAAGCAAGGAACAACCAATAGTCTTCGTTTGGGGCGAAGTTCACAGTTACTCACCTCTGAAGACTATATAAAGCTCCTTGTTGAGTTTGAAAATAAGAAAATGGAAATTCAGGAATTAAAACAGAAAAAAAAAGATCAAGCCAAGGAGAAGAAGGCAGCAAGGGCTATTGCAGCACAATGTCGAGCAGATGAAAGGCTTGAAAGAGAGAGAGCAAGGCAAGAGAAGGAGCAACAAAAACAAATCTCAAGACAGGAAAAGGAAGCAAGGAAGGCTCAACAAATGCTTGAAAGGGAACAAGGGTTGAATCATATGGTTGACATAAATGCAAGCACAGTTGATGAGAATGAATCCATGAACATGTCCAACACATTGGACAACATTGCAAATAATACAACATTATTCCAAGACCTCATAAACATTCAAGTGCCTCACTATCAAAATCGGGGTTTACCCACTTGCCTTATTCCTACCACAGGAGGTCTGAATTCAATGTATGCTCAGCACACACCTCCACTTAACACAAGTGTGAGGTACGGGTACTCAATTCCTCCATGGATGGAAGGGACAAATTGGTCTCAATTATATGGCAGCAATCAACCACCACCTAATCAAGCCTTCTTGGGAAGGCCAACCTACTTGGCTCAATCAGGAAACTCAGTGTTTGGCACTGAAGATTCTCAAGGCCATAAAGAATAGGAGTGTTAAATGTTTTTGGATGTAACCACATTATGATGTGGATTTTTGGATGGACTCTACGTTTGGTTTCAAGACTGTTTATGAAGCTGATATGTTAGAATGATTGTGATAGGGCTGTCATATTGACATTTTTGAAGACTGTTTATGAAGCAAGATATCTTCCAGCCATACTTTTATCACTTCCTATGCTTAAGGATATATCTAAAATGTAGAAAAACACATAGTGAATGTAATTTTGTTTTTCATAATTAAATCATTTTTTTTAGGAAAATAAGGTAGCCTAACAGCATAATCAAAACCAATCTAGTTATATCTACCTAACATGAGATGTTAATCTAAGGGTTCAATAGATACAATCTCTTCGTACATCATTATAGGCAGCCATATTTTTATCACTTCTTATGCCATGACCAATTGGCAATACTAGAACAACAAGCCCTAGTATTCAGCATCAATCCATTATTTATTTTTTGGCCTCTTCTTCACAGATTAGTAAGAAGAATCATTGGCATAAAATAGTGATACTTGGATAGAGAGCAAGAATGCCTCCAACCACAATGATGAGGCTGCCAATACAATTAAGATGTAGTTGGTGAAGAATCCAATGCTAGTTGAACAAAAGATGCAACATGTGGTTTTTGCAAATCAATATGTGAAAAATCATTTTAAGTGTTAGACTCAAGCTCTTGCATATCATTAGTGGATGAATTAGCAAAAAGTGCACAATCTAATTCATGTAAAATTGTAGTAGAAGGCTCAAGATATCACATGCCTACTATAACTAGCATCCTCTCAAGCTCAATAGGAGTAACACTACATGAATCTCTATCAAAATAACCAACAACAAGACATGAATCTCTATCAAAATAACAAGCCATGTTTCAAAGAAGAAACAAGAAACCTTCCAAAAAAATTAATTTGTTTCAGCAGTAATTAACTTCAAACAACAAAATAATTACCTCTTTGTAAAACATGCCTAAACTATCAAAAATACACTGTAAAAAATGCTCAAAATATGTTGTAAAATAAGTGAATACATAATGAAAATATGATAGCATTGCTGCTCACTCAACTGCTGAAAATGTGCCCAAAAGCCTGCAAAATTGGTGGTGAAAAATGTGCCCTGGTTGCACGCACCACAAGAGGGAAATGGCTCAAAAAAGGGCCGTGCCAAGATTACAAGCATGCCTCAAAAGAAGACCACAAACAGGCAGAATTAGCAAAAAGTGCACAATCTAATTCATGTAAAATTGCAGTAGAAGGCTCAAGATATCCCAGGCCTACTATAACTAGCATCCTCTCAAGCTCAATAGGAGTAACACTACTATATCCATGTCCACCAAGTCCACAATATGTACATTCCATATGCCTAAGTAATTAGTAGCCATATTGCAAGGAGGTGAGGGCCTATTAGTGTGTTGCTCACAGTAAGGAAGTGAGGGCCTATTAGTAGCCAATAGTGCAATAAAAGAAGTTACTCAATAGCAATAGAAACGTTTTAGCGGTGGATAGCAATAGAAACGTTTTAGTTGAATAAGGGATTTTCAACAGTCAGTTGCAGTTCCGCTGTCCAAAAGCAACTCCATTTCATTAATTCAAAAACCCCTTTTACTTTTGTTGAGTCAGTTGCAGTTCTGTTGTCCAAAAGCAACTCCATTTCATTAATTCAAAAACCCATTTTACTTTTGTTGAGTCTCATATTTGATCAAGACCAAACATCTCCTTAAACATGACAGAATCATAATGTAGAAGAAATTTCACCCTAACGGCAACTATTCGTCGGGCCAGATCTATGCAGCAGACTTGCACATTATCCAATTGTGCATGCAGACAATAGTAGGTTGCTCATGTTTCTAAATTATATGTAGCATCCCTGCTGGAGGACCACAGTTGTTCATTTTCAGGTACATTCAACCATTCATTCTTCGAATTTATAGGTTATCACTGAGGAAGAGCTTTAGTGGAAAAAAGAAAGGAGTAGAAGATAGGAACTGTTGATCTCTCCATTAAAAAAGTATGTGCATGGAGATTTAAAAAATAGAACGAAATTCTCATTTTGAAAGAGTATCTTTAGAGTCTGGAGTAAAGATGGGCCATTGCAAGGCACTGTGGGTGGGCCATTGCAAGGCTCGTAAGAGACAGATGCAGGCAAAAAAGGGTTTAACTAGGCAAAACGACCTCAAACTCTATTTACAGGTTTGCAGCTCTAACAAACAATATTACAGGTTTGCAGCTCTTCTAAGCAAAACGACCTCAAACTCTGCCAAGTACCAGAACCAAACCCTAACCCCTAAACCCACAGATAAAAAACATAAATTCCACCACATATAAACCCACAAAAATTCAATTCACTGTTACAAGAAAACAAGAAGAGCTAAATTCCACCAAACAACGATTGGGAGTGTTAAAAAACACAGGGAATAAGTGTTAAAAAACACAGCAAATGATTGGTAGGATTGTAAATCCTACCAGAGGTCACCGAGAAGCGCAGAGGTTGAGAAGTGCAAAGGTTGCAGGGCGTCGCCGCTGAGGAATCTGGAACCCTGGAACCAATGCGAACACCCACCATGGAACCCTGTACCTGCAAGTAAACAAGAAAATTAGAATTTTCTGGCATTGTCAGAGTAAAAATTGAACGAATTGCAAACAAAAATTGAACGAATTGCAGACAAACCTGAAGAATTCGATAAACCAGAGCAAGCAGACCGAAACCCTTGCAGACAACAATCGATACGCTGGTGGTCCAGCATCAGAGGAAAGGCGGACCCAATAGCAGACTTCGCATTCAAGAATAGGAACCCCCTGCGAGCTACAACGTTCAGCAACTGACAAAGGTTCAAACCCAACATAACAAACATGGCGGAACCGCCGAACAGGTATAGAAACTGCACGAAACAGACAACCAGCAATGGCGGGCAAGGAAATGTTGAACAGTATTCAACAAATGGCGACAGGGCGAACAAGTTTTGGTACTGGCAACCACCACCAGCGGCAGAGCCGAACTCCCACACTTCGGGCCCGAGCAAAAATGAACGGGAGTAAAACCTCATCCTGGTTAAACCGCCAGACCAAACCCTAAACCTGCAGTAAATTCCCGCATTTAATGGTGGCACCAACCCAACACGTGGCCGGTTGAAATGGACACCTGTCGTACAACGACCACGTGACATTACACGTTGCTTGCTGAGGTGGAGGGGGACGTGTTTAACCATTGGCGACTCTCCCCTAATTGTTTGAATGCTTACACGCCATGCCATCCTCAGCCATACCCCTGTACCTGTTTCTGCAACAGCGAAGTTTCATGCCATCACCATGTCTCTCTTACGGAATGAAAACTACAGTGGTGGTCTCCTCTCCTGCAATGAAAAAGCAAGTTCTCAAAACCCTTGACCATGTCCTTGCCAGCCGTAGTCTCATACAAGCAGCTCGGTTTCTTTCATGGCACAAATCCACCATAATTTGGGGTCAACATGGATCTCACTGGCTCATGCTCAGACGTATATCCAATACAGAGCTCTTCAGTGCCAAGAGGCTTCAGGCACTGGAACATTTGAGAAGAGATGAAGTGATTCGAACGATCCAGTAGATTCAACATGAAAGTATGAAGGGGAAACCTATAAATATCAGACGTACCACGCTTCAGTCCTCGATAGGTCTGTTAGGCAATATGGCCTTCGGTAAAGACATGTTCCATCCCCACTCTCCTGACTTCCAGGACTTCAAAGACTGTTATGGGAAACTGGCGGTGTTTGGAGGAGTTCCCAATTTGGCCGACTACCTCCCCTTTATTCAGTGGCTAGATCCTCAGGGTGTGGCAAATAACTCGTGAATCTATCTAAAAAGGGTATATGACATTCTTGACAAATTCATAGAGGGTCGCTTGGCCACAAGAGCCAAAACCATGGATAGAAGTGATGGTCCAAAGGATCTATTGGACCCTCTGCCGGACATGAGAAGCCATGAATTTACGTTTACCGGTATTAGAGGCTATTTAACTGTAACGATTTACATTATCTCTTGTGGTTATTATATAAGTCGGTCAATTTATAGAGCGATAGATGGGATCTTATCTTAAGAACTACTGCAGTTTACTAATGGGGTTGATACTTCCACATTCAACTGCTCTGATTTTTATTTTCTTGTTGCTGGACATATTTGGGGCAGGAAGTGACACCAAAGTGAAGACAATGGAGTGGGTGATGGAAAAACTCATATGAAATCTAGACAAAATGAAACGAGCCCAGGCTGAGTTGGACGAAGTAGTTGGTCACAATCGAATGGTGGAAGAAAATGATACTAACCGTCTTCCTTATCTCTGTGCAGTGGTAAAAGAAGTGTTGAGGCTGCATCCAGTATCTCCTTTTCTTATCCCACACAGAGCAGATAATGATTGCGAGATTGAGGAATTCTTGATTCCCAAACACACCCAGATAATCGTCAACATCTCGGCAATCAAACGGGACTCTACTGTCTGGAATGAATTGTCGAAGCCAGATACTCGTCAACATCTGGGCGATCGGACGGGACCCTTCCGTCTGGAATGAACTATCGATATTGTCTGAGAGAGGTTGTCGATAGTAAGATGAGCAGTGTGGATTACACTTCGATCTCATGCCCTTCGAAGTAGGAAGAAGGATGTGTGTGGGGCTTCCACTGGCCAGTCGGATGATTCATCTAGTATTGGTTTCTCTGCTCCATTCATTCGACTGGCCCTGTCCAAATAGGATGAGTGCAGAGCAGGTGGACATGATGGATAAGTTTGGAGTGACCATTGAAATGGCGGTATCGTTGTAGGCAATTTCTACCCCACGCTTGCCACAGGATTTTTATTAAACTTGTTGCAATGTTTTGATGTATGAAGCCTTTTAATGATGCACTAAATTTCTATCAATTCTTGAAATGAAGAATATATAATTTTTCATTTGGTTCAGAATTATTTTAAAATTCTAGGAAATTTTAAAGAAAGAAAATTTATTTATTTTTATCATAATTGAATTAATTTGGGGGAGTATGCCTAAAATTATTGATCTTTAGTTAATAGTTGATTTAGGGTACTGGAATGATTCCAATTGGTAATTCCATGTAATTCGCTGTAGTGTGATATATTTTCTTAGTCTTTAAAAAGAAAATTATCCATTATGATATCTTTTCATCCAAAAATAATTTAAATAGTCCTATCAAAACATATTCTTTTCAGCCCACAAATGATAGCTTGTCTTTTATTTATTAGAAAAAAAATTATATCCCCTTATTGACCACCGACCAATCATTCCAAATAACATCGCTTTTCTTTAATAACAATAACAAATCACCCTTCACAGAGAATCATGGTAGCCTTTAGGCAAAGAATAATTAAAATATTCGTGTCAAATCATATTCTTCTTAGCCCATTAATGACAACATTATTTTCCAAGTGAAGGAACATGAATCAACAAATTATATATCATAGGTATAGTTACTAGCATTTGTTAGAGATGGAAAGTAATGCGGGGAAGTGGGGAATGTGGAAAACAACACGCTGTTAGAAAGGGGTGTTTGATAATAGATTGTGTATTTTTTAGGCTTGATCTATTACTAATATTACAATGAGAACACATCCATCTTTTTAATTTTCAACATGCAATTGAATTTTTTCTTCCATTTGGGATATATATAAGCTTCATGAATTTAATGTCCATTTGAAATTGTGAAATTTCATGCACTTCACATTACCTTCTACATTCCCTAACTCCTCCTTCTGGCGTTCCTTTGCACCTCTTGGTGCAATTGCTAGTTTTTATTTTCAATCACAAACTTCAATGTCTTCCACTTGAACATGATTGAAAAGATGAAAAGATGGTTTGAATACAAATACCACCTGAGACATGTAAGGTGCTAGTCACAAGAAAATATGGGTCAAAAAAACATTGTACCGTTGTCACATTTATGCTGATATTAAGTCAAAGTCTTGCATTACTTACAAAACTCCGGAAAGTCTTTACATAGCAGTTATGATGATATTAAGTGAAATTCTTGCATTACTTACAAAATTACGGAAAGTCTTTGGGTAACTTTCCAATGTGCCGAAGTGGATATTTATTTTCTAAGACTTATTTTTCATGACATGGTGCTACTTTTTAATATTTATTATAGTCGAAGTCTAAACAAATTCAGAATTCCGGTAAGATTGTGAAAAATTCTGGCAAATGTTTTTTAAAATCTAAGTTGCACTGGTTAAGCTTCAATATTTTGGATGCCCTAATGGTTTTTGATGGTGGTGAATCCATTTCCACCATAAAAAATTCAATTCAAACACTCCAGCTACATGATGTTTTGAAAACAAAATACAGGATTCTGACAAAAAATCTCTATCCGAGCTATTTTGTTGGGTTTGTAGACAACTCCTTTATTTTTTACCATAAAATTATGATACTTTGGACTGACGGCATTACTAATTATACAAATTTGACTAGTGAGATGTATTGAGGACATCGCCATTCGGAAATTGTCATTCAATGTTGTAGATGAACAGAAGTAAGTTGTAAATGAGGGGGTTATGTCACTTCAACGGGGTTTGAAATTGTTATTTTTTTTAACATTGAGAAAGTACATCATAATTTAGTTGTGAAACTAATGATTTTGATTGATTCATCACTCTTATTTTATAAGGGGAAAGCTTTAGCTCCTCCCATATTCTTTTAGAATTTGGGTAGTTAATCTATTTCCTTATATTCCACGAAAACTAGCTCTTACCCACATAAAAGTGGTTATATATATATATATATATATATATATATATATATATAAACTACTTAATGCAAATTTATCCGTTTAATATTCTTTTACCATTTTACTTTAAATTTGGCTTATTCAAAACGCTTGAACTAAATTTACTTTGATGTGATTTTCACCAAAGATTTTACTCACAATATAATTAAAATTATAAATTAAGATTGTATGTGATAAAATTACAAGGAGGGATAGAATATGGGATAAAACAAGAGGCTCTCCATTGAGTCACCTAGAGAATGCTGAAGCACTCAACACACCCATTCATTCAATCAAAGTCTCGTACATATAAACTTACACATTAGCTCGTGGTTTGAAAAAATCCCTAAATAATATGATCTTGTACCTAAATAGAATATCTCAATCCTAACAACAAACAACCAAATACATTAATAGATTTATACATTAATTCCAACACTCCCCCTAAATGGAAAATTTCACCCAATGTCATAGTTCTCCTTGCTTGGCTTAATATATGCATGTTGGTCTCAGTCTCAGCTAGGCTTACAATTGTACTCGATAACTGAGCTTTCATTTTTGTCTTCTTACTAAAGAGTCCATATATGTTCATTTGTCAGTGAAGTTTCATCTTCACTTTTCCTACCCTAAGATAGTGGTGGAGCTTCTCCTTCTTTTTTTGTTTTCTGCACCAGGTGGAACACTTGAACTCTTAATCTCCTCTTTCTTGATCTTGGTTGCAGGCTAACATTATTTGTACTCAATGTTGTAGGTTCTTGGGACTTATAGTTTTCCTTAATGTCAAAGAAACAACATGAGATGCTTTAGATATTTTTAGATTTGGAGGTGAAAAGGGAGAAGAATGTCACTCTTCCCCTCATTTCAGATGCCAAGAAAACCAAGGAAGGTTGGGATACCCTTGAGAGGATTTTTGGTGTAAGGGGTTGTATTGAAGTTGAAGATGAAGATCGATTTATAGCAACAAATCTACAACGAGATGAAAAGATAGTTTTATCCCATTATGCTAAGCTACAAGTGGATGATGTCTGTGAAGAATTTTTTGAAGAAGCAGAGAAGGAGCACATAGATTCTCATGAATCCCACTATGTACAGTTGCAAGTGGATGACAATTTGGTGAATCCAACAACACAACTTGTTGATGACAATTTGATGAATCCAACAATAGAGCTTGCTGATGAAAAATTGTTGAACCGAGCAATAGAGCTTGCTGAGGAAAATGAAGTTTCCATTGGAGAAGTCAATGTTGATGTAACATTTGATTATAATTTATTTTCTAATGATGACTGGATGCAGATGATGCAACAAAAACATGATATCGACATGATCCTATGTGGTAAGGTAATCCCACTTGAGTCTAAAAACAACGTGGAAGACAAACTCTCTGCAACATCACAGGTTAGTAAAGAAGTAAAAGAGACATAGAAAAAGACAGAGACTGAGATAGAGACAAAGGAAAACTAGGAAGCCCATAAAGAGAAAACAAAGGCAGAGAAGAAAACACAACAGGAAAAATCTCTCATTGTAGAGCAGGAGGAACAAAACCAATGTGGTTATGTACACGTTTTTCATTCTAACATCGATTTCTAGTGTGCAGGTACATAGAATGATTATAAAGAAGAGTTAAGGTCCTTTAAACATGGCTTGAAACACCATGCCTTGATAGAGTCTACATAGAAGCTGCATAAATGAATGTTGATGACAACTTGGATGCTGAAAACATCAATGAAATTTTCAGGAATTAGAGTCCTGAAGTGATGAAATTGTATTATGGACTCATGTTGTAGCAAAATATGGATGATGAAAAGAACACTACAGAAGATGACATGTGCAATAGTCCACATACAAGCTGATTTTGGAATAAGTTGGGACATAATTAGACAACCTAGAACAATGGAAGACCTACACAAGAAAATGAAGAAACTAAGATTTGAAGGATGCAACGAGAAGGAAAAATTGAAACAATTTAGAGGTTACGAGATCTGGAAGAAGAGAAGAAGAAAAATACGTGTAGTTAAAGTCAATTTTTTAAATTGTAAGCCTACTAGATACATAGACATATAAACATCTTATTTTAAATTTTATATGGTTATAATTAAGTGGGAGTGTTGGAGAATCTAATTCCAACCACCTTCTAGGTGTCAAAACCATCCATCCAAGTGTCCTAGTCCAGTTTAGTTCAGTCTCACTACAGTAATTTAATGTTGATGTCTCCAATGTAATCTTATTTAACTCATTTGTATTTTTGAGAAGAGAAAATATTTTCTCCACAGATTTCATTTTTTAACATCTAGCACAATTGAGAACATTAGAGAGGAGGAACACGTACTTTAGATTTCATAGAAGGCACAACTCGACTGGAATAAGACTACTGGGTAAGCAACCTCCTTTAAAAACTCCATGAAATTCACAGTTTTCCATTCAAAGAATGCATCTAGCTCTAGGAGCATTGTCGTTCCCATTCTAGTACTGGCTCTCTCGATGAATTTTTTAATAACACACAAATTCAAAGGAGCATAACAAATAAGAAAATATATGCTCTCTACTATCCAAAACTCTTAGGGTGTCATCGACGTGTTGACAACTCGAAGATCAGAGGAAGTTGCAAAGTTTACGGGTGCATCAGTATTCAACCCCGCCAGAGTACGGAACCAAGGGCACTAGAACTTGATAAGTAGTAATTAAAAAATGGTCTATGGTTCATCATATGATATCTCTGCAGAATATTTTAGGTTTTTGGGGAGCACCGCTATTGGCACGTCCTTGCAGTGTACGTTATATATTGGCCATGATAATCATCCAGGGAGGAGTTTAGTGTTTTTCCCTGAGGAAGGGAAAATATGGTCCTTAATGAGGCATAATTATTAAGTTATTTTACTAGCAATTGCACCTAGAGGTGTCGGGCATAATTATTAACTTATTTTACTAGCAATTGTACCGAGAGGTGAAAATTGATAGGAGAAGTGGGGAATGTGGAAGGAAATAGTTCATACATAATTTTGTGTAATATCATGGGGTTGTGGAAAGGGGTGTACATTGAATGACCATGATTAGAGCACCACAAGCTTAATAATAAGCTACGAAAGTGCAGAGGAGAGGGAGAAAAAGCATTTGTATATAACAGACTGACAAGTCTGAATATGCAATGAAAAAACACCTTATTTAGTGAGATAAACTACCCCACATCAAAATTTGGAGCTCCCCTTTGAGGAAGACATTTAAGATAGTGATTATGTGGAATATTTTCAACCACTATGAGGATGAGAATGGACTTCAAAGAAATCTATTGTTACGAACAATGAACACAATTAAAAAACCCATACCATGTATAGCAGGAAATAGCAAGCACTAATTTATCGCTCAGGACTCTCCATGGCTCTGAAGAACTCTTTGTTAGGAATTGAATATGAGATTCCCAAACCTTTTGGCATAGTTTTAGTGTCAATAGACATGCAATCAACACTATTAGTTTAACCATGTACTCAATCTTCTCAAACCCTCTGCTCTGAATTTGAACAAAATGATTATGCTTCGGCTTTCAAACACTATGCTTGTATCTTTAAATACTAAATATTGAGAATTTGCAGGTGTTCTTATGGTGGCCAGTGGTACATACTTGGTTATTATTCCTATTATTTCTTAATCTAGTGAACTATTAGGATAGGATGTTTTATGTCATGAAGGAAAAATGTAGATTTTTTTGTGTACTATTTTTTCTAACTTCAGAAAGATAACATATTTGGTCAAAGTGTCATTTTCTATATCACTTTACCATGGTAAACTTGGTTCACCTAGAGAAGCTGGCCATCGATGAGATCTCTGTGTCGCACGAATGTCTATAGTACAAATAAAATAAAATGAAAAAAAAAACTCAAATCTAATTTACTCACATCAATTTTTTTTAACTAGTCCATAAAGTAAAAAAAATTACAGCTCTAAAGTATGAAATAGATTCATCTTAACTTAGGGATCTATCTATGAAGCATTGAATAGGATCAAAAAGGTGGAGAGAAAAACTATTTTTTTTATTAAATACAACATGATGGTCTGAAAAGAATGACGCTCATAATTCTTTGCCAAACAATGGTCTAATCAGTTGTGATGAGACTCACATAAATCAAGATATTTGGATGCACCATCCTTGTGCAACATAAATAAGACATATCACACAACCTTAATTGTAAGTCAACATACATACCAAGATTCACCACACTTGTAATCTGCTACAAAAGTCTAACAAAAACTACAAAATCTACCTCACGACATAAAATATCCTACTACTTCACTAGATTTAGAAATAATAGAAATAATAACCAAGTACGTACCACTAGGCCACCATAACAACACCTGTAGACAAACACAGTAAATAGATACTAAACAATTAGCTCCCAACAAGTTGACCTAAAGAAATACTGAACGAAGTAGTTGTAATATAACCACAATAATATACAACTAGAGCTACAGTGCCACGACAGTAATCCAAATTTCTAAAATCCCGCCAGTCCCATTTTCACACAATTGAGACACCATGATAGATCGAGTACAATTCAACATTGGGTCATGTTTCCTACAAAAATCCTACACCCACATTGCCATTAATATCCATAAAATTTCTAAACAAACGTACCAACCCCAGTCACTTTCAGAGGTTAAAATATATGTCATATTGTTAACAACCGAAAAGAAAAAAAAAACTTGAGTGAATGTATCCCAAAATACAATTACATAGATGGCACTTGAAAGCCTTACATAATTAGTACTTTTTCAGAAATTATGAATATCTTATAAGGGCATTAATTGGTACAACTTAGTGTCCTTCATCAAATATACAACTCTCCCCTTCTATCAATCTATTATGTGTCACATCCTCCCTTTCGAAAGCATAAGATCTCTTACCAAAACACATATTTCCAGTCTCATAAAAATGTTATTTGACCAAGTAAAGAGCACTTGCAATAAAGGATTTAGCCAGCTAAAGAAAAGCTCTAGGTGCAACTTGCTCTATAGACTAGTTAAACCTCCCATGCTGTTGTGGATGAAAGTTATATCTAAATATTTTTAGTTGATCCTGCCGCAAGATTTCTTGAACTTTTTGGAAATAAACGGATAGCCATAGGACACTGTCTTCTATTTAATGGAAAGAAAACCAACCTTTGGAAAGGAAAAATCGTCGATCTGAACACCATAGAAAGTAGAACCTCCATCCAACAATTCGAAGATTGGTGTAATGGCAAGAACATTACAAGATGATCAGACTAAGTGAAATGTGAGAATTTTTTAAGCTCCCTTGAGATCAATATAACCAGGTGAACAAGGACGAGAACTGCAGAACCTTGCTCCAAAATTTTAAAATCTGTGTTTTTCCTTGGAAGAAAGAATGGACTTCCTTTCCACAAAACAAGCATGTTCACATGACTCATTATACATAAATATTAAAAAACCACTCACATCATATAATCTCCAAAAATAAGGAATCATTAGGTCTTCCTAGTGCATTTTTTTGTCAAGGAAACAAAATTTTTTTACCATCCCTTCCTTTAACACTTAGAGGCCCAACTTCTATGTATCTACTGCTTGAACTTCTTGGAAATAAACGGAAAGCCATAGGACCCCGTCTAGCATTTAATGGAAAGAAAACCAACCTTTGGAAAGGAAAAATCTTCAATCTGAACACCTTAGAAAGAAAAACCTCCATCCAACAATTTAAATACTAGTGTAATGGCAAGAACATTACAAGATTGTCAGACTAAGTGAAACGTGATAACATTTGAAGCAATTCCCTTAAGATAAATAGGACCAAGTGAAAGAGAACGAAAATTGCAGAACCTTGCTCAAGAATTTTAAGATCCATGTTTTTCCTTGGAAGAAAGAATGGACTTCCTTCCTCAAAAGAGACATCTTCATATGACTCATTATATATAAAAGCCACTCACATCAGATAATCTCAAAAATGAAGGAACCATCAGATTTTCCTGGTACATTTTCTATTTAAGGAAACAAAAAATTTTTACCATCCCTTCCTTTAACACCAAGAAGCCAAATTTCTTCGTATCTAGTACTTGATAGTACTACCTTGGATAATACAGCCCTCAGGAAAATTCGAAGTTTTTTGTAGACTGGCCATTTCAAACCCAAGATCCTGCAAAAAAAGGCTAAGATCCTTGTCACTGCACTAATTATATTGAGACTATGGCTGCTTTCCAATAAAATTACTGTCACCACTAGGGCCCACTGTAAGAGTTAGCAAAGGTTATGCCCTGATATTAAAAAATCAAAGCTAAAACTGGGCCTTGAGAAGTCAACAACATTACTCGCCAAGAGCTATAGTGGATCACCAAATACGACTTGGAATTTCTATCGGGTTCACTCAATATCTTTCACTCACGTTTGTTGCAGCCTTAATAAAATACCCATCTTTTCCATAAGCATATCACCTGAGAAAGGATAAATGTTTTTTCATACATTATTCACTTCCCTTTCCTCATAATGAGCCTACATTCTTCCCAACATTGAATGGACATGTATTCCAAAACTTATCACTACAAGGAAAAGACCCTCTAGCGGGGGTTATAAAGGAGGTTTTTAGTGTTATAAAATTGGCCAAAATTGTCAGAAAAACATTTTCTACAAGATCCGTTTATGGTTACAGAGGTTTTAGTGGAGCTTTTAATGGAAATTCAACACAACTAAAAAAAATGGGTGGCCGGAGGTTATTACGCATGTTTTTTTCATCGATGCACTACTCTAGATTTAATGCACCGGTGCGCACATGTAGAAGGCGCCCCAGGGCGGTCTCAGTTAAACGCATCGAGACGTTTAGGTGTAAAAATGCATCTGGCGTAGTGTTGGTCATACAACGCACAGGGTTGTTCTAATTGGTCTTGGGATTTGTGCGGTGCCCATAGGTCATATCAATGCATTGGTGCGTAGACTTATAGAAACGCACCGGTGCGACGTATCACAGAGAGGCATCGAGATTTATAATTGGTATCGGTATTCGTGCGGTGCCCATAGATCGTACAAATGCACTAGTGCTTATAGATACATAAATGCCCCAGTGCGCAGTATCACACAAACACACTGATATTTATAACTGATATCGGTATTTGTGTGGTGCTCATAGATCGTACAATGGCACCGGTGCATATAGACACATAAACGCACCGGTGTACAGTTACTGACATGCACCGGTTTTCATTTTGTATTTTTTAGAAACATCGACCAGTGACAGTCCAATTATTGTGATTGTTTTAAATTCATTATTCATCAAAAGTCGACACATCCTATAGAAATATTCATATTAATTACATTTTTATTAATGCATTTGAATGTGATGTTTGGATTAATTTGTTATATCATAT
Organism: Pinus albicaulis; assembly: GCA_034641835.2. Classification (NCBI taxonomy): domain Eukaryota; kingdom Viridiplantae; phylum Streptophyta; class Pinopsida; order Pinales; family Pinaceae; genus Pinus; species Pinus albicaulis. Next base: position 600,932,625 of record CM076581.1, on the reverse strand, counting down.
CATAATTATTGTAGTTTTTTAAAATTAATTATTCATCAAAAGTCTATACATATATATCTTATAACAATATTCATATGAATTAAATTTTTATTAGTGCATTTGAGAACGACAGTGGAGAACGCAATAGAATAAATTAAAACATATTTTATGATATATATATATATGAATAAGACAGTCTTTATCATACAAAATGGGACAGTTATTTGTATCCCTATGTCATTCAATTGGGACACTATGTCCATTACATTAAAAAAAATATCTGATTTCACAGACATATTTCAAAAAATAAAATGCCTTGCTTTGATATCCAAACATAGTGATCATCATTCTTCGCTTGAATTGTTGTCACTGCTAGAGCTACTTCCATGACTTGGGTTATTTTAAGGAATGTTTCGTTCACGGCATTGATTGTTTTCTTATTTTTCACCTTCCATCTACAAACATAAAAATAAACTGAAATGAGTGTATATACATTGGTGAGAATAATGAAAAATGCAATATTAAATAATATACATCAATGTAAATCGAAAAGAAAAATAACGTACCATAGCAACAATTGACTCATAAAATATACACATTCTTTCAAAACCATGTACCATGCCATCTTTCAAAATTTCATCTGTTGGCGCAGTTCCATAATTTGTTTCCTGCAAGTTTTATACCCCATAGAAAATCATATATTTAATATAAAAGATGGTTTTGTTCCATTAATTGTAGACGGAGCTAAGTAAAATAAGATCGATAGATCCTTACAAATTCCATAATTAATTTCTGATATGCCAACATATACTCACAACCCATATTTTACCCAATTTCAATCAATTCGTCTAATGGTTCTTCTTTCTATGTTAGCACTTGTTTGAAGACATTCAATGATGATTTTTGTAAAACAACTTAAAAAATACAAAAATGAAATCTAGTTAAGTTGCTATAAGGAAGTAGCAATTACTCACAAACTTAGAGATCAACCCTTTTCTTCCTTGTCGTCTTGTTTTATGTGCTGAATGGGTTCCATTTTCTTTTCTTTTCTCCAAGAAAATTCTTGAAAATTAATATTTAATGCTAAATTGTTTATTAATTGTACCTAATGATCGAAAAATTCAATGATTACATATTACATTTGAAGCACGTTGTTGTTGATATGGCTCCTCCTGCGATGCAATTTTTTCCATTTCTTTAACCATCTCCTTGTACACCTTTTTGGTCATTCCTACTAGCATATTTTTGATATCAGCTCGTTCATCTTTTGAGATTTTCATAATCTTCCTGAAAATGTAACATGACAATAAAATATTTAATTTTTATGTTGATATATGAAAAGTAAATATAACAAAAGTGATATTTATAAATAATTCTAGACAAACATTTAAAGGAATATTACTTTTTCATCCCTTCTTTTTTGTTGTTGTACATTTTTTCTATTAAAAGTCTGACATGTCCCATTGACCAATTCTCTGGAAACTCTTCCTGTAGTTTAGATAAAATTTGGTTCTTGAAATCATTGGATTGATTTTTGTATTGTCAGTGGAAAGAACGTCTATACATTCATTCCACTAGATCTCTCAAACTTTTGTAAAAGTTTTTCCCCCTTTCGTTAACTTCCAGCACCACTCTAGATGAGCTAAGGATAAATTCATTTTCATTTGCATGTTCAATTTTTTTTTCTTTTCTTAGAAAAACATTCATTTTCTGAGTTGTTGGTCCCTGTAGAAAATTAAATAGATGTGAATTAATAGACTGTTTGACACATGTTATCTAATAATTTTAAGTATATTATTAATGATAATTAAAAAAAGAATCTCATATTGGATTGATTCGACTAAAAAACACATTCAAATTTGCTACATCATCTGATCATCATGATCATGATCATCTAATAAAACACAAGCATTGTATAAGATCATCACAACAAAAAAATCAAATATACATCTCATGTCAAATAACTGCTATCACATACACATCTATCTACAAGTTGCACATTAAATGAACATATCTAACAAGACCTAACAATATGCACATTATGATGATCACCGACATGAAAATTAAGTACAACTACAACATGAACATAAAATAGATGGAACATATATATATAATTTAACAATGTTAAAAATATACAACTATAATATAAATGTCATGGATCAGCTGGTGGTAGTACAACATCAATGGCAGTACAAGTGGAGGCCTGCTCAGTAAATGGTGCAGCCTCGATGGTTGATGATCGAGCCTGCTCATGATCATGACTAGTATTGATGGATCGATCAGCTGGTGGTAGTACAACATCAATATAAGCAGTAGTAGTGGAGGCCTGCGCAGTCAATAATGTAGCCTCGACGGTCGATGGTCTAGCCTACTCATGATCATGACTAGTATTGATGGATGCTGCAAGCTATTTACTGGATGTGGCCGATGGTCCAGCCTCATCTCCTTGATGACTTCTAGATTCTGCTAGTGGAGCCTCATTCTCATTAGGCACAACACGAGGTGAATAATCATGAGATGATGAGTCACTGCTCGCGGACTGTCCATCACGTGTTGCAGCTTGACTATGCCTATAATGTGCAACAATCCTCCTCAGTCGCATAATAGCTATCGTAGCTTCTACGATATGCTGCATCAGGCTGTACATGTCATGTAGCATGCCTCTCCACATCCATAAAAGCTTATCATCGGCCTATATGTCTTTGTAATGAGCAGGCCTGATGCCCGCCTCAATAATCAATGCCTTGAGTTGGTTTCCCAAATCCATCCTATATCGATTATCAAGTCAACCGCGCCTAGCAAAAGGCAGTACCGGTGCACCAGCAGGAGCATGTCTCTCTGCACTAGCCTCATCCTGATCGTGATCCTCGGCATCGGCCATGTCTTGATCGTCATCAGGATCGACACCTAGATCATGTGGTGGTTTCGGCATCTCCTCGCCATCAAAAGAGCCAATGTCTACAAAATATATAAAAGTACACAACAATAATTAGACAATTTCATTACACAATTTAATAAAAAAAAAGTTAAAGAACATGCTATAATAAATATAAATAAAACAGTAATATTACCTCTATCATCTGGCGGCTCATCATCTGTGAAGAGGATGTTGGCAAGCCCTTGCCAATCTAATCCAGCATAAGGACATGGGACCATAATGAAGGGGTGCAGCTTGTCAACATTGGCTAGTAAGTTTAGTGCATCATGCAATATCCTAGCTGGAAACATGGTCTCTCCCCTCTTGGGCATCATCTTCCCCCACATGTGCATCCGGGCCTCCAACATCAGCCTATGAGGCTGTCGAGCAAAACTAGGCCTCATCTCTAGAAACCTCTCAAAAAATAAACAAAACTACTCTGAAGAAAAAGGGAAGTTGACCGTCCCTTGTGCATGAGCACGACATCTATCTAAGACCATACAAAACTACCGCAAAAAAATGGCAGACCACCTGACAAGTCGTGGCTCCTGTACTAAAGAATCAACATTATATAAAATTGAGCAACTAATGCGTTGCCCATCACTGGTGTTGTGAGAAATAGTCGAAATGATAAGTGAGAGGCATTGCATGTCCTGTCTACCAAATGCACCTATACGTAAATGACCTCCAGGTACCTGAAACTCTACAGTAGACAATACATCTACTCCAATGTATCTCTGGGAGTAAACTAACTGACTCCCTGCTACACAACCAGCAGGAACCTCTGGGAATGAGGGAAAATCCACCCCTCTCCTCGATAGTCCTGTAATAATATAAATATCCTCCTCAGTGGGTATGTACCACTAGTCAGGACCAACCTGGAAAGCATGTCGGTGGGCATTCCACCTGCGGATAAGATATCTCAAAAACACACTATGGGCCTTTAGGGAAGTAGCCTCCTCATAGAACTTGAGGAGGCCTACCTGTTTTAGAATCCCCTAGGTATCTGCCATAATAGGGCAATGGTATGCATCTCTCTCCCTCTCTCATGCCTCTGACTGGCGAATCATGTCATACTACTCTCCTTGTTGTTGTTGTTGTTCCTCCTCTTCTCTCTGAATCATTGACATATTAATTTTTTTTTTATGAAATCAGACATGTATTTAGGAATATACATATATGTATGTATATATATTTTTGAAAAAAAAAAAGCAGACTTGTCAGTGCGCCACAAAAACAGTCACGCACTGATTCCGGTGCGGCTTGTGTTTGTAGCGCACCGGTGGCGGTGCCCTAAATGAAATACAACACACCATCCTCATTGCAGCTCAAATTTTTTTCAAGCACCGTTGACTATATATGATGTCAGAATAGCGGTGCATTGACTAAAATATATGCCTTGGAGCATATATTCATGTCAGTGCACCGACTTCCTAACAATTACATAGTCAACAGTGTGGTACTTTACCTGGCCACACCGTTCACCCTTTCGGAATGTCGAATGCGGTGTGCTAACAGACACCGGGGCGGATAATTCTGTCAACACATCGCACTACTATTCCCATGGTCAATAGTGCGACTGGCTAAATGAGTGCACTGCATTTTATTTTTTAAATTTAAAATAATGTGAGGCACCTTTCGGTGTCGCCCCGGAAATGGTGCGGATAATGTTAGCACCGGTGGCGGTGTGGCCTGTAAATTTTATAGGCAGCACCACTTACCCGTGCGACCCGAACGGCTCGGGCGTACCACGCGACAATTTTTTTCTTCTTTCTTTTTTAATAGTTATTTTTAAGGTTATTTCAAATTCTAATCTGCTAAAAAGCTTAATTATGGAAAAACTAGAAAAATACTTGTACATTTCGCCGTCGAGGCAGCATATTGGCTGTAGAATTTGCAAAAGAAAATTTGCCCACCTTTTTTCAAAATGCAAGATGGAAATTGGTGCCAATGCATAGCAACAGTGTGTGCAATGGTGCAATGGGAGCACCGATGTCAGGGTGGCTCAGAGAAGGGGATATGGCACCGGTGCTTGAGAGCTCTGGAGCACTAAGGAAAGTGAAAAATGCAATTTTTTTGTTGTAATTTTTTTTTATTTAACCCTGTTCTAGTGCACGGGGTTTTCTCGATGCACTAGTATGCTTTCTTACAACCGCAGCAAGCGGTGTCAGATTTGTCGTGTTGTTTATGGTGCACCGGGGCGGTTCCCTAACACTGCACTGGGATGTTTCTGTTTTGGCGCGATGTTTTGATGATGCACTAGGGCGGAATATTCGTAAAGCACCGGTGCGGAATAGTCGTAAAGCACTGGTTTTTTGGCCATAATTTTTTTTTTTTATTTAATGCTATTCCGGTGCGTGCGTTTTATAGGCACACTGGTGCTCTTTGATAAGAACGCACCGACACATTTATTTTTTGGTGCGGTGTTTTATGATGCACCGGCACAGAAGAGTTGTGAAGCACTGGTGCGTTATAGTAATAGGATGCCCCGGGCGGGTATGTACGTCATGCATGGTGTCTGGTGTGCCAATGTTTTGTCTGCACCGGTGCTTTCTATGGTAGAGCACACCGATAATTGAGAGCTCAGGAGCACTGAAAAAATGAAAAATTTGGTTTTTTTGCCGTAATTTTTTTTTTTTTATTTAACCCATTTCCAGTGTGCATGGTTTATAGGTGCACCAGTTCTGTTTCTTACGAACGCACCAGTCGGTTTGTGCTTTGGCGCATTATTTTATGATGCACCGGTGCGGTTTCTTAATACCGCACCGAGTGGTTTCAGTTTTGGCGCGATGTTTTATAATGCACCGACGCGGAAGAGTTGTGAAGCACTGGTGCTCCACAATAATATGACTCATCGGGTGGGTGTGTATGAAGTGCACGGTGTCTGGTGTGCCAATGTTTTGTGTGCACCGGTGCTCTCACGTTTCAGGAGTACCGATGCGATATTGAATGATAAGCGCACTGAGAAAACATCCGCGAAACCCTCCACCCGCCAAAATCCTCTAGTAACCTTCGCTAGAAACGGATGTATGGGGTATTTTTCTATGGAGTTCCTCAAAAACATCTGTTAGAGCGTCTTTTCCTTGTAGTGTATTCAGGAACCTACTTCATCACTTTCTCATATCAGTAAGGAAATTGGGACTTCAAAGAATAATATCAGTTATTCAAGACGTTACTGAGGAGTTTATTGCCCTGAAGATTTATTTCTGCATAAAGGAATGGTTTGTGAAGGAAAAATCCAGAATTCTACTCTCTTATATGGGAGTGTACAGTGTTGCTCTACATTTAATATAAATGTGTTTAGGAAACAAATCAGCAATTCCAAACCGCTAATAATATGCATTATCCTTCAAAAGTTCCCTATTTCAGGTTCCACATATACAATAGGTCAATATTGTGAGCCATTGCATGTCCATCTTTGTGGTTACACTTTGCAACAGTTTGAGACATAAACACATTTTTCAAAATTGAAATTAGAGGCTCACTTCCCACCTGGAAGTTAACAATTTACTATCACAAAGATATTTCCCACACGGTCATTCTACTCAACAATGCAGAATGACTTGTACTTAACATCACAAAACCAACTAATACCAAAAACAAAATTTGTGTACTTTAGCCATATATTGGTGCAACCTTTTCTTAGTTTATGTCTTAGAAATAATATACTAGATATTAATAAAATCGGCGTTTTGGCATACTAAATGTGATGAGAAAAATAAAGCCAACCTCTCAAGGGCATTTTAAAAGGAAACACATTCTAACTGTCCTAGAAACTCTGGACTCCATATTTTTTTTTGCTTGAAATTCTTTGTCCACAAGAAATAGAACTTCAATAATCGCCCTACAAAATATAATAATAAAAAGGAAATATATAAAAAAACTAAAGACTTTAATATATAATTTTGCATGGAAACTAAATTCTTTGATTTAATTCATGATCAGTGGAAACCTTACATTCTTTCACGATAAACTAATTAGCGACGAAGATAAATACAAAAGAATTGCACTACCTGTGTGTATTTAAATAGTTGCTCCACATTTTTTATCACTCCTCCACAAATCCAAGCACTTGAAATTTCCCTGTAAAAGCTCTGGACGAACCTCACTTGTTCGAGTCACAACCCCACTTACAGATACCAGTTTCCCAATTTTAGCTGAGGTTAAATCTCTTAGCCTGTGAACATGCAAAGCCCCCTGTAAGAATCCAAATAATCTCATGTTTCACTAAGTGATGAAAGAAGCATGCTGCCTTTTGTTTAGATCTATTCTACACGCACAAGTGAATTGTGCCATGTGATTAAATGCTAGTAGTCTCAAGTGTAAACCAACTTTTTCGTCAAGATAACACGATATTTTTTCGTAAACAGAAGGAACTTGCAGATATTGCAGAAACCCAAAAGATCTTGGCCACTACTTGTAGGGTTGCCCGTTTGCTAAGGAGGTCTCGTATTGGATACAAGATTCTTTTACAAATATGATAACGTCATCAATTTACAAGTAAGCTAGTAAGCTGTCAATGGGGTGCTTGATGCTGCCACAAACCTGTCTAGAGCTTTTGACAGGTAACTGGGATGGCCATACTACACTTCCCAAAGTCGCAAAGATGTGCCAGAACTTTGGAAGATTTACCGAGAGAAAGGGCCACTGAAGCTAATTGATTTCAGACTGTATAGCTATCCAATCTTTGGCCCGTCTATTTGCCTTTAACCTCCAAAGCACCCAAAAGACAAATAGTGGGCTACAAGCATGGCGATGATAAGCCCAAACAAACAAAACCTCACACGGTCCCTACCAGTTTCAGAAGCCATATCTTGCTCAATCTGAGGATCATCTATATGAAATACAAAATCCCAATTATTTCTCAGGACGCAGAATGAGATCAAATGCGTTGCAATTGGCAACGATGACTGATAGAGAATGAATGTGGCTCGAAGTATTTTCCAGTCAGAATTTGTTTAGTCAAAAGCCTATTGGCCTGGTCTGTTAGGTGGATTCCATCCCAAATGATATAAGAGGCGAGATCTAACTAGGAGCCCACCGTCACAGACTTTCCATTCACAATACTTGCCATTTACAGTGCCCGTGAGTCCACATTGTGCAGACCTGGTGAAGTTGCATTTTCCTCCAACTCCACAACAAGCTTGAGTGGTGGCCTTGAATCCTTAGTTAGAAGGGTTGGCAAAGAAATCATAGATTATGTCATATTGATTGACATAGAAAATGTCAGTTCCCCGAAGCTGCTTGCACAGAAGAGCGAGTTGTTCTTGAAGTTTCGTTGTATAATTTCACAGCGTCATTGTATGAAATCGAGCATCTGTATTTATCAAAATCGTTGGGTGTGTGACTGAAGTAACTGAGCCAGAATGGTCTGCAATCTTGAGGCGAAACATTCTTCACAAGAATTGTTTGCGCACCCTGATCCTGCAGCCCCTGTACAGCCACTGCAACAGACTTGGCAACCTTGGGAAGAATGCTATAGAGCAACCTAGAAATGGGAGAGTTTAAGGCTTCTGTATGCATGCTGATGGTGTCCAGAACATGTAGCTTGAATACCTTGAACCGAAGAACCATAAGAATCAATGCCGAACAATAGCAGTAAAAGCGAAAAAGTTTTCTCCATGTTCGAACCTTGACACCACTGACTGCAATCCCAACGCCTGTGGGAAGTAATACTATGGTTACCTTTGGCGACGGCCTGACAGAATGCTCTTCAATGCTGCAAAAATAGATATGGTGGAGGATGGCATGAGTACAGAATCGTCGTAGGTATGGAGGATGGTGTGAGTACAGAATCAACTGTCATAGGCAGCTATGCGGAAAATGTGGTATACAACTGGTAAATTTCTATTAGTTGGAAAGAAGAACACGTGGAAAATTTTAATTTGTTAGAAGGGCGAATATCAGCCCACCTCAAGTTAGCAATGAAAATGCCTATCGACGTAAATATGGTTTTTAAACCTCAGATTTATGGCCCCTCTCAAGAAATATCTTCTTATCTTTATTTTCGGGTTTGTATGTACAAACACATACAAACCTTTTCCTTTTCCTGTTTTTCTTTTAAAGTTTTTATATATGATAACAAGTGATGGTAAACAAGATTAATAGCCGCAACCTAATATAGTCTCACATTTTTATTGTTAATTAATTGATTAATTAATACAATCTTCATGTTTTTGTTGGAAAATTAATCTCAACCGCCACTTTTAATTTTCTGACAACAACCATTCCTCTTCAGAGAAGGACATCACATAAATGAAGTTCTGAACATAAAGACAATTACACATTCCGCAACATATTAAATTATTAACATCATGTGTATTAAATTTTGACAGTCATGAATTAAATGTCTTAGATATATATGTTTTGATTATACGTGGATGTAAGTCTCGAAAGACAAGAACGAGAAAACCATGGAGCAAATTTTGGTGGGCTCATTAAAACAACAATTACAGGTTTTACTATGTGTTACTCCGCAACGCCTGGTGAATGTAAATCTCAGTAAGAACATCTGTTTTACTGCTGAAGTATTTTTAGTTGGGATTTGATTGTAAAAATTACAAGTATGTGTTTTAACGCAACAACTCTATTTTACTTTATTGTTAGTTGGGATTTGATTGTTTGATTATATTTGCTCCAGTGTAACACCTTGTTTAATGTTAACACTAAACTTAAATATTTTTCCTGATACATTTTGAAAAGATAACGAATGGAGTATTCGTTAACAACATTTTCAATAATTATTTGTGATGTTTCAAAAAGAGTTAATGAATAAATTTTCTTAAGTAAAAGAAATAAGTAACTGATTGGTAAAATGTTTACAAGATACCTGGGTAAAAAGGGTGGAGACAGTTCTAACAGATACCATTCCAAGAAAGGATTTAGGGAAAAATCCTGGAAAGGAATGGGGTTTTGTGCAGAAGGAAGAAAGGGTGAAGCAAATGGGACATTTGATATGAGTAATCCAGAGCTGCCGATGTTATCAATGGAGCTTAGTTAACACCAGGAAGAAGAAAAGACTGGATTGAATTCCTGAGGTCTACACTTATGGTCTCAGTAACACCTAGACCTTGGTGAGGAGCAAGGGGGAGCTGAGGACGTAATCACCTCGATGGTTGGGAGAACCATCAGTCTTTAGAGGAAAATCGCCAGGAATTAGGTACTATCATATCTATGAGTTCTGGTTATTTTTTTATTCTTAAGTAGGAAATAATTCTACAGTTACTGGTTATTTCGTACAGTGCTAGTGAATGCCAAATTTAAATATCTGTGTGAGATGAATTTAAATGGTAGTATTGTGCGAGAATTGTCAAAACTAACTTATGTACAAATTCGTAGAATATGCTAAATAGATCCAATTTTTACTAAAGGAGAAAACTAAACATCATTGCAGCAAATGATATGAAAATAGAAAGAACCTTCTTTTAGATTATTCAATGAGAAAGTATAAGAAAATGCCCGCTTAACAAGAGAATAGAAAATAATGCATAAACTATTCAGATTGTAGTAGATACCAAACCCTTTTAGAAAATGTAATAAGGTGGAGTTTTAAATAAGAACCAATGCATATTTCCACCGAAGGTGGTGCCAACTGTTACATAAAACCTTGCCAAAGGGTTTAGAACCCGAATTCCAAAGGGAAGGGATTGGGTTCCTGTCCCAAAGGAGGAGGGCTAAAAAGAAAACTATTTACATAGATGAATTTATAAAACTGTATAACAAGTGCAGAGAAAAGAAAACTATTTACATAAAGGAATTTATATAACTGTATTAACAAGTGTAGAGAAAAGAAAACTACTCCTTTTAACAATTGAGACATGAAATAGGAAACAATATTCACTATGGAGATACTTTGACCAAAATGACAGAGAGACTGTAACTCATTTCGAAATATATGAAAAATAGAGGAAAATAAATTTACATCTTATATATATAAAAGAAGTAAATAGTCATTCATATGACAGTGTAAAAAATAAAAAATTCATGCATAAGCATTCGAGGGCATAGCCTGACTGCAAAAAAATGAAAGAAAGACTTTCCTATATTATCCAAGCTAAATGTAAGATTGCTCCAGACAGAACATGGCTAGGAGGCGAGCTATGCTCATGTCATCCGTACCCTTAAAAAGAAATAAATGACTACAACTTAGAGGGGAGAAAACCCCTCGCCAAAACAACAACCTGCAACCAGGAGGAGTGGATTGGTCTTAGGTGCAGAGCGAGATATTTAACCCTAAACCCACTGCCTAGAAATGACCGTGCTTACCCGGGACGACAAGGCATATGCAGGCGAAGTTGAGCACTCCGGCTAGCAGCCGCAAATTGAGCAAACAAACTGTCATTGTTACGGCTGGTGGGAAACCCGAACAATAATGTTAGCTAATGAGAAAATAAGCTAGTCTGTACAAGCCTAGAAAGGAAAAACATAGTAGGTTTAACAATATATTTGGAAATTACCTGGAGGCGGAAGTGTTTCCAGGAAAATCGTTGTTGCGCACCTGTTGGGCTCATCTGCAACCTCTTTGATAGGCTTTCAGAGTAAGCCGAATCCCATCACAATGGGTAAGGGTTAAATGAAAATTTCAAAGCCAAAACCAAAAACAAATAAAAGAGCAATCATTTACACAACAGTGAATCGTGAATAGATTTGAAACTGTAGCATGCAAAGGAAGCCAAGAAGCGGCGAAGGAAGGCTCACCTTGGAATGAAGATAAACTCTGTGGAAACTCCAATAATGGTACCATAGCTCCCAAGCAGCATTCTGTCAGGATGGGCGTAGATACATATAGGTGTTGCAGAGCCAATAGTAGACCAGGCGGCAGAAGAATGAGGAATGAGTCAGAAGTATATGGTGGGTGGTTACCCTAACCACCCCCTTCCCCTGATTCCACTACCGATCTCTCAAGATCTGGCACAGAAGACCCAGATGGAGCCTCGAAAGAAATGAAGGACAAGTATCATCAAACCTCATGCATTAATGATTTAGAGTACAAAGGACAAGGGATTGATTAAATAATTTGTGCAGAAGGATTTCACATTTGATAATCATATAGGACAGGTAAATCTCACCAAACATACTATAGTCTTGTTATTGTAATGCTCAGCCTATTGGTGACAAGGCACGGATCGTAAAATCAACCTTTTTCAAACCATGGAAATACATGCTTTAAATGATTGTTTCCTTTTTAATTATATAACACGTAAGTATATATTATGGAAATCGAGTCTTTCTCATAATATGATAGGTATGCCTATGTTGAATAATATTCATGATAAACATGTAAGTAAAGTTGATGGGCATAGCGTTGTATACAAATGGATTAGGAATTCTTAGGTTGCATTTCGAAGTAATAGTAATTTTTTTATGTATATTTGAACTGGTTTAAAGTTGAATAGTTGTTACAAGTGGTATCAGAGCGTGGTTACATGCTAGGCCAGATAGGCCAAACAAAATCGCGGGATAATTCTTCATTAGATATTATCTCTTTTTCATAAAGTTTGAATGTTGGATTTGTGCAAAGATTAGGAACATATTTGTGCCAGAGCTACAATGAGGAGGGGCTCTAGTCATTAGACACCTAGAAACACTAGGGAAACCCATCCTATGACCAACCCAGAGGTTAATCCCGAAATGTGGGTGTAGTTAAGCATAGACCAGCACCAACAAACCAGTAGAATGCTGGCAGACCAGCAACAATAGACAAACAGATTGCTTGAGACTGTGTAGCAACTCCAAACATAGATGCTCAAAGTTCAGGTTGACAATGAAAGATTGATAATAGAATAGGAAAATATATTAAAAAGTCTATCAGACTAGTAGAATCAACCCAATTTAAAACCTAGTCCTGAGAGGAACACTCTGGAGGAAGGAGAATAGCAGCAAGCCTTGCATGATAATCTAGAAGGCAACAGAACAGCATGAAGTAATAATAGTTGAACTTACCATAAGGCTGAATCTGGAAATGTTCTGGAACAACAAGAGTTGAAGAAACAAAAAGTAGAGTTACAGGTGAATTCAGGAAGATTAAGCCCCCCACCTTCGATGGATAGGCTGAAGATATGGCAAAAGATTGGATCATAAATATGAACAAGTACTTTCAAGTGTACGAGTATAATAGTAAACTGAAAGATCATTTAGCCATTTAACAACTGCAGGAGAAAGAAACATTGTGGTGGGAAGAGGTTAAGAATGTGCATGGAATAGAATACCAAAATGTAACTTCAGATGAGTTCCAACAATATTTCAAGGATAAGTATCTCACGAAATGTTTCTACGATGAAAATTCACGAGAATTTCATGATCTGGAACTAGCACAAAAGTCCATGGATGATTTTGTTACAAAGTTTACTTATTTATTACGATATATACCATATCTACGCTATGAGAAGGCGAAAGTTCAGTGGTTTCTGAGTAGTTTGCCATTACATATGAAAGAAAATATTGAGTTCGTGAACCCAAGGACTATGGATGAAGTCATAATGAAAGTACGTATGCGCTATCAGTAGTCCAAAGTTAAGGGTGAAGTTGGGAAAAATTGGCCACCTCGGAAAGGGCAGAAAAGTTTCAGCAACAACAAAAATAATAGATCTAGAAACTACTGGAGCACTACAAGGAACCCACTGAGTAAACAGAATGGAAGAATTCAATCGAAGACCAAATGGGTTGGTGAAGAGCGGCATACATAAGCCTCTAGCAAACCTGATATTGGGCCATCTCAAAAACCTTTGTTGCAATGTTGGGGTTGTGGGAGACATATTATTTTAAAAACTGTCCTCATCGAGGAAGAAGTGAGGTGGCCAAAAATTTGCAAGGGGCATTGATTGTGGGGGACATGGCATGGAACATACCCAGAATCAACGCATCTCTAGAAGATCTGCAAGTAGACTACCATCTAACCATGATAGATTAAGAAGGTATGATACAAACCCAATCTGTTTCTATTTTAGTTGATCTCAGGGCCAGCTTGAGCTATATACACCCTCGTATAGTAGAAATTTGTAAATTATAGAACCAAAATTTCAAGAATCCATGGTTAGTCCAGCTGTCTACAGGGGAAAAAAGACGGGTAAATGCTAAAGTGCCAGAATGTGAGTTGAGTTTTGGGAATCAACACATTTTTGTGGAACCCAACATTTTACCCCTGGGATCTTATGATGTATTACTGGGGATGGATTAGTTGGAGTGGCACTAGTCATTAGTGGACTGTAAGGACAAAGTTATCTACTTTAAATCAAGGGATGGAACAAGACAGGAACTGCAAGGCATTAAAAATCCATTACAGTTGCGGCCTATTACAACATCTTAATTGAGTAAATGCATAAGGAAAGGATGCCAACTCTATGCTATACAAGTGGGATTCACCAACTCTGAGAATAAGACTCTTTTGCTGGAAAACATGCCTATTGTGCAAGAGTTCCAGGATGTTTTTCCTGAGGAAATTTTGCGGCTGCCACCTAAAAGGGACATAGACTTTACTATAGAACTAATACCCAAGGCAACACCCGTATCCCAAACTCCTTACAGAATGAGTGTGCTAGAATTAACCGAGTTAAAAATGCAGCTACAGGAATTAATAGATAAAGGCTACATTCAGCCAAGTGTGTCCCCATGGGGAGCACCAGTGTTTTTCGTGAGAAGGAAAAATGGCACTATGCGCATGTGCATGCATTACCAAAAGCTCAACAAATTAACTGCTAAAAATAAATATCCCTTACCACGCATTGATGACCTGTTTGACCAAGTAAAAAGAGCTACAGTGTTCTCCAAGATTGACTTAAGATCAAGATACCACCAGATCCAAATCAAGGATGAAGATATAAGAAAAAAAACCTTTCGTACCTGGTATGGCCATTATGAGTTTGTGGTGTTACCTTTTGGGTTAACTAATGCACCAGCCACCTTTATGAGTTTAATGCATGGAATCTTTCGCCCGTACTTGGATAAATTCGTTCTGACTTTTATTGATGATATATTAATTTACTCCAAGATTATGGAAGAACACAAGGAGCATTTTTGCATTGTATTGAAGATGTTAAGGGAACATCAACTCTATGCTAAGTTTAGTAAGTGTGATTTCTTTAAAGAACAGATTCAATATTTGGGACATGTGATTTCGGCGGAGGGGATTGCGGTTGACCCGGAGAAGATAAAAACCATCATGGAATGGAGGGTACCAAAAAACGTGGCAGACATACATTCATTTATGGGTTTGGCTGGCTATTATCGACAATTTATCAATGGATTTTCCAAAATAGCCTTTCCCATCACTTCCTTGCAGCAAAAAGGAAGAGTCTTTAAATGGACTCAGGAATGTCAAAATAGTTTTGAGTTACTGAAGGAACTGTTAAGTACTGCTCCCATTCTGGGGGTAACAGACCTGAGTAAAGAATTTGAGGTCTGCACGAATGCTTGTAAGGAGGGGGTAGGAGCAGTTTTGACTCAGGTAGGGAGATTCATAGCTTTTGAGTCCAGGAAGCTGAAGGAGCATGAGCAGAGGTATTCCGCCTATGATTTGGAACTAACTGCAGTGGTACATGCATTACGAATATGGAGACATTACCTGTTGGGGAAAAGGTTCATGCTGAGAACTGACCATAGCAGTCTAACTAGCTATTTTAAATAGGCTGACCTAAATGCATGCCAAGATAGATGGAATTATTTCATACGTGAGTTCAATTTTAACATTCAGCATGTGAAGGGTAAAGTAAACTGAGTGGCATATGCACTACAAAGGAAAATGCATGGCATCTACGAACTCTACTTCAACCAAATTAAGTTCAAGTTTCAAGACCATATAATGGAAGCAACTAGTAAGGATCCTGAATACCGGTTCCTTTGGCAGTAGGCAAAAACAGACAAGGAGCAAAGGAAACAGTCTGATTTTGAACTCAATGATAAGCAGTTTCTGATTTTTCGGAATAGGATATATATAGAAAACCAAAAAAATCTAAAAAGAGTTATCCTTGATGAGTATCACCATATTCCCTATGCTAGACATCCAAGATACCAAAACATGATAACTACTATTAGGAAGGATTATACCTGGCCTGGAATGTGGAAGGACATTGCAGAATATTTGACCAAGTGTCTAGAGTGTAAGCAGATCAAGGTTGAACATCAACATCCCATAGGATTGCTTCAACCCATTCCTATACTAGAGTGGAAGAGGGAGGTCATCTCCCTTGATTTCATCACTAGACTACCAAGAAATAAAAGGCATAACGATTCAATTATGGTGGTAGTTGATAGACTCAACAAAGTGGCACATTTTATTCCTGTCCAGTCTACCTATAATACGATACAAAATGTTGACATCTTTATGAGGGAAATTTTCAGATTACATGGTATTCCCCGAATAGTGATTTCAGATCATGATGTGAAATTCACTTCGACATTTTGGAAGACGCTATTTAGTGGCTTGGGGACACAAATACAATTTAGTACTACTTATCATCCTCAAACTGATGGGAAAACAGAAAGGGTAAATTAGATTCTGGAGGACATGCTACACATGTATCTAATGCAACAGCCAGTAAAGTGGGAAGAGTATCTACATCTGGTTATATTTGCTTACAAGAATGGATACCAAGAATCTCTTAAGATGAGCCCCTTTGAGGCATTGTATGGGAGGCAATGACAGACTCTGTTGAACTATAGTAGTCTAGAAAATAAAATGATTCTTGGACCAAACATGTTCGAGGAAATGGAACGTGAAGTAAAGAAAATCAGGCAGAACTTGAAGGTTGCTCAGGATCGGAAAAAATTATATGCTGACAAAAAAAGGACTTTCCAAGAATTTTTGGTTGAAGATCACATGTATGTAAGAATAAAACCAAAGAAAATCACACTGTGGTGGAACACGTGTGCCAAGTTTGCCCCCAGATATTGTGGGCCATTCAAATTTTTGGAAAGGATAGGACCAGTGGCCTAGCGACTAGCTCTACCAAGCCATATATTGGTACATAACATGTTTCATGTATCATTATTGAAACGTTATGTACATGACCCCAAGCATGTTATATAGTGGCAGGGTATACATGTAAGTTAACAAATAATTATGATTGTGATAAAAGTAAAGATTTCTGATTTGAACTAATGATACAATTGTGACCTGCAGGTAGAACTAAATAGCGAGTTCCTAGTAGAACCGCAACATATTCTAGAACATAGAGAAATAATGCTCTGGAGGCGATTCATCCCCCAAATTAAAGTGTAGTGGAAGCACTTTGTCCCAGAGGAGGCTACTTGGGAGGACGAACATATTATCCAACAAGCCTATCCAGAGTTGTTCTAAATAACACCAAGGATAGTGTTTGCCTCGGCGGGGGAAGATGTAACACCTTGTTTAATGTTAACACTGAACTTAAATATTTGTCCTGATACATTTTGAAAAGATAACGAATGGAGTATTTGTTAACAAAATTTTCAGTAATTATTTGTGATGTTTCAAAAAGAGTTAATGAATAACTTGTCTTAAGTAAAAGAAATAAGTAACTGATTGGTTAAATGTTTCGAAGATACCTGGGTAAAAAGGGTGGAGATAGTTCTAACAGTTACAATTCCAAGAAAGGATTTAGGGAAAAATCCTGGAAAGGAATGGGGTTCTGTGCAGAAGGAAGAAAGGGTGAAGCAAAGGCAATATTTTCTATGAGTAATCCAGAGCTGGCAATGTTACAAGTGGATCTTAGTTAACAGCTGGAAGAAGAAAATACTATATTGAATTCGTAAGGTCTACACCTCTGGTCTCAGTAAAAACCTAGACCCTGGTGAGGAGCAAGGGGTGAGATGAGGACGTAATCACCTCGCTTATGGTTGGGAGGACCATCAGTCTTTAGAGGAAAATCGCTAGGAAATAGGTACCGTCGTATTTATGAGTTCTATTTAAGTTTTTATTCTTAAGTAGGAAATAATTCTATAGTTACTGGTTATTTCGTGCAGTGCTAGTGAATATCAAATTTAAATATCTATGTGAGATGAATTTAATTGGTAGTACTATGCGAGAATTGTCAAAACTGACTTATGTAAAAATATGTAGAATATGCTAAATAGATCTAATTTTTACAAAAGCAGAAAACTTAACATCACTGCAGCAAATGATATGAAAACAGAAAAAAACTTCTTTTAGATTATTCAATGATAAAGTATAAGAAAATTCCCGCTTAACAGGAGAATAGAAAATAACTCATAAACTGTTCAAATTGCAGTAGATACCAAACCCTTTCAGCAAATATAATAAGGCGAAGTTTGAAATAAGAACCAACGCATATTTCCACCCATGGTGGTGCAAACTATTACATAAACTATTCCAAATGGTTTAGAACCCGAACCCCAAAGGGAAGGGATTGGGTTCCTATCCCAAAGGAGGAGGGCTAAAAAGAAAACTATTTACATAGAGGAATTTATATAACTGTATAACAAGTGCATAGAAAAGAAAACTATTTACCTAAAGTAATTTATATAACTATATTAACAAGTGCAGAGAAAAGAAAACTACTTCTTTTAATAGTCCAGAGACGAAATAAGAAACAATATTCACTATGGAGATACTCTGACCAAAATGATAGAGAGATTGAAACCCATTTCGAACTATATGAAAAACCATGTTATATATTTCGAACTAGAAATAAATTTATATGTTGTGTGTATATATATATATATATATAAAACCAGTAAATATTCATTCATATGACAGTGTCAAAAATAACAAATCTGTGCATACGCATCCGAGGGCATAGCTCGACTGCAAAAAAATGAAATAAAGGCTTTTCTATCTTATCCAAGCTGAATGTAAGATTGTTGCAGAAAGAACATGGCTAGGAGGCGAGCTTTGCTCATGCCATCCGTACCCTTAAAAAAAAATAAACGACTACAACTTAGAGGAGAGAAAACACCTCGCCAAAAGAAAAACCTGAGACCAAGAAAAGTGGATTGGTCTTAGGTGCAGAGTGAGATATTTAAACCTAAACCCTTTGCCCAGAAATGACTGTGCTTACCCGGGATGACGAGGCGTATGTAGGGGAATTTGAGCACTCCGGCTAGGAGCCACAAACCAAGCCACCAACCTGCCATTATTATAATGGTGGGAAACCCGAACAGTAATGTTAGCTAATGAGAAAAAAATCTAGTCTGTATAAGTATAGAAAGGAAAAAAGAGAGTAGGTTTAACAATATATTTCGAAATTACCTAGAGGTGGAAGTGTTTTCGGGAAGAACATTGTTTCGCGCTTGCCGGGGTCATCTGCAACATCTTGGACAGGCTTTCAGAGAAAGCTGAATCCCATCACAATGGGTAAGGGTTAAATGAAAATTTCATAGCCAAAACCCAAAACAAATTAAAAGAGTAATCATTTACATAGCAGTGAACCGTTAATCGATTTGAACCTGTAGCATGCAAAGGAAGCCGAGAAGCGGCGAAGGAAGGCTCACCTTGGAATGAAGATAAACTCTGTGGAAACTCCATTAATGGTACCATATCTCCCAAGCGGCATTCTATCAAGATGGGCATAGATAGAGGTGGGCATTGCAAAGCTGAGAGCAGACCAGGCAGTGGAAGAATGAGAAACGAGTCGGAAGGATAGGGTGGGTGGTTACCCTAATCACCCCATTCCCCCAATTCCATCCTCGATCTCTCAGTATCTAGCACATACGACCCAGATGGAGCCTCGAAAGAAATGAAGGATGAGTGTCATCAAACCTCATGCATGGTATTAATGATTTGAAGTACAAAGGACAAGGGATTGATTAAATAATTTGTGCGGAAGGATTTCACATTTGATAATCATATAGGACATATAAATCTCACCAAACCTACTATAGTCTTGTCATTGTAATGATTAGCCTATTGGTGACAAGGCACGGATCATAAAATCAACTTTTTTCAAACCATAGAAATACATGCTTTAAATGATTATTGCCTTTTTAATTATATAACACGTAAGTATATATTATGGAAATTGAGTCTTTTTCATAATATGATAAGTATGCCTATGTTGAATAATATTCATGATAAACATGTAAATAAAGTTGATGGGAATAGCGTCATATAAAAAGGATTAGGAATGCTTAGGTTGCATTTCGAAGTAATAGTATTTTTTTTTTTTTATGTATATTTGAACTGTCTTAAAGTTGAATAGTTGTTACATCCACTGTAGTTGTGATTTTAATCTTCACCATTTTGTATTGAAATGAAGACTCATATGATTTTTCTAAGGAGTTAAAAGTTGTTTTTAGCAATGTATTTAGTAGCAAGGAGAAATTTTTTACACAATCAGAAAGTTTTTTTACACAGTGAAAATCGCAGCAACAAGCACAAACTTGACTAATCCAAAAATACCTCAATTTAATGGAAAAATTATCACTATTGGGCTATAAAAACAAAGGATTTGGTTTCTTCTCAAGATATTTGGGAGTTGGTGGATAATGGCTTCCAAGAACCAACAAATGTAGTGGCATACAATGCTTTGACACAAGGAGAAAAGGATTTGTTGAGGGATAATAGGAAGAAGGACTCTAAAGCTCTCTTTTACATCTTTCAAGCAATTCATGAAAGTATCTTCCCAAGGGTTGCAGCAACAACGAAGTCCAAGCAAGCATGGGATACCCTCCAGAAAACCTACTAAGGCATGGCAAATGTGAAGACAACAAAATTACAAATGCTGAGAAGAGAGTTTGAGATAATTTTTATGAAAGAGTCTGAGAATGTAGACTCATTTTTTACACATGTAATTGGGCTAGTTACTCAAATCAGGTCTCATGGTGAGACACTAAGGAAAGGAGAATAGTTGAGAAATTTTTGAGAAGTCTGCCAGCACGATTTGATGCCATCGTTGTGGCCATAGAAGAGACAAAGGATCTCTCACAATTTTTAGTGGATTAGCTTCATGCATCATTGATTTCTCATGAGCTCAAAATGAACAGAGAAACAAACTAATCATTAGAGCATGCTTTCAAGATATAAGTTTCATTTGGTCAGGGTAGAGGTCGAGGAGGAACAAATTATAAAGGAAGAGGAAGAAGCCCACATAGATGTGGAAGAAGCATCCCTTCAGGTTCAAGTGGAAGGGGTAACAATAAAAATCCAAGTCAAGGCCCAAGAAAAAATCAAACACAAGGTCAGAGGTATGATAAATCTCTTGTTCAATTTCATTATTGTAAGAAGTATGGTCATTATGCAAATGAATGTAGAAAGAAGCAATATGACATAAGTAACAAACCAAGTGCAAATTTCACAAAGGATAATCAGAACCATGATAGCATGTTTTTAGCTTGTAATGTAGCACAAGAAAAACAAGGAGATGTATGGTTTCTAGATTCAAGGTGTAGAAACCACATGAAAGGGAATGTAAAAATGTTTTCCAATTTAGATGAGTGTAAAATATGAAGTGGCATTAGGGACTGATAGCAAAGTATTTGTAATGGGAAAAGGAAGAGTTGACATTCTTACCAAGAAGGGAGAGAAGAAGTATATTTCAAATGTTTATTTTGTTCCTGGTTTGAAGCATAACCTCATAAGCATTGGAAAACTCGTGCAAAAGAGATACAATGTATTTTTCAAAAATGATGTGTGCACAATTTTGGATAAGTCTCCAAGTAGACAGCTGATTGATAAAGTTCATATGACAAACAATAGAATGTTTCCTCTCAAGTTAAAACCATACTTGAAGGAAGAAGGTGCTTAAGAACACTTATCAATGAATTCACAGAAGGATGAAAGAAATGTAGCAGATGTCACACAAGAAAACTTTCAAGAAGAAATTAAAGAGGAAAATTGGTTATGGAATTTGAGATTTGGTCATCTCAACTTTGGAGGCTTGAACTTGCTAGATAGGAAAGGCATGGTGAAAGGATTGCCACTCATAGAAAAACTGGACAACCTATGTGAAGGATGTATGTTGCGAAAACAACATAGAGAATCATTTCCAATAAGGAATTCTATAAGGAAAAAAACACCTTTGGAAATTGTCCACTCAGATCTATGTGGACCAATGCAAACACCATATATTAGTGGCAGCCATTATATTTTGACCTTCATAGATGACTACACAAGGAAGACATGGGTCTCTTTCTTAAAATAGAAAAGTGAAGTGTTTGACCGCTTTCACCACTACAAAGTTATTGTTGAGAAGCAAAGTGGACACTACGTCAAAGTGTTGAGGACTGACAGAGGTGAAAAATACATCACAAATGACTTCCTACATTTTTGCAAGGAGTTCACAAGCAGTTTACAACAAGGTATAAATAAGGTATACACCTCAGCAAAATGGTGTTGCAGAAAGGAAGAATAGGACCATTATGGAAATGGAAAGAAGTATGTTGAATGAAAACTAGTTTCCAAATTATTTTTGGGTTGAAGCTATCGCATGTGCAACATATATTATTAATAGGTGTCCAACGAAATGTGTTATGAATATTGTTCCTGAAGAGGCATGGAGTGGAAGAAAACAATATGTCACTCACATGATAGTGTTTGGGTGTGTGGCGTATGCATATGTCCTGGATGAGTTGAGGAAGAAGTTGGACAGAAATGGGGATAGATGTATATTTGTTGGATATAGTGATGAATCCAAGACATAAAATCTCTACAATCCATCAACCAAGAAGGTAATAATCAATAAGACGTTGATTTCATAGAAGAGGAAGCATGGGATGGAAGTTTAAATAATATAATCAATGTGAATACATGTATACCATATGAAGAAAAATAATAATTGACCACATCAACTAATTCCTCAACGATGACTCCTTCTTCACCAACATAAGCTCAACAAAGAAGTCACCAAGTGACACCATCAAAAAATAATAGGACAACATTGCACAACCAAGAAAGTTCTTCTCCAAGCACAACACAAAGATCCACAACTCCATCTACTTCAAGCCCAACACCAAGCCCATCTTCCACAAGCATAAGAAGACCAAAATTTAGAAATTTAAATGAAATTTATGAGCAAGATGAATGATCAAGAGTTCATAAATTTTGCTCAAAATTCAAAGTTATAGTATTGGGTTGAAACCAATATGGTTGCTTAGATATCATCTTCCTAATTCCAGTGCCGTGAACGGCTCGAAAAATCGATGTCGTATGATGGAGATATCACATTCTGATCGAAATGCCAAACACGTAAAATTGGGACAGGTTTGACTGGGATGCACAGTCACCGGGGTGGATGCACAGCCAGCAAAAGGGAATATTATGAGGAATATTTCTTCCTCAGAACCAACCCCAAGTTGACAAGTGGTGCAATTATAATGGTTGTACATTTTTATGAGGACCAATTAAAGGGTGCCATGTGGCTAGCCCTGAGGCTACCATGTGTCCCCTAAATGGTGGGTTAAAATTTTGGTTGGAGGTCGCAGAAATCGAACCCTAGACCACCAGCAGAGCACACACACACCACACTGCCCGAGCTACACATATTTCTTAACTACAAAGGGTTGCAGGTTTATTATAAAGTTTATTGCAATAGTGTATGGGGGTTGGGGACCATCGACAGTCCCAACCTGCCAGTGGTCCCCTCGTGTTGTTCACATTAAAAAAATTAAAACATAAACTCTGACATTTATAAAACTCGCAATCTCCGTCGTACCAGTTATGTTATTCTTATCACATGGCAATGGTCACGGTTAACAATCTTCGCACGGTCTCTGCTAACTCATGCCACTCAACCTGGAGTTCAACTTTATCACCGTAGTTGATGCCTTGGGTTCCGCCGAAGAATAACTGTAACCATGGGGTTTGGGATGGCATGTTCCTAACTTCCAAACCATTAACTTTAAATGTTGTGGTCTTTTAGGCTGAAGTTTTTTTAGCGCGCCCAAAAAGGAGGAATTGCCTTATTTAACTCCATATAAGTGGAGTAATCCACTTTTAGTGGAGTTTTTCTAGGTGTAACTGGGAAAAAGAGTAGGAGACTCAATTTTTGCCCATTCTGAGTGAATGAAGAGTCATTTTTGACTAATTGAAGCATTCTTGAGCCACTAGTGTAGAGAAAAAAACCATTAGAGCACTGTAACTACATGTATTTTCAAAATTTTGAGCATCATGAAAGATGGACATGCCATTGGGAGCTGGACTAGAAGATGTAGCCCATGAGGGGTGAACTGCTTCATCATGCCTACTGTGTGAATTATATGTGGTGACTTATTTCTCTATTTTACACTGATGTTCAATGTTATTTAAGCTTGTTTCATGCTTCTAATTCACCTAAAATCATCTACATTTCAGGGTTAAAATTCTCAATCCTTAAGAAAAATAATGAGACAAGTATGCACATGTTTATAAACTGAAAAGACACTTATCAAAACAAAAATAATACAGTTATTTCAGATCAAATTGGTATCAGAGTTAGATTTTATTCTCTGGTGTTGTTTAGTGCAAAGAATTGTTTAACTGTTTCCAAGTTTTTAGATGGTTACTAGGCTCAAGTTCAAAAGAGGAGAAGGCAAAATGGTGGAAGCAGAAGGTTCTCAAGAAGAACCAAAGCAAAGGAGAGAAATATTGCCACAATCTCCACCACCTACTTCACCTCCTAAGGGAGCAAAAGCTACATTAAGTATGCCTCATGAGGAAGGATAAATCCATGAAGTTGATCCCAAAGAGGAAGAAAGAGTGTTCAGGAAAGCATTTGTTGGCATGACTAAGATGGTTATAATACTTTATCAAGAAAGGAATGAGAGACTAGAGGGAGAAGGATCCAAAATTCACAAGGAAAGACAGGGATCTTCATGAGGTCACAATGATGAAGATAAGTCAAAGAAGGGAAATGGAGGAAATGGAGGAAATGGAGACCCATCATCCTCACCCTCATCATCATCATCCTCTACTTCTACTTCAGTACATCAGCCACACATGTCAAAGAACACTAGTGAAATTCCTTTTTTAAAACTTAATGCTAAGTTTGAATTGCCAATGTTTAATGGTGAAGTCAACGCAGAAAATCTTGATAATTGGATTAGAAAATTGGAGGTCTATTTGAGAATCCAAAACCTTCAAGATGATGATACCAAAATCCAATTAGCTTCATTGAGAATGGAAGGTGCAACACTAGTTTGGTGGGAAGCCAAGACAAAGGAGGAGATCAAGAAACACGGTAAGATTATTTTATCATGGTCAGATTTCATTACTATTTAAAACAATAGATTTATCCATTAGCTCATATGCAGAAAGCCATAATGAATTGGAAAAACTTTAGGCAATTGAAGGGAAAAAATGTGAAAGAATACACCCAACAGTTTTGGAGAAGAGCTCTCTTATTAGGGGTAGATTTGTAGAGCCGATATACTTTGCTCAAGTACATAGGAGGCTTACATAGCTAGCTAAAACATACTATTCTCATGTTTAACCCCACCTGTCTAGATGAAGTATGTTTTCAGGCCACACATCTAGAAGCTAGAGGGAAGAACAATTCTGAAGAGGGTATAAAGAAACCTTTTAACGGTAAAAACAAGGAGAAGACCTCAAAAGGTAAAAGAAACAAGAATGCTTCTCTTAATAAAGTGGGGGGGGGGGGGGGAATTGGCTTGTAAACATTTTTCAAAAGAAGGCCATGATGAAACTCATTGTTGGAAATTACATCCTGAAATGAGGCCAAAGAAACCCAATAACAAAGGGAAATAGAAAACTGCTGCTACAACTCAACATGATTTAGGAGATGATTCAGGTGATGAATCTAAGATTACAGCCATGGGATTGAAGAAAATTAAGGGAAAATAAATTGAAACTAAACCCAGTACTAGTACATCAAACTGTCACATAAGCACTCCAAATGAAGAAGAAGGAATATAACTATTTCATGTGACGGTCGTATCCAAGCATACCAAGGTTGAAACATTGTTTAACAGTTTGTCACAAGAAAAATTAATCTCTGAATACTTGTTCAAGAAACTAACCTTGAGACCATACCACATCCAAAACCATATCCATTGGGTTTTATTTGTAAGGATGCAAATTTACAGGTTTCAAAGAAATGTATATTACGGTTTGCAATCACTGCAAATTTTGGTTACACAATTGAATTAGATGTGGTTCCACTTGAAATAACAGGTATTGTGTTGGGGATTCCTTACTTGTATGACACGAAAGTGATCTTCCATATCCATGAGAACAAATATCATTTATTAAAATATGGCAAGGAGTTCATCATTAGAGCACATCGCAAGAAGACAAACATTGTTATGGTAAATGTTGGACAGGTAAAGAGGCTGGTAAATTCAAGTAAAAAATTTGTTCTTCTAATGATTAAGCCTAAAGATGATGCTGATCATGAATCATTTGAGGGATGTGATCCTAAGTTGAAATTATATTTATATGATGTAGTTAATTCACATCATGAGATGTTCTAGGAGCCAACAAGATTGCCTCCAAAAAGAGAGATTCAACATGAGATTCAGTTGTAGCAAGATTGTCCTCTTCCAAACATCGTATGTATTGCATGTAGATAATGGAGAATGCTGAAATAAAGAGGCAAATAAAAGAGATGTTGGACAAAGGAATCATAAGGCCAAGCACCTCGCCATGCGGTTCACCCATAGTCTTCATACCAAAGAAAGATGGGACTTGGTGCATGTGTGTAGATTTTCAAGCTTTGAACAAGATTATGGTAAATAATCGTTACCTACTCGCAAAAATAGATGATTTTCTTGATCAGCTGAAAGAAGAAATTTTTTTCACTAAGTTCGATTTACAAAGTGGATATCATCAAGTAAGAATTGCAGAAAGAAATATATGGAAAAATTCATTCAAAACCAAACAAGGACTCTTTGAGTGACTAGTTATGCCATTTGGTTTGTGTAATGCACCGACAACTTTCATGTGTGTTATGGATAATGTTTTGCATCCATTCCTTGATGAATTTTTTATTGTGTAATTAGATGACATATTGATTTTCAGCAAAACAAGAGAAGATTATGTCTTACATGTGAATAGAGTGCTTGATATTTTGAAGAAAGAGAAATTGTTTCTTAAGATGTCAAAGTGTGAATTTGGAAAGACTTATTTGGTCTATTTGGGACATATTGTAGGAGGATGAGAGTTAAGAATTGATCCTTATAAAGTGGAAGCCATTTTGAATTGTCACACACCCAAAATAGTAACCGAGGTAAGAAGTTTCCTAGGTGTAGCTCAGTATTAGAGAAATTTTATTGCTAGCTTTTCTTCCATTGCAGCTCCTATGCATGTAGTGACAAGTGTGAAGAAATGCTTCCAATGGGGAGGCAAACAACAGCAAGCTTTCGAAGCTTTGAAAGACAAGATCAGTTCAGCTCTAGTCCTTGCATTACCAAATTTGAGACAACCATTCGAGATTCAAACTGATGCTAGTTATTAGTCCATGGGTGCAGTACTTTTACAGCATGTTAAGCCTATCACTTTTCATTCTGAAAAATTTAATGGTTTTGTGAAAAATTATCCTACATATGACAAAGCAATATATGCATTGGTACATAGTGTCAAGAAGTGGAAACACTACTTCATGGGTAAAGAGACTATTGTGCATACCGATCACCAACCATTATAGTACTTGTAGTCACAAACAAAATTGCAGCAATCAAGACATTTTAGGTGGATGGGATTTCTTCAACATTTTCACTTGGTTATAAGGTACAAGAAAGGTATTTTCAATAAATTTGCTGATATTCTTTCAAGACCAATCATTAGTGCATCTACTTTACTAAAAAATGATTCTATTGTACATGAGATTTACATAGAACAATATGCACATGACATTTATTTTCAAGATGTGTATGCTAGTTTGAGTGAAGGGAATCAATTTGAAGAAAAATATTATCACATGCATAAAAATTTGTTGTTTCATTTGGGCAAGCTGTGTATACCACAAGGAGAGAGGCTAAGTGTCATGAGAGAAGCTCATTCATCTCTTATTGTTGGACACTTTGGGGTAAGAAAAACAGTGGCACATCTACAGAGGTATTGCTATTGGCCTTGCATGATAGATAGTGTCTCACGTTTCATAAGAGGTTGTTCTATGTGTGAAACAAGTAAGCCTAGTAATAGGAAGCTTGGGTTGTACATGCCACTACCGGTACCATCAAGGCCATGGGAGTGTGTCTCCGTGGAATTTGTTGGAGGTCTACCTATGTCAAGAAGACATCATGACTATCTTTATGTAGTTGTGGATAGATTCAGTAGAATGTGTATACTTATGCCCTGTAAGAAAACCATTACTGCCGAACAAACTGCTAAACTTTATTTTCAACATTTTTGGGTTCATTTTGGATTGCCAACTTCTATTGTTAGTGACAGGGATTCCAGATTCATTGGGAATTTTTGGTCAAATATATGGAGAATGATTGGCACAAAGTTGAAAAAGAGTACTGATTTCCATCAATAAACAGATGGAAAAACTGAGGTGCTGAACAGAACCATTGTGCATCTATTGAGAGTATATTGCAACAAACATCCTAAGTTGTGGGATGAAACAATGCATTATATTCAACACACTTACAACTGGGCAAATCACTCTTCTACACAAACATCACCTTTTGAAGTATGCTTTGGGTATTTGCAAAAATCGCCATTAGACTTCATCTTTGGGAACAATGTTACAATTGATGGCCATAGTGACATTGATAAGGCTCGAAAGTGCATTGAGAAAATTCAGATTATACATCAACAAGTTCAAGAACAACTTGAGAAAAGTCAAAGAAAACACAAAGAGAGGCATGAAAAACATAGAGTTGATCACAAGTTTCAAAAGGGAGATGAGGTATAGTTGCACATTAGCAAAGAAATTATGCAAGGGGAAGGTAAAAAGCTCAAACCCATTCGATATGGTCCTTTCAAGATCATAAACCAAGTTGGTAATAATGCATTTCAACTTGACTTGCCTTCTTATATGAAAATGTATTCAGTTGTTAATGTTGAAAACTTATGTTTGTATGAGCTGCCCTTGATTGATGATCATTGAAGTGATGTTAAGCTACCTTCTATTGAATATTTCTCACTAGAATTTCTGGATGAGCTCAAGGAAGATACAATTCTTGATAGGAGGACAAAAGCATCCAAGAGGGGAAGTGTTGACTACCTTCGAGTTGGTCTCAAAGGCACTAAACCAAGAAAGGAAATATGGATGGATGTTGAAAAGGTGAGGGAGTTGTACCCTCATCTATTGAACCGGTAATCAAGTCTTTTGGGTCCAAAAGCTTCCTAATGGGGAGGAGTGATCAGGAGTTCATAAATTTTGCTCAAAATTCAAAGTTACAGGATTGGGTTGAAACTAGGATGGTTGCATAGATATCGTCTTCTTGATTCTAGCGCTGTGAATGGCTCAAAAAACCGATGTCGTATGAGGGAGATATCGCGTTCTGATCGAAATTCCAAACAGGTAAAATTGCAACAAGTTTGATTGGGATGCACACTCAGCAGGGTGGATGCACAGTTAGCAAAAGGGAATATTTTGAGGAATACTCCTTCCTAAAAACTAACCACAGGTTGACAAGTGGAAAAATTCTAATGGTTGTACATTTTTATGAGGACCAATTAGAGGGTGACACGTGGCTAGCCCTGAGGCTGCCACGTGTCCCCTAAATGGTGTGTTAAAATTTTGGTTGGAGGTTGTAGGAATCGAACCCTGGACCACCGATAGAGCACACACATGCCACACCTCTTGAGCTACACATAGTTCTTAAATACAAATGGTTGTGATTTTATTATAAATTTTATTGCAATAGTGTATGGGGGTTGGGGACCGCCGGTGGTCCCAACCCGCTAGCGGTCCCCGCGTGTTTTTCACATTGCAAACATTAAAATGAAAACTTCGACAGTTCTACAACCCACAGTCTCCACAATAGCAGTTATTTTATGCTTATCACATGGCAACGGTCACGGTTAACAATCTCGACGTGGTATCCGCTATCTCATGCCACTCAACCTGGAGTTCAACCTTATAACCATAGTTGATGCCTTGGGTTCCGCCCAACCATAACTGTAACCGTGGGATTTGGGATGACATGTTCCCAACCGCCAAACCACTATCTTTAAATTTTGCGGTCTTTTAGGCGGAATTTTGGCCAGCGCACCCAAAAAGGTAGAATAAGTGGAGTTCTTCACTTTTAGTGGAGTTTTTCTAGGTGTTATTGGGCAAAAGAGTAAGAGACTCAATTTTCGCCCATTCTGAGTGAATGAAGAGTCATTTTTGACTAATTGGAGCATTCAGGAGCTATTGGTGTAGAGAAAAAAACCATAAGAGAACTGTAAATATATGTATTTGAAAAATTTTGAGCATAATGAAAGATGGACATGCCATTGGGAGCTGGACCAGCAGATGTAGCCCAGGAGGGGTGAACTGCTTCATCATGCCTACTATGTAAATTATATGTGGTGACTTATTTCTCTATTTTACACTGTTGTTCAGTGTTATTTAAGCTTGTTTTATGCTTCTAATTCACCTAAAATCATCTACATTTCATGGTTAAAATCCTCAATCCTTAAGCAAACTAATGAGACAAGTATGCACATGTTTATAAATTGAAAAGACACTTAGCGCGGTAAAACTAATACAATCCTTTTAGATCAATGAAGCTGATAACAACACTGGTTTGAATTCTTTATTTGAATTATTTTTTCATGTAGATGACCCAATACATTTTGAGGATGCAATCAAAGAAGAGAAATGGGTTGTGACAATGGATGAAGAAATAGGAACAATAGAAAAGAATGACACATGGGAGTTACTGGAACTTCCCCAAGGAAAAGAAGACATTGGAGTGAAGTGGGTCCATAAGATCAAAGAGAAATATTGAAGGAAATATTGAAAGACATAAAGCAAGGTTAGTTGTCAAAGGATACAAGCAACAACATGGAAGAGACTATACAAAAAAATATGCTCTAGTCATGAGGATGGAGATAGTGTGCACAATGTTGTTGATTTTCACCCAACATAAATGGAAAGTGTATCAAATGGATGTAAAATCAATGTTCTTGAATGGAGTGCTAAAATAGGAGGTATATGTTGCGCAACCTCCTGGTTATGAGATAGAAGGCCAAGAAGACATGGTGTATAGGTTGCAGAAATATCTCTATGGGATGAAGCAAGCATCGTGTGCATTCTATAGTAGGATAGATGGTTACTTGAGGGACAACCGGTTTGAAAAATGTGACGATGAACCTACTCTTTACATCAAAGAAAGTGATGGTAAGCTTCTTATTGTCATTTTGTATGTAGATGATTTGATTTTTACAAGGAGTGATGATTTCCTCATCAATGATTTCAAAACAGTCATGAAGAGTGAGTTTGAAATGACTTACTTCTTGTTCATAACATATGTTTTGGGCATAGAAGTGAAGCAAACAAAGGATGATATTTTTATCTCTCAAAAAAAGTATGTTGACATTTTAGAGAGGTTTAATATGCAGAACAACAAGCCAACACCAACTCCAACAATCACGGGGTTGAAGTTGAGCAAGGAAGATTGCAGCAGCAATGTCAATTTGACTTTATACGAAAGTATGGTGGGAGGTGTTTGGTAAATTTAATGTCTTAAATTTATTACATAAATTATCAATCGAGGTTTGTAAACTAATGAAGTGTGGTGCACTATATGTGCTTAGTTAACCTTCTTCTTACTTCGTTGTATATATTTTTATGTTGTTTTGGGGGTTTTTTTCTTTTATGTCTAAATATTAATCTAGAATTATGAAAGGAATCAAATGAATCTAGTGAAATTTAAATGTTTAAAACTAATTTAAAAGAAGAAAGAAAAGGAAGTGTTCTTAAGTTAAAATAATTTGCATAAAAATGAATCAAAGACTATTGACTGGTTAGAATCTGATCTGAAAATAGAGTGTCTATTCTAATGACTTCTAATTTACCATTAGTCCTATTCCATGGATCTGAATCTTATGACTGAAATTTGAAATTTCAATGCTACTCTAGATGAAAGAAGATTCAAAAGAAAACAACTACTTTATGCTCAATTACTCCAACATCCAATATGGAAGTATGATAGAATCACCCTCTTGAGATGATGTACAAGAAACCGATTATAATTTAGTTTTGAAAATTTAAGTCTAGGAAAGAATTTAAAGCATGTAAAAGAAAAAAACTAAGGTATGTTCAATCACTCCAGCATCCAATATGGAAGTATGATAGAATCACCCTCTTGAGATTATGTACAAGCAATCGATTATACTTTAGTTTTTAAAATTTAGGAAAACAATTAAAGTGTGCAAGGGGAAAACTCAATAACTGCATAGGTTAGACATTCGAGCACCCAATTGTGAAGTATGACAAGTCACCTTCTTGGCCTGATATTTAGGAACACCCAATTATATAATTCACTAAGGATCTTAACCTAGAAAATAATGTAAAAACATGTAAAAAAAAAGCTCAATGATTGCATAGGTTAGACATTCGAGCACCGAATTGTGAAGTATGACAAGTCACCTCCTTGGCCTGATCTTTAGGAACATCCAATTATACAATAAACTGAGAATTTGATCTAGAAAAGTAAATGACAAAACATGAAAGGAACCAAAAAAACTGTGAGCTCTATTGCCTCAAACTTAATCCAATTGGAAAATAGATATATCTACCTTCTTGAGATGTTTTAGGAAATAAAATATTACACAGTTATTCTATCATTGATGCTAAGAAAACATTCATGACTTAATTCTATGAGACTAAAAAAAGATGCAACACAATATTAATATACTCAGGAAATTGACGAAACAGAGTAAAGAATTAAACTAAAATAATTAACGAAAAACCTCCTCCCGTGCAGGGGCCCTCTGCAACAGATTTGGTCAAGATCCTAGCTGACTATATACCCATTAAGCAGGTACTGGAACCATAAACATGATCCTTGTATTATGAAAAGAAGGGAGTTTAAAACAATACATAGTGTTTCAGAAATTACAACCACCTTTCGGTTTCTGCACAACCGGTATTTAAATAAGACAAAACATAAATTTGATGAGCTAATTTTGCCTACAGGTGGCTATATTAACCAAAACATAGAATTGGATTTGAACTGGTTAAATCTTGATTCGCTACATTAGATCAAATCAAGAGTTCTTCTGTTGTTGGCTTACGTCCTTTGACCGGACTTTAAAAACCATCTCAGGCATCCTTTTCTGTCGATTTTGATCAAGTAGATAGGGAAAAATCCATGTGTGAATTATTCTAGAGATGCCCATGTGGCTCATTTCTCTATTTGTTCCTTATAACCTGTCAAACCATGAAAGCAGTTGTGGAACCAACGATTAGCTATAGAATAGGTTGCGTTCTGTAGCCAAATTACAAAAATCCATTCAAATAGAAAGAACATCAGAATATAACACAAAAATCATTTAAATTCATTCCTTGAGATAAAACATGACATTTATCCTTGATTGGAGTGTATGAAATTATGAGAAAGTAAGGAAAAAGGGTGAGTGTAATATTCCCAAATGGGAAAAGCAGGAATATAGTGCATAAAATTGGAAATAACAGTGATAAATCAACACATAAAATGTAAGAAAATCATATAGCCATCATATTAAGATCATAGCATTAAAATTTATATGAGTTCTTGTGGGATATTCACTCAAGTTAGGCAAAACAAGCCTCAAGAGAACAGTACATGAAACATGAAGAACACTACTTCACAATAATACCCAAGGATAAGACAACGTATTTTTATTAGATATAGTTGTTGTCCAATAATGTCAATACATATATCTGAAGTTATATGGCTCAAATAATGTCAGGAAAAAAGATCTACGCTCCCAAGCACATTTCAAAGATAACTCGGGAAGGGTTTCCTGAAATACACAAAAATGCAGAAGATACAAATATGGCCCTAGGACTGAATAATCTCTACAATTGGATAGATGATAAGGTGGCTGATTTGATCTAGAAATTTCTGAGAACTCATCGTACAGATTCTCTTAATGAGAGGTTGATCCCCTCACTGGAAATCTATCTCCCCCAACTAGGGCTCCAAACCCTCTACTACAACTGCACACTGAAATAACACAGTTCCTTTAGAAAACTGCACTGTAACTAATAGCAGTACATTAGCTTGATGTTGGATGATGAAATGAGGCTCAAGAATATCCCTTACAAGCCTCCTATATGAAGGGTTGCTCCCTCCATTGGAAAACAAGCTCAGAAGTTAGGTTTCTCAACCCTCCATTGCTGCACCCTACAACACAACACAACCCTACGCAGAAATTGCATTGTAGAACAAAGATGGAGCTTGGCCTGATGCCGGATAGTGGAAAATGTAGTTAAATACTCTTCCTAGAGGCTCCTCAAGGAAAGAGGTGGGATTCCTGACCGGGAACACCCTGTGCTAAACATCACTGCAATCTTAGCTAAACAGCTGAAGAGAGCACAAGTCTAAACAGATCATATACAAAATAATAATCTAAAACATAACCAAAATTACTGCCATCCTATTCCTTATATTCTTTGTGACCTTCCTCACCCCAGGCACCACTCCTTAAAGCCACTACTTCCATGCATGCAATCTCCCTCCAAAACTGTGTTGTCCTTCCATGAATTCCACTACTTCCATACCAACGATGTTTGATTTGGTCAAGGTTGACCCAGTCTTCATACTCCATCCCATTTTCACACCTAAGGGTCTTCAATCCATATTTTAAATGACCTCCTTTCACATTAGGAGTGTCTTTTATTCCTACTAAGGATATTTATGCGTCTCCATACCCTCTTATTTTTCTAGCTAAGAGAAAAATCAAAATGTAAAATTCCAATTAGCTGTGTGATAATTTAGGAATATTATAGTCCTCCCCTCCCAAATGTAGCTTGTCCTCAAGAAAATACAACGATAGAACTGAGGAGCCTCTTCTCTTCCTCTTGTAGCCCAATCATACGATAAGTTCCTCCAATGAACAAGATGCCCTTTCATCATTATGTCCCCTAGCTGCTCCTCCCAAGTGTATAAGTAAGCCTTTGGTGACAATTCCAAATGGCTATCATAATGAAGCAGTGGGATATCCATAGAGGCAACTATATGTGGCTTAGAGGCATTTTTGAGGCATGGGATCATAAAATAATTGGGAACCTTCATTCCCATGCGAAGCTCCAAACCCCAAGCTATCATCCATAAAAAGTGAGTCACCCCCCAAAATGGCAACTCATGAAAAACTTCTTCCACCTTTAGCTCCTGCAATGTAGGTGGGATGCATGAGTGAACATGATAGAAAAAATGGCCTACCCCACATTGTCTCGTTATCCACTTATGGAAAGTGTATATTTGTTGTTGATATTGGGCTGCAATAATGTTGCCCTCAAGATACAAAAGGACAACTGGATCTCCAAAGACCCCTTCTCTAGTTTCATGATCCCAAACCATCTCATACAAAGTGAATGGTACATCATCACCATATGGTATCCAAACCAGAAAGATACTAAATTTTATGTGCAATGTTGGATGGTACCAATGGTTTCTCCAATGGATACATCGCAGTTTTACCAACTATTTTTTTAGAACATCATGTAGCAAGTTGTCTCCCAACAAGCTGCTAGTTGTGCATGTTTTCTCATCTACTAGGAAGTAGTAAATGGAATTATATATTAGTTGAGCATAACAAGAATAACACCACATTTGCCAAAATCCATGCAAATAAGGGCTTTCTCCATCATAAATGTTGGTTCTAGAATGACCATGAAACCCAAATATAATCTTGCCCTCTTGTGGAGCAATGCATTGTACATAGATCGTGAGAGAATGAAGATACTTTGTGAAATGATCAATAAGTACAAAAATAAATTTCTTACCATGCATTGTGAGTAGGCTGAAAGTGAGGTCCATGGATGAGCTTCCCATGAGAATCTCCTCATAAATTTCTAAAAAATGAAGGGATGCATACTCCTCTTGGAACACTCCATCAATAGATACATACTCCCAAGTGACAACACTGCTAGCCTTTGTGATAAGTCTCTTGCCACTCCATGACTCCATTCTTTGACATGCCATATGCCAAAGTCATCCACCATCATGCTTCTATGTGTGGGAGAATACTTCCTATGTGGAAGTACCTCCTGATCCTTCAATGTTGAAGGGTATCCCCTTTTCACTTTGAGTGTGCCATCCATTTCTCCTGAAATATCACGCAAAGTATGGGATAAATTTAGCCCATACTCTCCCAAGAGTAGCGAAAACAACAATAGCTCTTGTTGCCTCCTCACACCTCCATCATTTAAATCCTGAGGTGAAAACATGATTATTGACATGAATAATGTCATATCATCACAATGCACCCAAACTACTTGCTACCATATGATGCAAGTGCCATGCCAAGTGCCAACCACCAACATACCCCTTGAAGTAGGATATGTCACATGCTAACCAAACTCTTTCAAGGGTAGCCAACGTAGCCTTGCCTCCTGCTGCCCTGTGTCATAGATCTGCAAGTGGCTCTCCAGCCTCTTGCTTATCCACACAACCCATCCAACCAATGGTGAGTTTCTACTATCATGCTCCCAATGGGTATTTCTCCAATGGATAATACAATCCTCCCAAATCAGATTTCTATCTTTGCATTTCATGCAATGCTGAAACGAAATCTCCTGCAGATCTCCAAATGAAGAACACTCATCATTGACCAAGTTGACCCCATAAGGATCCAAATAAGATGTAGCCAAGAACTTATCATTAATCTGTGAAGTGCTCATTAAGAAGTATCCATCATAATAATGGAAGATGTCATCCATCATAAGATGTCCTCCATCAGCTATCTGCCTATCTGCTACTACACAAGTGTGTTGGTGATCAGAATGTCTGAATATTAGTTTGGCCCCCAACTCATCATCGCTGCTCAATGACAACGCTGCTGATCTCCATGATGGTGCATATGTTGTCTCATGATCATGCTCAATGCTGAACATATAGTTCTGCATTGGATTGTTTAGGACAATACTTATCCTATCCTCCAAAAATCTACACTCCAACCCCAAGAGTTATGCTCCGCTCAACAATTAAATACTAGGATGAATGTACATCTCCCCCTTGAACAGATCAAGGTTCCTTAGCGCAGTGATAGTCTGCTGCTCCAAATCAGCAATGTTATTTGACCCTAGGTCATAAATTTTCCTTGATAGCATGTTTCCGCAATCCTCGATATGATGTGTTGTAATAATAGGAAATAGGAATATGTGCATATATTGGTAAAGCTTGGGAACATCTTGTACTGCTACAAGGGTTCCTTCCTCCGGTGTGATGACTTCCCCAAAAAACTGACGATGATTGTTGTTCTTCCATGGCTACACCAACGCTGGTATAAGTCTCCTCCTCCTCATGCATCTCCAGACTAGTGCATGGGACTCTAAATGTTAAGATATCAAGACTACTTTGCAAAGGTGCAATTGTCATTTCTCCTGATGCAAGTGCTCCTGCGGCAAGTGGTGGTGGAAGTTTCTCCTCTGATTTCTTCTTGTCAAACCTCTTGATCAACCTTTGAGTAAAATCTGCATATGTAGTCACTCTTGCATGAATCAAATGGTTGAACCACCAAATGTTTGCTTCACCCTCAAGGTGCAGCGCTACAATCTCAACAACTTCTCCCTCTACTACTGGATGTAGTAGGAAAAATGCATCCAACTTCATTCCCCAAGCTCTTGTTGTGCATGTGGATGACCCATCAAATGGAGACAATAGAAATTTATTGATGCAAGTTCTTATTTCTTCTTTGAGCTGAATGAACTGTGGGAGAGTTAGATTCTCCTTGAAAGCTCTAGGTTGAGACTTATATTCTACAAAATACTCACTTAGAATCTCATGATCCAAGTGTCCTCCATCTCCATGCCTTTTATCTTCTTCAAGAGAGAAGAGGGCATAGTATTTTTCTTTGGAGCTCTATGCAATACTGGTTTTCTCTTCTACTGATAGGAAGTGCATGGACCTTCCTCATATTGAAACCTTAATGAGGTCTCACTGTTTTTCTCCACTTTTTTTTGCTTGAACTCCTTGGTGAGGTCCCTTGTAAATCTGAAAAAAATGAGAAAAAACACATTACTTCCATCATTCTGATCTCTTTCTTCTTCTCTTCTTCCTCTTATATCATATTTCCTGAAACCTAGAGGCTAAGCCAATATTATGCTCTGATACCATTGTAATATTCCCAAATGGGAAAAGCAAGAATATAGTGCATAAAATTGGAAATAACAGTGATAAATCAACACATAAAATGTAAGAAGATCATATAGCCATCATATTAAGATCATAGTAGCAAAATTTATACAAGTTCTTGAGGGGATAGTCACTCAAGTTAGGCAAAACAAGCCTTAAGAGAACATGTACATGAAACATGAAGAACATTACTACACAATAATACCCAAGGCTAAGAAAGTGTAGTTTTATTCGATATAACTGCTGCTGAAGAATTTCAATACATATATCTAAAGTTATATGGCTCAAATAATACCGGGAACATAGATCTAAGCTCCCAAAAACATTTCCACAATAACTCAGGAAGGGTTTCCTGAAATACACAAAAATGCAGAAGATACAAATATGGCCCTAGGGTTGAATAATATTTGCAACTAGATAGATGATAGGAGGTGGCTGATCTGATCTGGAAATTTATGATAACTCCTCCTATAGATTCTCCAAATGACAGGTTGATCCCCTCAGTGGAAATCTATCTCCCCCAACTAGGGCTCCAAACCCTCTACTGCAACTGCACACTGAAATAACGTAGTTCCTTTAGAAAACTATGCTGTAACTAGTAGCAGTACCTTAGCCTAATGCTAGATGATGATCTGAGGCTCAAGAATCTCCCTTAAAATCCTCCCAGATGAAGGGCTTCTCCCTCAATTGGAAAACAAGCTCAGAAGTTGGGTTTCTCAACCATCCACTGTTGCAACATGCAACACAACAGAACCCTCTACAGAAGCTGTGCTTAGAACAAAGATGGATCTTGGCCTGATGCTAGATAGTGGAAAATGTAGTGCAATACTCTTCCTAGAGGCTTCTCAAGGAAAGAGGTGGGATTCCCGACCGGGAACACACTGTGGTAAACATCACTGTAATCTTAGCTAAATAGCTGAAGAGAGCACAAGTCTAAACAGACCATATACAAAATAATAATCTAAAACATAACCACAATGGATGCCATCCTCTTCCTTATATTCTTGGTGATCTTCCTCAGCCTGGGCCCCACTCATTAAAGCCACTACTTCCATGCATGCAATCTCCCTCCAAAATTGCGATGTTCTTCCATGAATGCCACTACTTCCATACCAGCGTTGTTTGATTTGGTTAAGGTTGACCCAGTCTTCATACTCCATCCCCTTTTCACACCTAAGGGTCTTCAATTCAGCTTTTAGATGACCTCCTTTCACATTAGGAGTGTATTTTACTCCTACTAAGGAGATTTATGGGTCTCCATACCCTCTTATTTCTCTAGCTAAGAGCAAAATCAAAATGTAATATTCCAATTAGTTGTGTGCTAAATTAGGAGTATTACAGTGAGAAAGGATGTCAGAGAGAGGATAATTCTGAGGTTCAATAGGAGGCATAATTTATTTGACCACGACTAGGCCTGATATAATGTATGCAGTGAGTTTGGTGTGAGGTTCAAGGAGACACCCAATGAGACACATTGGAAATCAGCCAAAAGGATTTTAAAGTATGTCAATGGGACAAAGGAGTATGGTATTTTATACATGACAACAGATGATTTTAGGCTAGTTTGCTACAGTAGCAATGATTAGGTAGGAAGTGTTGATGATAGAAAGAGCACATCACAATATGTTTTTCATTTGGGTTTGGGAGCCATTTCATGGGCTTCCAAGAAGCCACCGATAGTGTCATTGTCAACAACAGAAGCTGAATATGTCACCGCAACAGTAGAAACATGTCAAGCAGTTTGGATGAGAAGGATGTTGCAGGATTTATGTCATGAACAAGATGGTGCAACCACTATTTTCTGTGACAACGGTTCAACAATTGCATTATCAAATCATTCTAACTTTCACAAGAGGACAAAGAACATTGATGTTAAATATCATTTCATAAGAGAATTAGTTAACAACAAAGAGATTGTGTTACAACATTGCAAGTCAAAAGAAAAAATAGCAGACATCTTCACAAAGCCATTGACACATGGAAATTTTGTTTATCTTAGAGATTGTTTGGGAATGGTCAATGGTGGTATTTGTGATTAAGGGGGAGTGTTGTAAAATTAATCTCAACCACCGCTGAATAAATAACTTGTGGGTGTGATTAAGAGCTTGAGAATGTGGACAGGGTCAAGGTTGACCAAATCAACAACACTGTCATGTAGGTAGTGGAGAGTTAATGAGGGACAACGTAGTTATGATGGAGGAGTGTATGCATGAGAGTAGCATCTTTAATGAGTGGGACCTAGGGTGAGGAATCTCACCAAGCATATAAGGAAGAGGATGGAAGCCATATAAGGCATTTTGATTATTGTTTATCTTTTGGTCTTTATGAATTTTTTCACTCTTCAGTTGTTTAGCGAAGTCTGCTGTGCTGTTTAACACAAGGGTGTTTCCAAGCGGAAATCCCACCCTCATCCTCTGGGGACTTCGAGTGCCTACTCAGGAGAGGTTCATTGAGTTATATTTCCACCATCCAAGATTAGGCCAAGCTTCATATATTATACACAGCGCACTCTCTTTCAGGATTTTGTTGTTTTGGAGGGCAGCAGCAGTGGAGGGTTGATAGACCCATTTTCTGAGCTTGTTTTCCAGTGAGAGGAGCATCCCTTCATCTGGGAGGCTAGAAATAAGATTCCTTGAGCATTATTTCACCATTCAACATCAAGCTAAATTTTTTCCAACATCTATAGCGCATTTTGCTTCAGAAACTGTGTTATTTTGCAAGGCAATGCAGTGGAGGTCTTAGTGCCCAAGCTTGTGAGTTAGATTTCCAGTGAGGGGAGTAGCCCTTCATTTGGGAGATCTATTGGAATATTTTCAGCCATTTCTATATGAGATCAGCCACCTCCTATCATTTATCCAATTGCAGAGAATTATTCGTCCCAAGGGCTACATTTTGGTATTTCTGCATTTTGTGTACTTCTGGAAACCCTTTTTGGGTTATCTTGGAATTGTGCTTGGGAGCTTTGATCTCTGATACCAGCAATTTTTGATCATTATATCAGAATATATTTTTATTTACATTTCCCATCAATAGTTACACTCATTGGGACTGTGCTACCATGGTCCTCTGACATTTTGAGTAGTAGCAACATTTCATGTTTGGGTGTATTTGATCATTGGAGGCTTGTCTTGCCTAGCTTGAGTGACATGTTCCTCAAGAAATTGTACTTGTTTTCTATCGATACACATAATAAAATGGATATATGATTTTTTCATGTTTTAATGTATTAATTTTCACTGTTATTTCCATTTTTATGTTCAATATTGTTGCTTCTTCTATTTGGAATATTACAGCGTGGCTCCATCTCCAGGTATAAATCAGTAGGCACCTTTCCCAACGTGTGAATGAACATTGCACCCATTCTAATCTCAGCTCTGTGCCCCATACTTCAATCCACTTGGTCAGATGTATGCTTGGATCACCCTTTTCAGAATAAACCTCCACTATTCTGGTAGTTGGAAATTCAAAGTGAAATCTCATCATTCGGGTGCATTCTTCCCAATTGCCCATGTTTCCTTTGTGAGTTTCCCACCATCGTGCTGGAGTAGCATGCAACACAATATCCAGTGCATGGAATCTCTGTCCTTCTGGAAGATTTCTTTAAAGTTCCCATAAAAACATATTCACATTAGTTAAACCATCATAATACAATAATTGTCGTATCTCTGATGATATGCAGCGAAGAGATCTGGTCACTTGATTGCAGCGCAGCGCAGATACTTCATGTAGTTGGTTTTTCCAGTTCTCCAACTCTTCATATGAATTTTAGAAGCACGAACTATATTTTTCTCAATTAAGCCTTCCATCAGTTGTCAGGTTGATATAATCATCATCCTGTGCAGTCAGCTTATATATATTTTCAACATCATCGTATGTCTACATCATTTCTGTATATATGGTACCTTCTACAGGATCTAGGGGCACTACAACTCTGGTCTCATTGTTCTCAAATAGCATACTTATCCTCTTCATATTTAAGATACCATCCATATCAATAGCCCAATATAATCCCAACAATGCATGATAAGGATCAATATCATCCACAATTTGTATGACTTCAAAATCTGCAAGCAACTTAACTCCTTCAAAATATACTACCATGTGTGGAAGTATTCCTAATGGAATAGTATATCACTCCAACTTAGGTTCTCCCATGTGCTGCCAAGTTTGCTTAGGTAAGATATTTGCATCAGACCCTAGATCCATAATTACATGATCCATCTCATAGGCACTGATCTGAGCAGTCAAGAGCATCTATTGTCCAGTTCCTCTTTTGTTCTTATAGATTTTGTTGACAACTTTCTGTTCCATTCGAGGTTGTTCCTCTTCTGCATAGTTATATATCAATGCTTGAAGATTCTCCACATCCTTATTTTTGCATAATAGTTTGATGCAAGCTTGTAAAAATATCTTTATTTCTTCATCCACTCCAACCGCATCCGTAGGTATACTTGATGTTGATGTGCTTGCTACTGAAAAACCCTTATTTGATTCTACAAAAGTGTCTTTTTCACGCTATAAATAAAATCCATATTTTTTCTCAGTTGGATTTCAAATGAAAAGATCAGCATTTGGATTCTTTCCTTTATCCTCACCAGTGGCCGCATCATTTCTAGTGACAAAATTCATGCTAGGATCCTCTTGGTGTAGCTTTGCCATGACCATGTGAATATTTTGCGTCGGATTCTGCGTTTTATTCTCCTTCATTTTAGCAAAAAAAACAAGAAAATATTTAATTACATGATCAAACTGCCTACAATACCTGCATGATTGTTGTGCAAGATTTGGATAGTTGCGCACATAATGACCATCATATCCATAATTGTAGCATATGACATGTACCCTCCCTCGACCAGTTGATCCTCCTCCTCTTCCTTGTCCTCTAGTATGGAATCCACCACACCCAAACATGGATGCAGGTGAGGTAGGTTTAGCCTGCATTCTGTATAGCTCAGCTTTTTCAA
This sequence comes from Pinus albicaulis, assembly GCA_034641835.2. Classification (NCBI taxonomy): domain Eukaryota; kingdom Viridiplantae; phylum Streptophyta; class Pinopsida; order Pinales; family Pinaceae; genus Pinus; species Pinus albicaulis. The sequence goes on along the minus strand of CM076581.1, from coordinate 600,889,677 downwards.
TCATCAAATCAAAGCTTGGACAGTGTTGTTCATCATTTTCTAGCGATGAAAAAAATCCACAAAAAAACTGCTTTAGCTCAGGAATATATTTTCCAATGCTTGGACAATAATCAGTCGCATGCAGACCCGTAGACTGGAAAATTGTGCACCATACTGGAGGTGTCCCACATGGTCCAGCCGTGCTCTTTAGCGGGCTTGGTCCTCCAGCATGGAGATAATCATTGAACACATGGCATTGATCTTTATGATGCCCGATAGCTTTACATCATATGCACCATACCTCTGCGCATACCTCCTTGCCCTTATCTTTGCACCGATTCTAAATCTCCAAATGCATTTCTTCTAACTGACTCTAGATCTTCTAAGTTCAAATCAGAGCAAACACCAGTGCAACTTCTAGTTTCATCACAATTTCCACGGCCTCAACCTGCGTGGAAATCTTCTATTGACTCAAGGGATGGTGGAGATGTGGGATCACAATAGAAATAAACCATTCCTTGTGTTGGGTATCATCAATAGTGATTATGCCATCTCTGATAGTGTGCTTTAATCTCTAATCTGTATCCCTGACATATTCATTCACCTCCTGATGAATCTCTTTTAACTCCATAACACATTGTCCATATGAATCAGGCTTATTGAATTTTTCTTTTAGGGTGTCCTTCAGATTATTCATAGTTTCATTAGGGTTTTCCTATACATGTATTATATACCAATCCAGCGCATGATCTTGAAAAATAGTGGCTAACTGTGCTTTCTTAATATCGTCAATATTGACCTATTTTGCTCTCCATACAGCATCAGTGAAAAAACAAAATTTCTCTGTATCTTCATTCCCAATACCTCTGAAAGTGGGAAAATTCAAAGTTGTAGCCATATCTACGCTTGGTGGAGGTGGAGGTGGAGGTGGAGGTGGAGTGGATGACTTGTGAGATGAGTGTGGAAGTGGAGTGGATGGGATCTAAATTATGGTCAGTGCTCCCTGTTTATTTTGATCTTCTGAGACTTCTTCTTCTTTAGAGCATGCATATTCACTAGAGCTACTAGTCTCTCATTCTTCGTCGCTATTAAATCTACCCTTGAGAGGAATGTAAATAAACCCTTCTTCAAGATATGTGAGGTAAATTATTCCACTGCGCATAGCCAGGACTCTTCGGGACATTCACGCAATATTCTCACACATAGAACCATGTTCACACAATATCATATTTCTCCACAACTTTAAATAGCGTAGAAAATTACCTCTATGACCCTTGAAAAATCTTCTTTCTGATTCAGAATAAGACACAAACTAATCAATAGAAAACTCAGTTAAAATTCCTCCCAGAAAATGATTGATCCAATGATCTATCGTGTGGGTAATCATATTTCTGGTATTTTCTAATTATTGTACCAATTATGGAGTCCACTAAGTGAATGCGTCGTCTTTCACGCATGTACTAAATTCAATTAATCGAGACAACCACTCATGCACCTCAGTCGCAAAGGAAGAAAATAATATGTCATGAACTTCTATATAAATATACTTTTGAACACACTATTTAGCAGATAATTTAGAATTTCGATTCTCTTGGATCGCAAATTCAAGGAAATTTCTCTCCAGCCAATCTTGTAATTCGTTCTGTGTAGGATGCCAATACAACGATTCTCCCTTAAAATGATCCTGTTCCCGGCAATGGAACCATTTGTTGGCTTGAGGGGTCCTAACCCGGATTCAAATTTATTGCACAACCAACAAACCCTCCAACTACTAGTCCTTTCAGCAATGACCTGCTTATGTAGATCAAAGTCTCACCTGAAGCAGTATGGGGGGGGGGGGTGTTGGAACCAGGTTTCCACACCCTGAGGAATAATTTGATGTGGTGGACCTAAACATACTTATAACAGAACTTTTCACAGATAATAGGTCGATGCCCACATAAAAAAATAAATAAGCTAACAGATCAACCTTGTCATAGATTATCTAAGAGTACTTTAGTATATATTCACGCAGTAAACAAATGTACTTAAGAATATCTATTCATCAGCAATGAACTTCACACATAACAGACTTTACTCAATTGCATAGATGAATTTAATGATAAATAGAAATAAATATAACACATCACATAAGATATTTTGATCTCAGAGGAATTAATAGAACATATTCGCAGTTAATCAAATAGATGACACATCAAGTGCATAACACATTCAACTTCACCAAAATAGTCTTTTATATTAATAGATCCAACAGTTCCACTACATTCAAACTTCCCTTACAGATTACCCTTCTGCACAAACAACTAGCGAAGGCCGCACATAGCCAGGACTAGGTCTCCTCGTACACAGCCAGTAGGAGCATTTTCTACCCAAAAACCCAGAATTAGATAAAATCCTTACAAAAATTTCATCATAAAAACATAATATTTCCTTACTTGACTCGATCTATCTATTTTTATACTAATATAAGCGCGTTGATACCATGGTCTCAAACCATGGTTTTAGACTCATGGTTTTCCCTTAAAAACCATTTACATTGATTAGGGACTTTAACCCACCCCAAAGCCCCTTTGACTCTTCCACGCAGTGTGCACAGAAAAATATATACAAAAACATAACCAAAATTGACCCCAGAGGACCCCACTCCAACAATACTGCATATGGAAAAGAGGAGAAATTAAAATTTTTCAATATGTAGAAGCATATGAAACAATATCATTGTGTGGAGTGTGGTTTTGTTATTTTATTACAGTACATAATGACATTAATGGTTCAATAATATTTTGGAAAAATAGGTTGACCGACATATATCGAGAAAGTAAATGTTATTACCTCCAAACTGACATCAATATAGTAGTGGATGTGCTTGTTGACAACCTATAAGTTGGAAATCATTATTATAAAATATCCACATTTAATTTGTTTCATACATGGAGTTACTCGTTTCTTAATTTCGAGATTTGTTTTTAATTATTTTTTTATTTCTATAAAACGTCTTCTTTGTTGTTTTTAAATTTCTATTTATTTTGTAAAAAAAATTTCACACACAGAATAGTAACATGTACCAGAAATGGAAAAAGGCAGAAAATTTAGCACTATCGACATGTTGACAGTATTGGACCTACCAACATTCATGGGGGTCTCCCTGATATGTCGTCCCAATTATACCTCACACCAGTTGGATACGAGCACCGTCCAGAATACATCATGATTACTGTTTTCTTAGAGGTTTTCCTTGGCTCTAAATATCATCAAAAGAGAGGAATGCGTATGTTCCTTGAAAAATAAAGTGAGTGTGCCTAGTGAGTGTTCGTTCGTAGGTGTGTCGAGGTTATTCTACTGCGGAGTGGAAAAGAAAGTGAGCCTCTAAGAGAGGGGTAATAGTACCACTTTAGAAGAGACACATTGTCAAATAGGAGAGATTTTTCTAACATCTAGCGAAGTAGTCCACAAATATGCAAGGGTCATTGCTACCATTATAGCACATTTTCGATATGCTAAGCTCTAAAATAAACAAAATAGTTCAACTAATTTAGTATAGGTGGAAAAAAACATGAATTAAAAACACTCATAGAACATTATTAAAAATATTCATAATGCATATATGAAGAATTTGTTGGCCATCGGGCTTCATATATTAAGTAAAAGTCCCAAGACACATGTATACAATGAACACCAGTAACTCCAATAGTGGAGCGTTGGACCCACTACTTGCTTCTAAAAAAAACTAGCTTGTCTCTCTGATGCCTTGCAGGAGGAGCCAACCGAAAAAGTCTATTGCTTGTACAATAAGGGTGTATGTGTAACCAATGGGGTGATCATTTACCTCCCTTATGAATCTTTTACTACCATCATGACTATTTGACTTCTCTATGAATTTTCAACTTTTACATGATTCTTAATATTTTATACATGTGCTTTCGACTTCCACTTTACAGTACAATTTCAAATAAGAGTTTACGTAATACACAAAATGATGTGGCATATGATGAATCATGAAATGAAATGAAATAGCACTGATGACATGGACTACATAATGACAAGGCAATGTCAAGTAATTTTTGTTGCTTCTTGCTATGTGTCTTCTTGAGAATGGTCTTCTATCCACCTCCAAATGGCCTACGGATGATGAGTCTTTAGTGTTTTCAGGTCTTAAGCTGTGATAAAAAACTAATGTCCCTTTTCATTCTCCTAATTTATCAACTTGCATCTCCAACTACAAAGGTGTCTTCTAGCATGTTCTCCTTCTCCATATCCTTCTTCATCATCCTGTCATACCGTGATGGAGTTACTGCATCTTCAATTCACTCATGACAAGACAACATCATTCTGATAAAACCATAGTCTAATATGCTACATGATGATCCAATAACTAAGTTGAAATCAGGTGGCAGCTTAAGCGAGAGCCTCAGTGACTACACAATTGTGCATCTCGGGAAGTCAGGGGTCATGCTTGAACCTTGAGATAGTTCAGGCTATACTGAGCATGATGATTGGGTATTTGGGGAGCTCAAGGAGCCAAGTTGAGGGATTGCTGAATGAAGTTTCCCACTACATGGTGCTAGAAGGAAAATGATGCTAGGTGAATACACAATTTTTTAGTTCAGGAGATCAATGGTTGTGCTTGAGGACTGAGACTATGTAATGCGCAATTCAAGCCTATATGGAGGGTAGGATTATGAATTTTTGGAGCTCAGGGGTTGCGATTGAGAACTGAGACTATGCAGTGTGAGTATTGGGAGGAAATAACTATGCATTACAGAATTCCAAGAGGAAATATTTCCACTTGATGGTTGATAATGCGAATCTATAGTTGAGGAGGGTAGGATGAGGCTGAGTTGCTTGGTCGAGAAGTTTTCTGAATTTGACTAAGTGTGGGATCTATGGATATGATGTGAGTAGTGACAAGGCTTGATTGTTATCAAACACTTAGAACAATTTAAGACACAACATATATCATCCAAAACACATAAATTACAAACTCCCCTCAATGTGGCAGCTTTGCGATGACAAGTGCAACACCAAAGATACTCTTTACAATGACTGTGATGACAAGTGCGACACCAGAGGTACACTTTACAATGACTATGTTGAAACTTGTGTAATGATGCTTAAAACTTTGGAAATGAGTGAAAAAAATGTTTACCTGGTAATACCAACTCATTTAAGAAAATATTTCCCCTTGAAACCACCAAACCTATCTTTCATGCGATGTGCAACACTTTGCATGCGAAAATATGACACCTTTAGTTTCTTCCAAATGGGAATTTTTTTTTTTGAGAAAATAAATGTAATAAGTCTTAATTCTTGTGACAATAGTATGCAAGATCAAGGTAGGCTCCAAAATTTGAGTGTTAGTAAAAATTTTGGAAGTTGTTGTAGCAGCGACAACACTTGGAAACACACTAGTAGAATTCCATCTTCTCTATCTAGGTTGATTCTTTTTTGTAATGTCTATTTAGTCTAGAAGTATTGATTCATTGTGTAGATAAATTTGGTTTCCCTGCTTACCCCATCAACAAACATAGTCCCCTTTATCGCTTCTCAATTGAAAACATACATAATATTAGAAATATCACAATGTTTTGAATAAGGAAAGGGTAGTATAGTTTGCAAGCCTTAGATTTTCATAGTATATTTTTTCATCTTTGGTGTTGCTTTACTACCATGAGGCTTCGATAGTATCCTGATGGAGTCACTACATGAACACAAACATTGATCTGCTACCAACAAGCCTAGATAGTACCCCAACAGAGTTGCTTGCTTCACTTCTCTATGCAGGAATCCTTTCTCTTCTTTCTCCTTTATTTATATATTTATATAGGAATGTGCACAGAAACTTATTAATTTCATAGATGGAAGAGGGATATCAAATTATTGATAGAAAGACAGGTTGTTCCTTCAAAGAAGCATATAAAGACCTCAGATTTAAGTTTTCTCGTTTAAAATTTTCCCCTTTTCCTCTTCTACTTGATTGGATAAAAGTGAAAACAATGAAACATGAGGAATTGATTACGGGCATAAGGTTCCCAAAATAGACACAGGTATCATGGTTTAACACAAAACTCTCCTTACAAAAGGATTGTGTTTTCCATCAGAACATTATTGAACAAAATACGTAACCAAAGAAAACAAAGGAGGGCTAAAGGTTATCCAAATGTTTTGGTGTCACAAGGCTCTTTTCAACTCAACCACACACAAAGAAGCTCGAAAACACGTTCACACATAACGCTTATTTACATGAATGAAAAAAAAAACACATGAGCAAACATACAAGAAAACAAGAAAACAAACTATGTACATAGGGCAGGGCACAATCTGAGACCATCATTAAAAACATTTCTATATGTCTTTTCCATTAATAGGAAGAGATTCAATCTTCCTGTCTAATTATTGAATACGATATTTGTGTTGGCCAAGCTTCTCAGGCACAGTGAACATTATGATCCACAGGGATTGGAACTTAGTATGTTTTCCTTTGTCCTTGTGGACTTTGTCCCACTTCAAAACTAGGTCACCCACACTAAATTCATTTTTACATGCAGAATTCTTGTTGAACCACCTCTTGATACGACTATGGTGAAGATAATTTTTTTCTTTTTATTTATGTATTTCTTCCGATAGCTTGATAAGTGTTTCTATACTGCTCTGAAACAATACACATGGTTTTCCCTGGGACTCTTTTGAAAGTAAAATGGTAGTAAAATAGATGCTTGGGGGTAGGATGGCTTCTTTTCCATATACCAGGTAGTAGGGAGAAACATTCAGAGAAGTTTTTGGCGTGACTTGGTCATCCCATAGGTAATTCACCAAATCGGAGCTCCAATTCCTCTATTCAGATAAAAATGTCTTCTTTATCATGCGAATAAGGTTCTTATTAATAGACTCAACAATACCATTTCCATGTGGATAGTAATTAATAGAATTCTTTAATAAAATACCATTTTCTAATGAAAATTCATATAATTTTAACCATGAAAATTACGTTGCGTTGTCAAAAAAATGTGAACTTGAAACTCCAAACCTGTAAATGATATTTTTCTTGAAGAAGTTGATGACTACCTTACCATTCACTTCCTTGATTGGAACTGCTTCTGTCCACCGCATAAAGTAATTTGTGGTAGTCAGAATATAGCGGTGTTGCTTCGATGAGTGTTGAAAAATCTCACCGATGACATCTAGGCCCCATTATTTTCATCTCATCATATGTCCACGTGAAAACATCTCAGTACTGCTTGAATAAGTGGATGAATTATTTTTGCTCTTGTGGTGTGCAACAAGTATTGATATTAATAAAATTCAGACCCTTTTCTCTTCCAATATATATCTACTCATGTGACAACGTTGAACTCTAGGTTTTAACATTTCCCTGTCCTCTAAAGTGATTCTGCAAGTCATACAACGTTTCTAATGTTATCACACCCTTTGGCATGGGATTCTCCTTTATTTCTTCGACAATAGTTGCATCTTTAAATACATTAGTGTTTTCCATGAAATGTAGTATTTGTTGGTCATCATTAAAAATGCGTGAATTAGTGATATTATTAGGGACAAATGGTTTCTAAATAATTTCAACATAAAATTCATTCCTAATCTATGAAAACCTAGTAACAGAATTTTCCAATGCATCCGCAGTTGTGTTACGCATTCTACGAGTAGATACAATGTTAAAAGATTGGTATTGATAAATTAAACGCCATACCTCTTATTCATAACTTTTCAAATTTATTGACACATAGTACATAGTATTTTTTACATGTTGTACGACAATATTAGAGTCACCTACTTATTTAAGGACTTGAAAATTGAGTTGGATGGAATTTTGTAAGCCCAGGGTGAGTGTTTCATATTCCATAGTATTTTTAGTGCACTTGAATTCCAAGCGGATTGAGATCATGTGTTTCCTTTTTTGTGGGTCTACTAAAACTAAACCATATCCAAAGCCCTCCCGTGTCTTCGAACCATTAAGAAACAAATTCAAAACATCATATGTACAATAACTATGCCCTACACTAGTACTACTACTCTCTAATTTACATAGGTCATTTGCGCCAGTTGGACTAGGAAGGAGTTCGAACTGTGTGTCTGGTGAGACTATGGAAGGTTGAGCAAGCTATCACCCTAGTTTAGTCTCCAAGAAGCAATTTCCAAATATCATATCTATGAAATAAACTCATTCATTCTATCTCTCAAAGGGTGTGACAATGTGCTTCATGTAAGGTTATGAGTCTACCCGGGTTTTTTTATTTCTTCCCTTGTACGGAAAACATAAATGTGACAAGTCAGTAGAAAAATACCCCTGTAGTTTTTTGGACCAGTCCCTACTCAGTAATACACCGTAGGATTCTAGGATGTCTATAATTACTATGTTTCTACACTAGTGAACTTGTTGATCAAATAATAGGTGAATACACACTTTTATGAGTTCACCAATAGCATGGCGAAGAATATTGTGTAATTGAATGATTTGTGTGCCTGTCCTATCCCATTTCACATTGATTTACATAGCTATTGATAGTGACATTACATTTATAGATGCACCTAAATAAACTAAGAAATTGTGTACATTGTAATTAAGAATTTCAAATGTCAATAAAAACGGAGGCCAAAGTGTGTTTGATTTTAATGTTAATGCATTAAGAACAGACTCTATGGTACTAGAAGACTTACCATATCCCTTTTATGAAGAAGTGTTATCACCTGAGGAGGACTAATCAAGAGCTCAAACAATTAGTTCCTACTGGCTTGAAATCTTATTAAGTTTGAAGAGTGAGATATTAGCAACAACTTTCTTTATGTCTTTGAATATGTTATAATCAAACACAAAGGGCATCATTAGAATTTTTAGAGGAGTGACTCTACCTACTACATCCAGAATGGTGGACTTTATTTTACCATTAGCAAAAGTATTTTTCATTGTAGCAATGTTTCCAAACTTATTCTAAGTGTTTTTAGCTAAGTTGAGAGGTGGCGTGATATTCCTTAACAAATGTTCTTTCAGTTTCTACCTTATCAACTCTAGCTTGGAAACTAGACCTTGGATTTGTGACTTATATTTAATGCTATACTTTTGAGCCAGGTCCTCACTCAGTGATAATTCTTCGAGAATTTTATTTTCAGTTGTGTATACATAATTCGACATATTCATTGCATGCCCAATATTCATAGTTTCTTTAGTCGCAAGAATTTCCTTCGTCCCTTCCGTTGGCTCAGTCTACTCATCTGAAAGTATAGTTTCAATTATATGTGCAGCCAAAGCATTCATGTTGTGATTCCATTACAAGCATGTCTTTTCTGAATGATATTCTTGATGAAAAAAATAGTATTGTTCCATGCCCAAGATTTCAACATTCAATGTGATGTTCGATAATTGTGCAGAATTGGATGGTTGATTATTGTTGTTGTTGGATTTTGCATCCATTCTCAGGAAGTTTAATTTAGGGGGCTTGTTATTAATGGTGGTCTGTCTTCACCACTTTTTTAACTCTACTAGCTCATCGATAGAGAATTTATGGTTTTGGTTAATATTTCAAGATCAGTGACTTATTTATCCTTAGCCTCACTAGATGATACCTAAGACCTTTTACCCATGTCCTTGGAGTCTTTTGATGATTCATCATCCACAATGACTCTAATTGTGTGCAAGTCCTTATCAACCGCAATGGCTTCTGTTGAGTAAAATTAATTTCTTAATAAATAAAACAAATAATAACCTAGACATTAATTATCAACCAAGGAACATATTTTTTTCAAGGCAATCGACAAAATATATGAAAGAAATTACAATAGCTAACACTAGTTCTAAATGATTATGTTCTACACTATCAAGTTCATTCGAAAAGAAATAAAATGTAAGACTTGAAAAACAATACTAAATCTCAAAAACAGAAAGTAAATGACAGGAAAATAAATATGCTAATCACACGACTTGAATCAATACTAAATTAAATCACACATTTCTAAATTTTAAATTTAAACTATTGCACCCAACATAATTCAAATGTTAATCTAGAACAATAAATTAAATGAAATCTATAAATTGCAGGAAACGACAAATATGGAAAATGCAGAAAATAACAAATTAATTTAAAAAAAAGGAAGTTTACTTTAAAGAACAACAATGTAAATTAAAATTAACAAGCACACAACTAAACTACCTTAGATGTTCAAGGCAACATCTCATCCAAGGTAGTGGGCCCAACTACCCAAGATTCAGTTCTGCCTTGAGAAATAATTCAGACCATATTACAAGTAACGGATGTAGAACTCAATGAATAGTTTCCTTCATTAAAGTATATGAGAGAAATAATTACATCAGAATGAATCTCTTAGCTTTGTCTCAAGTTCAACAATTATTCATCTCCTATTCAACAATTGTTCATTCCCATTCAGTGACTGTTCATCTCCCCCTCTTTGATCCTTTTTTTCATGTAAATAAACATAGAGAAAAGGGAAATTACAACTAAATTGATTAAAAAATATTTTAATAATATAATTATACATTGTCTACAACAAATTGATCAAAGATATCATATCTAAAATATCTTTCCATCATGATTCAGCTGGAATAAGTTGAATATGGTATCGCAATTGGAAGAATTTGGAAAAGGGCATAATAGAAAATCTGAGAAAATCATCTTTAGAGAACCTTTCGTGTGTCTCAATATAGACTGAATTTTGGAAAACTGCTCATTGGAAAACTGAATTGGTCAGTTCACAAAACCCATGTCTCGTATTTTCAGGATTCATCTTCATTTGTTCAAAATATCCAACGCAAAAACGTCACTTTTTATCCCAGCAAATTTATGAGTTCGAATATTTGGAGATCGAATTCCCAATCTGGAAGAGACCTTGGAGGCTAAAAGCGTGAGTGATGTTATAACAGATTAATAGACCATATTTGAAAAAATTATGCATAATAATTATCAATTTATTAAAAATAAAGGAGAATAAGTATTACTTATCCATAAGAGCATAAATAATTATAAAATGGAATTATATGATAAATTATGATAAATAATGTAGAAATTATACAAAAGATATGTATATCATGAATTCAATCCGATCTAACAATGTACTAAAGCTATATACTGAATCACTTCTACAAATCAATTGCGGAAATTAAAACATAATCACCAATAACATGAAGCAAAGAAGAATCAATCAAACCACAACACAGATAATTTCCCGGGGAAAGCTTGTTTCTCAAAACCCCACTATTTTCTATTATATATTTAGCATGGATACATGAAACAATTACAATAAAACTCTTCTCACAAGAGCCTCCTCTACTCAGCTAATTATCTCACATCGTCTTAGACAAAACTGACCAACACTTAGCCAATTCTCAGCCTCTAAACAGTCTGCCTTGTTTGCGCAATTCATGTGGAATGAAATCCCTATTCTTTAGGAATTTTGACCTTCCTAAATTGCGCAAGGATCATGGGCAATCCAATGGGTGTTTGGCTGCATGGGTGCAACCCAATAATCCTACAACTGATAGTTAACATCCATTTCACCTAGATATCAACTCGGTCTCCACTAGAACTGACATGCATGCAACTAATAATAGTAGATCATCAGTTTCTTGTTAGATCACTGATTGTGAATTAAATAATAATTAATTCACTTGATATCTCACTACTGCAACAAACAGTTACAACTAGCACAACTTACTTTAACTCACTTAATTGAGTTAAACTAATTACACATGCATTAACTAATGCACCAACTGCACTTCGAACTCTGTTACAACTAGAATTATTTTACATGCCTCACCAGCTACCCTCAACATGAAATTCATGAGATAATTGAGTTTTCCACACTTAGTTAACTATTACAAGTGATTATTAGATAAGATTACATTTTATTTTCCATCTTAATTAAGGGAAAATTAAAGTAGACACTGCACCAAATTTATCCCACACCAGTTTAGGTGCTGCTAAGACCTCCTGGTCCCACACTAGTGTAGGTGCTTGTTATAGGTCAATTTGGGCTTCATCTCCCATGACCTGTTCAAACTAGACATCATCCCCAGGACCAATGAAATAGGGTCTATCATCCCCTTATATTTCAGTTGCTATATGCCCTAAGAGAAGAAAAATACATTCATGGCTTCTATTGTGAGATTTCCAAGGTTTGAAGTATATGTTATATCACTTATTGACTCACCAACACAACCTCTAAAGGGAATAACTACGTTGCAATGAAAAATCCTCCATTCAAGGGTGCATTGCAATGAACTTCCCGACTTTCAAGAGTGCATTGGTCACCTGGGAGTGGAATTCTCATTGTTACGGGAATCTCCACATGGCCAGTGCCTTCTACAAGAGTCCATATGTGTAAAAATTAGAATCCAATTGTCCATCTAACACCTCTAAACTTGGGAAAATGTCTTGCCTATTATTATAAAGTCATCTATTGAAAAACTACCATCAGTTTCCCTATAAATTGAGCACTCATTCTAGTGCTAGGGAAGGAAGAAATTTGGTAAACTTATGCTGTTGGATTCTCATTTGAGAGAGTGAAAGTAATGATATGTTGTTGGTATGATGTTGGGTGTGATGAGGCTGGAAGATAATTTGGAGTTGGTTGGAAAAAGATCAATCATTGGTTGTAACCTACCCCTTCTACTCTTTAATAAATATTGTTATTCATTTTTCCATATATATGTCTCTATTTCTTGTGAAATGGATTCTTGAATGATATATATATATATATATATATATATATATATATATATATATATATATATTTCATATCTAATTGATTTGATTGAGTAAGATAAGTAGATATTTGTATATTGCATGTTGTTTTATGTTCTTTGTTTGTGTTTGCAAGAATCAATTTTGTGTTTTGAGTTGTATTGAGAGTGATAACAACAACGACAGAAGGAGAAGGGGAAGCGACTGAATCACAAGTAGGCTCCTTCACCATTCTATATATCTACTTGTTTTAGAAAAAGTGATAGTAATTCTTTCCTCTGTTGTTCTCAATGACTAACACCACACTTAGGAAATTTGGTTTATCTGTAGATCACAATTCCGCATAACAAATTGGTGACTCCACTGGGGAATATTTTATCAATCTTGATGTTTTTGGATCTTCTTATCCTCATCAGTAGCATCTAATTTCAATTATTATAAATTTGAATCAAATAATTGCATTAGAAGTGTGTTTTGTTGCTTGGTTTTTCAATCCCTGTTGCACCCAATGCATTGTTGGTCAAGACACAGTGTGCTGTAGTGCACTGTCTCCCACTCAGCGGTGCTTTGAAATGCATTATCTCCCGTTAGAGACTGTGTTGGCCCCTCAACCAGCCAAATTTCATATAAAATTTTCATTTCTATCATTCTCATCCATTTGTTTGTTGTATTCTCAGATGTCTGATACCTCTTAGAAACCAATAAAATTTCCTGATTCTTCCTCCTTTGAAAAGTAAATTTGTTCAATGTCTCTTTAATGTTTTTATTTATAATTGGGAAATCAAATTCAAAGTATTTCATTTTTGCATTAGATCAATTTGTTTTCTTAAAGGAAATTTTTGTTTCATTCCTCGTTTCCTATAGGAAAAATTGTAGTCCCATTCTTCATTTTTCCTAAAAGAGAAATTGTCGTTTCATTCCTCGTTTCTCAAAGACACTTGTTTTATTGATTTATGCATATAGTTTCCTTTCTTGCATTTACATTAAAGGAGATGAAAATAAAAACATGCATGTGCATATAGTGAATTGTGTGTGTTTCATAGGAACAATTTAGGAAAGCTACTTCAGTTTTTGCTCTTTGTTGTTTGCTCAAAAACTGTTTGCTCTTTCCCTTAGTAGCTAGGATTTTCATTGAAAAAGATAAATTCAAAATTTTTCTTATCATTTAGTTTGCATTTTTATGAATTTCCATCACATCATTCAGTGAACCTCAAAGACAAAATTTTAAACAATATCAACATAAAATTTACATCAGTTTACCTAAGAAAGCATTGGAACATAAACGATAACATTTAGAAGGTCTAGACTAGAGATGTGTTTCGGTGTTGTTAAACATAGCAGTTGTCGCTAACTTGTCTGCAATACACTCTGAGTGTGATACCTCACTCCACGTATGTAAGTATATCAAAGCTCGTCCACGTACCTTCGGGTATATAGGGTGGTGTTATAGTACGAAAAGTATAATGGGGTGTTCTCACTGTGCGGTTTCACATTAGACAGTGCTAATACAGACTTGGGCCTCCAAGTACCTTCGGGTATATTTGAGAGGAAAAATTTAGGTTGCTATCCATCCATAGGTAACCAAGTCGGCCGCCTTGTAACTTGTGATACACCGAGCAAAATATTCGGGGAGATTGCTGCCCGTACTTCTTGGTTCACCAGGAGGTATTCTGCAGTTCACAATTAATTGGTAAAACTTTTTCCTAGAATTACCCTTTTATTTTGTTTAATTTTTTTTGGTCATAAAATAAATCAGTCATCGTGGAAGAAGAACATCCCTTTCCCCGTCGTTTGCGTAGAATATCACTTAAACCACCTTTACCACCGGAAGCCATTTCTGGTTGGCGAAGGCAACATCGTTCTACCAAAACCAGTACTATCAGTACCTCTGGTGCGACATCATCTTCACATATACCATAGTAATATCAAGTTGTTTCTAGAAATCTTGGTTCATCTACTGTTGTTGAGACAGAGTCCTCTCAGCTACCTGTTGTCATGATCCATCCGATCAGTGAGACCATACCTCTCGAACCCGACATTGTTCAGCTGGAAGTTGATCCGGATCCTATCGTTCTTTTACCAGAACATCTGAATTCCGAAGTCAAACAACCAAAATTTGTTCCTGTATCAGTCGCCCCACAATCTATTGTAGCCATTGAGTTTCCCATATCACATATTCAACCTCTTGAAATATACTTCGGGCCTGACAGTGAAATTATTTCACCTGGTTTGATTTCGATTGACGAAATTCCATAAGATGAAATTCCTTTGACTCCAACTCATTTTAGATCGGACATTTATCTTTACGAGACTTTTCCTCAATCACCTCACACTTCTTTCTTTGATCCTATGTCTATTCGAGTTCTTGTAGATCTTATAGGGCATACATTATATCGTATAACCATGCATGAGTCCACATCTTCCGCCGTACAATCTATTACAGTTGCGACAACACCTACTCTTGCTACCTTGTCGATGTTCAAAACATCACCAGAGTCACTTCTATATGGTGGCCTTTATGTCCCACCTGGTTAGCAATCTTTATCTGGAACCTTCTCTGGTGCATCCTCAAACCCATGGACTTCACCAATTTCATCATCTGGTATTCTATCTAGTACACCTATAATGAGTATTGAATGGCTTGATCCTTTATATACATCATCAGGCAAATATGAAGCTGGTCCATCTGGGTATATTCCATCCAGTACAATTTCAATTGGACTCCCAACATTTGGAGAACAATATTTTCCATCTTATTATACTCCTCATCCTGGGGGGAAACCTATGGCCACCCATTTTTACAGTACTCCGTCATTATTTGGTCATCCTAATGTCGAAATGATTGTTTGTCAGTGGCAACCCACTCTACCCATACAACCACAAATGATTGTACAATCATATCAATCGGTTCAACCTGTTGCACCCACATCTACTCTACTTGTTAATACATCTTTACCCCTATTACAGGCTCAAATTTTTGTACCTCAACCATGTCAGGCGGGTCCTTCCACCCAATACCCTCAAGTATTGGGCTCTCAGACTGCAATTCCTTTAGTTGGTTTTCAACATCCAGCTGTATCCGGAATTATTTATTCACAAGCCGGATTACCATATTATGGAATGTTGCAACTTATACATATTCACAGCTGAATCCAAGCTATTCCCATTTGGGTTTAATCTTGGTGGATAGACCCCTTGGCAACCACAAGTGCAAATGCAACAACCTTCATTTCAACAAGTAGTGTACCCAGGTTTTGGTCAACAAAATCCTCAAGAATTTTCTTATCAAAATAACCCCTATCTGGGTTACCAACAAAAAATTCCTTATGTTGATGCTCAATGGCCTGTTTCCCAAGAAATTCCATCATACCTTGGCTATGCTCAACCTGACTTAAATTGACAATTTCCCTTTGTTGCAACTTTAGAGTTACTTGATTTAAACCGACTTACAAACGATCCAATTAGCTATGCTCCTTTATGGTCGGTGATACCTCATAAATTTCCCTCAGATATTCCTAAGCTCAATGGAAACCCTAGGGAAGTATTGTCAACACATGTTATGACTTATCATTTATGGTGTTCATCTAACTCCATAAATGATGAATCCATTCGACTACGTGTTTTCTAGCGTACGCTCATTGGTCCGGCCGCAAAATGGTACATTGAGTTACCAAGAGCTTCATTTGAAGATTTCACTGCCCCAGCTACTGTATTTTTGACCCACTTCTAGTTAACCATACGATATAAAATTAGAACATAACTCTTGACCAATTTCAAACAGACTAATGCTACTCACATTTCTGATCATATTCATGAGTGGCGTCATCGTCGTAGAATGGTCAAGACATTTGTTCCTGATCAACTCCTTGTTGAGTGGTTCATTAAGTCCCTGTTACAATATATAACTGAGGATGTGGCTAAGGGTGGTGTCTTCACTAAAGAGTAGGTAATTTCTCGTGTCTAGTACTTATATTTGATTTATACTCGGTCTGGCATTCTCTACAAGAAAATTCCCAACGTGCCGCGTTCTAATTTTACTCTTCCTCCTCCATCTAAGGACTCTCATGCCGGTGACGACATGATCAGTATTTCAAGCACACATCACTCCACTGCATCTGATACTGCACCTTCTTCTGAAATTCATGTTGTGTCATCAGACAAAGGTAAAAGTGATAAGAAATCCAGAAGTAAGAAAAAGGGAAAATGTAAGAAAAAGAAAACTTCTACCCCACAAGAAAGATTGTCTGATCAACAAACTAGAAATTAGAAACCTCATTACCCTTGCATAATCTATAATGAGGAGCACTTTGTTTGAGATTTTCCTGATCGTGTAGAAGACTCAAAATTGATTAAGACCTTGCATGCATCCGTTGTGTTCACAGGTCCATTTTCAAATCTAGATACATATTTGGTTGCTACGAATCTGACTTCTAGTTCCCAAGTGCTTATGCTTTCTTTTACAAAGACATTAACTGATGTTTTTGTGTCAAAAGGTAATAAAGATTATGGTAGTCAAGATATTGATCAACCTATTACCTCGACCACAAATCCGTCTATGGAATCTATTCCGCCACCTGCTATTTTGAAGTTAACAATAAGGCCACCAAAGGGGTTCATCTATAAATCAACATTCAATCCTCGAGCCCAAGCTACTCAAAATTATAATATAATTGAAGATTTGGCTCAATCCCCTTGAGCTATGTCAATGCTCAAGGTACTTCAAAATTGTCCCTCCCAGAAACAACCTTTGTTATCCGAAATTGGTGGAATTGATTTGATAGATTCCAATATTTTAGCCTTTAATCATACGGGCTATGTTGTGCAATTACCAGAAGAATTGGCATTCTCCATCCAAGTAAATGTTCTCAATCACATAGATCATCGTACTATTATTGATGAGGGAACATCTACCTACATTATGTCTCTAAACTGATGGAAATCACTTGCCTTGCTGCACCTATCTCAATCACCTACGACGTTGAAAGCTTTCGATGGACGTACATATAAGACTTGCGGTATCATCAATAACTTGCATGTTGAACTAGGGGAAAAAATAGTAAATGTTGAATTTCAGGTCGTTGACGGACCCCTTGACTACAATATTTTACTCGGAAGGCCTTGGGTATATGCTATGACTGCAATCGTCTTTAAATATTTTAGAATTATTTCCTTTCCACATAAAGGTGTTATCACAGCCATCAATAAAGTACCCTTCTTTTCCTCCAGTTCCTAGGTAACTGGAAGCGTTCTGTTAGTTCACGCTCCCCAACTAGCACTTCAGAACATTGGTGTAGGACTCCTAAAGGATTCTTCCCTCATGGGAACCTTTGCATTACTGTTGCCTGCGACGTCGGTAGAAATTGCAAATATAGAGTCTTGCTACATGATATATTCCACTCCATCTGTATTAAGGAAGATTACGGGTGATTATGAAGCTGTTACGTTGGATGATTTTTTACTGCCCAGCCCAATTGAGCTAGCATAGAAATCAATCTACATGGCTTGGACGGTGAATCTAAAATCATCATTGCTGGTCATTTCGATTGATCATTCATTAGACTTTGGTACTCCATCTAATCCTTTTTCATCCACTTTCTTAACATATGAGAATATTGTCGAATCCATGATGCTAGAAGGAGAACCATGGGAATATCATCATCATCACCTCCATCTTCAGGATTACAAAGAAGATAATCATATTGAACTATATCACCCATTGATCAAAATATTCTTTTCGAATTATTTTCCTATTCATGCAATCAAATCCGAGCGAACTTTATCAAATATTGAAGAAACCATTTCTATCGATATTTCGACCAAACCTAGCATTGTAGAAAACATTCATGTCGGCATGTCTTGTTCTCCATCAGAACTCAAAACTTATTTCTCTCTCTTTTGTGAATTTTGCGATGTATTTTCTTGGTCTTAGAGGAAATTCTAGGCATAGATACTAGTATTGTTGAACACACCATTAACATGTACCCTGATGTCAAACCGTTATGTCAACGCCTTCATCCTATTCATCCAAAGAATGTCAATGCCATTAAAGTAGAAGTTGAAAAACTTTTTCATGTTGGTTTCATTTACCCTGTTCCGCTTACTGATTGGGTTTCCAACATTATTCCCGTCATGAAGAAACAAGGGACAATGAGTGTGTGTGTTGATTATCGGGATGTCAATCTTGCTTTTCCTACTCCCTTTATCGACCAGATTATTGACGATTGTGCTGGATGCGAAATATTTTCGTTCATGGATGGATTTTCTGGCTACAATAAAATCAATATCCGCCCAAAGGACTAGCATAAGACAACATTCATCTATACCTGGGGCACATTCGCTTATCAGAAACTCCCATTTGGTTTAAAGAACATTGTGGAAATTTTTCAGAGAGCAATGGATTATGCTTTCAATGAAATCAAGCACATTTTTCAAACTTATCTAGAGAATTTACCCATGCATTCAAAAAACCAGATTGATCACCTGATGCATTTGAGAGCTATCATTTTATGCTGCAGACACTACAAAATATGCCTCAATCCACATAAATGTGTGTTTTGTGTTGGTTTTGGTTGTTTTCTAGGATTCATCGTCTCAAAAGAAGGAATTTGAATAGACCCAATAAAGGTCCAGACCATTCCTGATTTTCCTGTGCCATCAAATTTTCTTCAGTTACAGAAACTTCAGGGAAAGGCTAAATTCCTAAGGAGGTTCATACCCAACTACACCAAAATGGCTAAAGGATTTACTCGAATCTTGAAAAAGGGGATTCCCTTCTAGGGATATGGTTGCGCAAACTTCTTTTAATGATGTCAAGGATACACTTGTCTGGGCATCATTAATGTATCCCCCCAATTATCAGAGTGATTATTTCTTATATATCATCGCGGCTGATACGACCATTGCTATGGTATTGGTCCAAGAATAAGATGGGAAATAACATTTGATATATTATTTGAGTCCTAATCTCAATGATACAGAAGTGAAGTATTCATACGTCGAAAATATCGCCTTGTCGTCCATTCAAGCTGTCCAAATATTTGGCCACTATATCATGTTCCAGAAGATAATTATCATTTCGAATTGCAACCCCATGACTTACATTTTTCCATGCCAATTGCTGGGGGCATGTATTCAAAATTGATTGTCATTTTATAGGAGTTTGATTTGGAATTTATCAAATCCAAGTCAAAGAAGTATTTAGTTTTGGTAGACCTTCTCTACGACCTTCACTCTGATAGTACTGCTACTACATCGGAACAATGTATTCATGATGAGTCTATGTTTTTGATTGGATCATCTTATCCTTGATATGGGGATTTCTTCATTTATCCCTAGACCCAGACTTTTCGGCCTGATACCTCTCACTCTGAACAACAACGTATTTGATACCAAGTCAAAGATCATATGATCGTCAGTGATACACTTTATCGTCATGGTTTCGATACGATTTTAAGGAGGTGCCTCACTCATGAGGAGGCTGAAAAAGGTTTTAAATGATTGTCATGTTGGGGCTTGTGGTGGACACTTGTCCGAATACACTACCACGCAGAAGATACTCTGTGTTGGTTACTTTTTGAACCATATTTCGCGATTGGATCCTCGCGGTCAGAATTTGTCATGCGTGCCATATTTTTTATCGTAAATTCCGCAAGCCACCAGTGCTGATGCATCCTGTTATCACTATGGGACCATTTTCAAAATGGGGCATTAACTTCATGACCTACAACCCTCGTTTGTCCGAGGGGCATGGTTATATTATTGTCATAGTAGACTACTTTACCAAGTGGGCCGAAAGGATGCCTACATTCAACAACATAAGTGGAACAACTGCATTATTCTTTTGCAATCATGTCATCTCGTGGTTTGGTGTTCCATAGGCTATAGTCATAGATCATGGTAAGCATTTCCACAATCACATGATGAATGAATTAACTACCAAATTAGGAATGTCGCATGATAGTTCTACTCCTTATTATCAAGAATGCAATGGAAAAGTGAGGCTATTAACAAGATTCTTAAATGAATGCTTCAACGAATGATAGGAGTTCATTAATGAAATTGGAATTTGATCCTATACTCAACTTTGTGGGCATACCGAAGCTTCGTGATAAACGCAACTGGATTTACCCCCTTTCAATTGGTGTATGGTCTGGAAGTTATCTTGCCTATCCAATGTGAAATACACTCGTTACAGCTCGTAGTTGACTTGTTACCTGACACCTCTACCGAAGAAGTGCATCTTTTTAACCTCATCCATCTTGATGAAACACTTTTTGAAGTCACATTGGCCAATGAAACACATAAGAGACATATAAAGGCGCAATACGACAAGCATGTCCAGCCTCACATCTTCTCAGAGGGTGACATGGTCCTTCTTTATGATCAGGAAGCTGATGTAATAGGTATAGGAGAATTTTAGACATTATGGCATGGCCCCTATATTGTCAAAAGAGTTCTTGTTAAGGGTGCCTACAATTTGGCCGATTATGATGGAATTACATTGGCACAACCCCGAAATGGGTTATATATGAAATGTTACTATGCTTAAACATAAGCATAGAAAACTGTTGTATTATATTGTATATATGTTGTTGATTTGCATTTGCATTTGTAATTCGCTTTATATTTCATCGCATATGTTTAAATATTTGGAACCATTCGTTGGGTATGCTGATGGTACTAGTCATAGTATATAGAATATATCCTCTATAGCCTGGGCCATTTTCGCTCCGAACGGCCTTGTTAGTCATTTTTCAAGGGATTTGTATTGGTCGATCTACAAACAATATCATTGAGTATAGCACATTGATATAAATTCTCTCTGATGCCATTTCATTTGGTATTAACCGCATCATCATTAGGTTAGACTCACAACTTGTGGTACTACAACTTACTAGTGTTTATACTATCAAAAATCCAACACTGCATCGTATGTTCCTAAGAGTTCGAATTTTGGAAAGACATTTTGATTTCATTCAATATCAACACATTTCTAGAAACTTGAACACATTAACTAATTCTTTAGCAAATTATGTTATAGACAGAAATTTGCAACACATGTAAAGAAATATTTTCAATTCACATCACATAATTGAATAGGATTGCACAATAAATATAGGAAAACACTGAAAACAAATATATAGATAGTTATAGGTTCTTACAAAAAAAATTCCCAAGACACATTGGTCATATGACCTCAAAATGTATGCAAAATGTCAAAATTTAACCAGTGATAATCGTGATAACATGCTACTGATCTTGTGATCCTACGCAATAACCGCATCCAACGGTTAGGAATGCCAATAGTGTGGTGTTTCAATCTCATGGGTAACTCTTCGATCTGGAAATCTGGAATCCTGAGATTTAATCATTATATGTGTTTCTATAGCTAAACAAGAGTCTTAGCCATATCCCAATCCTAAAGGACTGCTCTCCCGACAACCCTCTCTGATGGCTTATCTACTCTCTTCTCTGGCCGACCCACTGGTTGAACTAGACCTACATTGGAATTACATCAAAAATTTATTTTAGTCTTGGGAAACATCAAAAAACAAAAACATGCATAAACCTTAGAGAAATAAAAAAACCATGGTCAAAACAATCTTACCAATTGCACCCCATTGAGCATCATCTGGTAAAGCCAATTCTGTATCTCCTCGGAAGTATACGCATGCATATGCATAATCATCGATGGCGACCATCTGTCATTTGAACAAGGTGAACAATGCAGTCAAGAATATGATGATCGATTGACCAGCATGTCTAGCCATCAGTTCCACCCATCTCTGCATCCTTGGATCTCTAGGGCTAGATATACCAGTGTCACATGCTAGGGCAACATCAATGGAATTCACTCTAACGCAAAAGAAATCAGGATCGAACCATAGTTGAAATTATTTTTCCTTCCTCCCTTTGCCTTGGTCAATTGTTCTTTAATCTAAAAGAGGAAAAATTCGACCCAGTTAAAAACTGTTGGTTACATGCACTCTAGTGCATATTACATGTAAGATCTGTTTGCCACATGTAGTGTAGCGGTACAAGAAAGCTTTGCGATAGTGAATAGGATGGTCCTGAAAGGAAAGTCACGTACATCATGGATGTTTATTTTCCCATCCTTACTAGGTTCGGTCCTTGGATTGCAATACTACAATATATAATCTCTCACTGTCTCTCCTCCAAGAGTAGACCTTGAAAGAGAAATGGGCAGACCACTCCTCAATAATCCTGTGAAAAAATAAATATCCTCCACTAATATTGGTACCACTTTATCCCCAATGTGAAATTCTTGTATCGTTGGATCCCATAAATGAACAAGGAACTCCAATAGTTCCCTTTGTTGCCTCATACCCAACAATCTGAAGTACTTTAGCAACCTGCAGTCTCTGAGGGCTCTCACCATACCCAGATCGTTTAGGGAAATCATGTTCTGTTCCTCATGTTCCCTTTCCCTCCATGTAATCATCATTTTGTTCTGATGAATACCAGAAACAAAATCATAAGACTCATAAGGATTCATTTCATGCAAAAAACTAGGAAAAATTTGGGCACACTGTAAGAAACAAAAATGGGAATTGCGCCCAACGCACCCTGGGTCAAGGGACAGTGTGTTGCATATGCTCCTAGCCTTTAATTCTAGTGCACTTCATTGCACCTTTCGACATTCAAGCGTGTTTTTCCCTCTGAGAAAAATAAATTTACCCTAAGGGGCTAAAAACCCTAAAAATTTGCAATGAAATGAAACATAAATGCTACTGAAGGAAAGAGAAGGTTCATAACTCTAACCTGGATAAAATGGTGAGGAAAATCATAAAAATAATCTGTCACAATCAACTGCTGAATTTTGGGGGAAAAAACTAGTTGAGAGCTCCAAAATTCAAATGGTAACTTTCAAATGGTAGATATGAATAGTAAAAACTCTTTTAATTAGTCATTTGATTATTTCAAATCATATTTAATGTTGTGACTCTAGTTTTTATTCATGTTTTGCTATGAAAAAGGTATTTTTAATCCATTTGATGTTGTTATGAACACTTTTTACAGTGGATACAACAGATTAGTCATGCACACTTATTCAAGAATGATTTGACCACAAAGCATACTTTTATCCGTATTTTTCAAGCTATGATAAAAATAAAAAAGACTTGAAGCACACTTTTATCTCTTTTTAGAGCTTCTATAACGGTGAAAAAGGAACCCCTGGAGTCTTCTTTTAGCTCTTGTCAGACTCTGATAATGTGAAAATATTGTCAAGCACTTTTCTTTTCAAGCTCGTAAAAGTAAATGAAACAACATCTACTCAGTATAAGTTTAACCCTTTTCCGGGCTGAGATAGATTATTTATAAATGGAAAACCCTAGTCAAACATGGCTAGGAGGTTCTCTCAGGTATCATTTTACACTTTTTCGGACTTGAGAAAACAATTTACAAAAAAATACTCATGGAGTTTTCTTTTTTCCTCTTTTTAAAACTCTCTAAATATGAAAAAGCACTGATTTTTCACTGTCGTTAGGCTCGTTAAAACATAAAATAGCGACAGACTTGTCGATCATGGAAAGAATAGACTTTAATTTATCACTAGACTCATTAAATTATTAAATAGTGATGCATTTGCTCAAAGGGTTGAATAATAGATCAATCATATATTATCCTCCTCAAGCTTATTAAAAAATAAAGAGGTAATGGTCAATAAATGACATGGGGAAATTTGGGAAAGCAAACATAACAATTTATGGTAGCAGGTCGCTCTTGAACATGACACTTTCACTCCATCATCATGACTTTTGGGTTGGGAAATATTCTTGATGGTTCATTCATACCTATGGTTCATCATACCTTCACTTCGGTTTTGGGTCAATGCTGCCAACTCATCTCAGTGTCGTGGATATGTTCAAGAGAAGTCATCTAATGAATACTCATTCTTCTGCAATACTCATAAACGTTCATTTTCATGACATTCATCCCTAAACATTGATATATCAAGTCACATTTTGTCTCCGAAATCAGTAACTCTTATTTCACAATAAAGTGGCTTCTTGTTGAAATCAGCTCATCATCCAAGAAGTTTACCTAGAAACATCATCTTCCAATACCCTGAGACTTGTTACATCATCGGCAGGTTTCTCGCTTCTAGACCTTTGAATGAAAGATTTTTTATGTCGTTCAACATCAAATTATCTATTTTTTCCTTACCAATTGTACTGTTTTACCTTGAGGGCCATTAACATCAATGGTGGTTCTCTCATGTTTGTTAACAACTCACATCATTGGATGGTAATCAAACGATGTCTTACCATGTTCAACTACAAATCATATTTTTTCATGGGTAGACCTGTACCCGAACGATCGAGTGAACGAGATAAGAAGACCCCGGATCTAGTTTCATCCATCCAGGCTACGATTTCAAGATTTTTGTACACATCATTAATACGATGACTTTACATACATATCGTCATCCGAACATGGGCCTATATCTGTAGGCATGTCTGTATTGGGAAAAATTCCAATGCAGATGACTTTCTGAACTATGTAAATGTTATTAGATAGTTTATGCGTTGAGCATGGGAATTCCTCCCTCAGAAATTCGTGATCAAGATGAAAATACCATGATTTAATGTATTATAAGATTGATGCAGGTCACCGCTCCACTTTAGTTCCAACTCATCGCATCGTAAAACATATCATCCAAATATTATTATTTTTATTTTGACTTCATGCTTTAGGGGGCATATTTTATAGGTCAATTTGGGCATCATCCCCCTTTGACCTGGTCAAACTGGACATCATCCCCAGGACCAATGAAATAGGGTCTATCATCCCCTTATATTTCAGTTGCTATATGCCCTGAGGGAAGAAAAATTCATTCATGGCTTTTATTATGAGATTTACAAGGTTTGAAGTATATGTTATATCACTTATTGACTCACCAATGCAGCCTCTAAAGGGACTAACTGTGTTGCAATGAAAAATCCTCCTTTCAAGGGTGCACTACAATGCACTTCCCAACATTCAAGAGTGTGTTAGTCATCTGGGAGAGGAATTCTCATTGTTCCGGGAATCTCCACATGGCTAGTGTTTTCTATAAGATTCTATATGTTTCAAAATTCGAATCTAAGTGTCCATATAACACCTTTGAACTTAGGAACATGTCTTGCATATGATTAAAAAGTCATTCATTGATAAAATACTATCAGTTTCCCTATAAATTGAGCACTCATTCTAGTGGATTCTCATTTGAGAGAGTGAAATTACTAATATGATGTTGGAATGATGTTGGATGTGATGAGGCTGGAATGAAGCTGGAGCTGGTTGGCAACAAATTGATCATTGATTGTAGCCTCCCCCTTCTACTCTTTAATAAATATTGATGTTCATTTTAGCATATATATGTATCTATTTCTTGTGAAATGGATTCTTTAATGATATATATATTTCATATCTAATTGATTTGATTGAGTAAGATAAGTAGATATCTATATATTGCATTTTGTTTGTTGTTCTCTGTTTGTGTTTGTAGGAATTGATCTGGCGTTTTGAGTTGGATTTAGAGCGACAACAACAATAGAAGGAGAAGGGGAAGCGATTGAATCACAAGTAGGATCCCTTACCATTCTGTATATATTCTTGTTCTAGAGAAAGTGATAGTAATTCTTTCATCTATTGTTCTAGGTGACTAGCACCACACTTACGGAATTTGGTTTATCCGTAGATCACAATTCTGCATAACAGTGCTGCTTGGACCTCCTGGTCCCATAGTAGTGTAGGTGCTACAATTTATTTTTGGACTTCAGCACTCCCTCTAAACAAGAAATGGATTATCCTTCACCCCAATCCTGCCTCTATGGTATTCAAATTTTCTCCTCGTGAGCTCCTTTTTCAGAATATCTGCATCATGATCTTCCGTGGGAATGTACTGAAGAAACATTATGCATCTCTGCACATAATCTCTAAGATGGTGGTACCAGATGTCTATGTGCTTGGATCTATCATTAAACACACGATTAATCAATAGTTTAATGCAACTCTGTCTATCACAATGTATCACTATCGGATCCATCTGATAACCAAACAAACCAACCAGGATCTTTCTCATCCAGATGGCCTCACATGCAGCTTAACTTGCTGCCATGTACTCTACCTCCACTGAACTGAGTGCCACAGATCATTGCTTTCTTCTCTACCAAGAAATTGTTTTCGATCCTATGCTGAAGATCCCTCCTGATGTGCTTTTTTTGTCTGATGGACTGCCTACCAAATATGCATCCGTAAAGCCTTGAAGCTTCACTCCCTCTATTAGTTTGTACCATAATACATACTCATTAGTTCCCCTAAGGTATCGCAAGACATGATTTTGTGCCTTCCAAAAGTGCTTGGTCGGCTTAACCATATCTTGACTCAGATGGTTAACTGCGTAGAAATGTCTGGTTTGGTGTTCACCAAGTACATTAGTGAACCTACTAACTACCTGTAGATAGTAGCATCCTCTTTCCTCTAATTTCCTAGAAGAGGAGTGTCCATGGGTTTACAGCTCTCCATGTGAAGCTTACCCATTATCTCTTTAGCATACTTGCCTTGAGAAACAAAAATTTCACCATCCTGCTTCCATATTTACAAACCAAGGAAATAATGAAGGAGTCCCATGTACTTCATTTCGAACTCCCTTGCAAGATCCTCCTTGCATGAGTGTATCAGCTGCTCATCACTAGTCAAAATTATATCATTAACATAAAGTACAATAATCAAGAGCTAACCCTCAACCACAATCTAGTACAAGTTTGCATCAGCTTCACTTTTGTTGAAGCCTAATTCGGTGAAATAGCTCTCAATCCCAGTGTACCAAGCACGAGGTGCTTACTTCAGCCCATATAGTGCTCTCTTGAGCCAACACACATGCGACTCACTTTCAAAGATATCAAAGCCTTATGGATGCTCTATGTACACTCATTCCTCAATAAATCCATTGAGAAACGCATTTTTCACATGAATCTGATGAATGTGCCACCCCATCTACGCTGAGAGAGAAAGGATAGACCTAATGGAAGAGTACCTCGCAACTAATGTGAAAGCCTCATCATAGTCGATCCCTTCAATCTGTGAGAATCCCTTAGCCACAAATCTGGCCTTGTACTTCTCCACACTCCCATCAGTAGCTTGCTTTACCTTGTAGATCTATATAGATCCAACCACTGATTTACCGACCGGTTTTAAGACAATCTCCCATGCACTGTTCTTGACAATGGAGTCATACTCCTCTACCATTGCATCAACCCAAATTGGTTGTTGCACTGCCTCCTAAAAGGAAGATGGTTCTGTCACAATACACTTTCTCATAAGAGCCATGTATCTAATAAACCTGTCTAGAGACTATCTCTGTCTACGCTGTGAAGTAGGGGCTCCTACATTCTCTATTTTATCAAGTCTCAATCTATCAGCTTCCGTGGTGAGCCTTCTACCATTTCTGGTGGATGGCTCTACATGAGTGTTTTCTTCCACTTCATGATCCTCTACATGTGGCTGCTCCACATCTTGAGGCTCATCCTTTGGAACCAATATTTCCTCCTCTGCATGCAAATCCAACTCCCTCTCAAGGGACAATCGCATGGATTTCTCCTCATCAAATTTTATATCCCATCGCACAAAAATCGTTCTTTTGTTTTGAAAATACACCTGATAGTTGAGGGGAGTATCACTGTACCCTACAAAAATCCCAATCTTAGTTTTTGGTTCAAGCTTCTTCCTGGCGTCTTTGGTCACATGCACATAAACAGATGAGCCAAAAATCTTAAAATATGAAACATCAGGTTTCTTACCAGCAAAAATATTTTTGTGTTTCATTCCTCCCCCCACAGATGCATCAGTAGGCCCTTATGCAACATCACTCTTGCTGCACCCACAATTGTTCTGTTCTTTATTTGTGCGACCCCATTCTGTTGTGGGTTATGAGGCGCAATCAGTTCTCTCTGAATTCATTCTTTGCTGCAGAAGTTCTTGAATTCATTGGAGATGTACTCACCACCAATGTCACTTGTAAGAGCCTTCACATGCTTCCCCGTGTATTTCTCCACCTGTGATTTGAACTCAAGAAAATTTGAGAATGTCTAATCTTTCTTCTGCAGAAGTAGATCCAACACTTTCAAGAAAATTCATTAACAAATATCACATAGTACTTATGATTTTCTATCAAAGCAACAGAGAATGGTACAGACACGTTTGAGTGAAATATCTCAAGGATTTCGGAAGCTCGGTTCTCCTTCTCATGAAAGGTGGCCTTTGCATATCTTCCCATAGTACATCCCTTGCATGTGTCTGAATGCGCATGTGTACCCTTGGGAAAATCGGTAGAAATCTACTGCATGACTTTTAAGGCTCGATGGTGAATTTGGCCCAATCTCTTGTGCCATAACTCATCCTCATCCCATCTCACCACTTTGTCCGCCTTACATATCAATGTTGCGCAACCATCTACATCAAGTTTATAGAGAATCTTAAATCGAATCCCAATCTTCTTGGCTTGTCCTTTTGTTTTGTGTCACCAGAAATATTTTCCTTCACTGAAAACAACATCATAGCCTATATCCTCCAACATAGAACCTGAGACTAAATTTTTCTTCAAGCCTGGTACATGCATTACATATTTTAATTTAAAGGGTTTGCTTGACTGTCTCTGGAAGGTAATGGGACCAATCCCGGTAGCACTGTACTGCTCATCATCACCCATTTTGATATGCATCTGGATGCCCTTCTCCTCTAAGATATTGAAAATTTCTTTGTCTCTCGTTATGTGAAAGGATGCACCACTATCCAAATACCACACCAATCCCATTTCACTTGACACCAGGCATGTAATGAATGAGAAGTAAAGCTCATATTTCGAGGCCAAAGCCTCACCAGATGCAGATTCTGAATTCTTCTTGTTCTTCTTCTTTTGTGGATAGTTAGACCCATAATGTCCATGCTTGTGACAGTGAAAACACTTCACTCTGGACATGTCGCACTTCTTTCCATATTTATCGGACTTGGATTTGGAATGTAATTTATTTCCTTTCCCCTTCTTCACCTTGGCAGCCAAAGCAAAATATTATTCATCTTCATTCTTAGATGAAGATCCATCTATGGTATTCCATCTGAACTCCTCTTACACCAAATCTGACTAAAGTCTTTCCCAATCTGGTAGGTTTTCCCTTCAATTGATAGAGTCCTGATAGCTATGCCAACTCTTGGGAAGTCGTAGAAGAGCTAGGCTCACCAAATCATCATCAGTGATATTAATTCCAACGCTCCCCATCTCATCCTAAAATTGGACAAACTTTGTTAAATATTTTGGCATGGAGTCGCCTTTCTCCATCTCAATCTTCTTAAGTTTATCTTTCAGTGCCAATTTCCTATGGTCACTACTACTCTAAAATAGATATTTCAAACCTTTCCACATTGCATATGGTGTGGATTTTCCATGGATACTTGATACAATGTGGTATTGTACTCCATCTAGTAAGATCCTCCTCGCCTTTGCCACTTTCTTTTGCCATGCATCAAGATTTGTAGCATCTGTCACATCGAGTTTGGGAACATAATTGTCAGTGAATTCCTTCAATCCATTGTCTTCCAGTACTTCCTCCATCTTGTATTTCCAAGAAATATAGTTAGAGCTGCCCTTGAGTGCATACTCTAATCTCAAGCCATTGAAATCCATTTTGATCCTGAATCACCTGTAGCTCCAAGAAATTCTTCAGCAAATTCGAATTCTATTTAGTCACAAAATCAGCTACTCCTCCAATACTGTGATTTTATGTGCTATGATACCATGTAGAAATTATAAAAAAATATGTATATCATCGATTCAAAACAATCTAACAATGTACTAAAGCTAGATATTGAATCACTTCTACAAATAAATTGTGGAAATTAAAACACAATCGCCAATCACATGAAGCAAAGAAGAATCAATCAAACCACAACACAGATAATTTCCCAGGGAAAGCTTGCTGCTCAAAACCCCACTATACTCTATTGTATATTCAACATGGATACATGAAAAAATTACAATACAACTCTTCTCACATGAGCCTCTTCTTCTCAGCTAATTGTTCCACACTATCCTGGAAAAAACTAACCAACACTTAGCCAATTCTCAGCCTCTAAATAGCCTGCCTTTCTTGTGAAATTCATGTGGAATGCAATCCCTATTATTTAGGAATTTTGGCCTTCCTAAACTGCACAAGAAACATGGGCAATCCAATGGGTGTTTGGTTGCATGGGTGCAACCCAATAATCCTACAACTGATAGTTAACATCCCTTTCACCTAGATCTCAAGTGGGTATCCACTAGAACTGACATGCATGCAGCTAATAATAGTAAATCATAAGTTGCATGTTATATCATTGATTTTGAATTAAATAATATTTAATTCACTTGATCTCTCACTAGTGCAGCAAATAGTTACAACTAGTACAACTGAATTTAACTCACTTAACTGAGTTAAATTGATTACACATGCATTAACTAATGCACCAACTGCACTTCAAACTCAGTTACAACTAGAATTACTCTGCATGGCTCACCAACTACCCTCAACTCTAAATTCATGAGGTAACTGATTTTATCACAATTAGTTAACTATTACAAGTGATTATGAGATAAGATTACATTTTTTTCTCCATCTTATTAAGGGAAAATTAAAATATACACTGCCAAATTTAGCCCACAACAGTGTAGGTGCTGCTAAGATCTCCTGGTCCCACACTAGTGTAGGTCTTTCTTAGACCTCCTGGCCCCACAATAGTGTAGGTGCTGCAATT
Source organism: Pinus albicaulis (assembly GCA_034641835.2). NCBI lineage: Eukaryota > Viridiplantae > Streptophyta > Pinopsida > Pinales > Pinaceae > Pinus > Pinus albicaulis. The sequence continues at coordinate 600,858,202 of CM076581.1, read as the reverse complement.
TCTTGTTGGACTTCAATAAATAATGTGATAAATAATGGTAGAAATGAATGAAATAGACATTAAAAAGTGGTAATAATAATGAAAATTTAGTGGCCCAAAAGCTTCTTCATAATTTTTAGCCAGAGTTCCCTTCGCATTTCTCTTGACGAATTGTGTCATGCTTTTTGATAAGGTAGAAGTGTATTAATCAATGGTGATAGATTCATGAGGTTCAATATCTATACGAAATATGTTCAATATGTGATTGAACCTCTGATTAAAATATTTAACTTTTTCTTTCTACTCCATCTTCAGATTTCCCAGGTTTTTTAACAACATGGCTGGGGTTTTTTCATCATTAAACTTTTCAAGGAACAAAGTTTTAAACCTCTTCCAATTTTGGATTGATTTCAAAGGAATACTATGGTACCATACAAATTCCTTTCCACATAAGGTAAAATGGTAAAGTCTACATGAACCATCATCATAACATACCTCAAGCATTTACATATGTAGGTAAAAGTTGTCCAAATGGTCCTCCACTTTGACTAATTTGTGACGGTTGTACTTTGTTAAAATGTTTTCGGGTGCCTTGGAATCTTGTGTAAAACACCTCATAGATAAAGTAGACCCTGATTCATCCAATCCACATATTAGTCTTCCATGTCTTTTTCTTTGTGCTCCTCCTCCTCTTTAGAATATGAGGAATATTCCTCCTCCTCTTCGTAACTTCCTAACCCGTGAAAAGTGTCATATGAGAGTACAAAATCACATCCATCACCACCATTAAAATATGGATGTTTCTCTAATTTTTTTACATTTTCCACAATCTTTGCTAACTCTTCAAGGGTGGCAAGAACCAAATATTCGACTGTAGAAACCACTATCCCAGTAGGAGTGGTTACGTTATTCTTTGTAAAATAAGGAGGATTTTGTATTCTAGGGATCAATCCAATAACCTTTTCAAAATTATGGGTTATAGGAAGGATGACCTAGATCTTCTCATAAGAGAATTCACAAGTTTTTCCAAGACTAGGTTGAGAAAATGTAGCAATTTGAGGAATATGAGAAAGGGAGGTGCTGGGAATATTGCGGCCCTAACCGAAAGAAGAATGATGAGGGTGGGTGGAATTATCATCCATAAAAATATAGCTACCCTCCTAGTGCTAGAAATTTTGATAGTGTTGGACATGCCAACATTCAAGGGGGTCCCCCCGATATGTGGTCCAAATTAGGCCACATACCATTTGGGATAGGAGCCCCATCTGGAATACAATCGAGTTACCATTTTCTTAAATTTTTTCCTTGGCTCAAATGGTCAGAAAGAGAGAGGGATGCATATGTGACTTCAAGCGAGTGTGCCTGGTGAGTGTTTGGATATAGTTTTCTCAATGTTCTTCTACTGTAGAGAGGAAAAGAAATGTGAGCCTCTGAGAGAGAAGTAATATTACTGCTCTAGTAGAGACACACACAAATAGGATAGGTACATCCAACATCCAGCGGAATAGTCCACAAAGATGCGACGGTCATTGCAACCATTACAACACATTCTCAATATGATATGCACTAAAATAAAAGAAATAGTTCAACTTCTTTAGTATAGGTGAAAACAAACATGAATTAGAAACATTCACATAACAATATTACAAATATTCATAATCCATGCATAAAGAACATGTTCAACGAAAATTTTAGGGGCTAATATTCGTAGGTGGGCTAATTTTCTATATCTTTTCCAGGAAAAATATTTGTCGATTTCCTTTTTTTCTAAAAAATAATTCGCCCAATTTTTATAGTATGAAATTATTTTACCTTAAAAATCACCAATATCTTAAATAGACTTATATAATATAATCATAAATTTAGATATTTTTACAAAACTATCATCAAACATTTTACAATTTTTCTATTAGAGATTTCTAAGATTCGCCAATGTTTCTAAACTTTCAACTAAATATCCATTCTTAAAATTTTCCCTGAATGTGTTGATATTAAGTAAAATTCCCAAGACACATGTATATAACTAACACCACTATCTCCAATAGTGGAGCATTTAGAGCCACTTCTTTCTCCCCAAAAGAACTAGCTTGTCTCGGTGATGCCTTGCGAGGGGGGGCCAAGGTGAAAAAGTATCTTTCTTGTAAAATGAGGGTCTATATATAACCAATGGGGTGATCCTTCACCTCCCTTATGAATCTTTTACTACCGTCATGATTGTTTGACTTTCCTATGACTTTTCGAATTTTACATGACTATTCATATTTTGTACATGTCCATTGGACTTCCACTTTACAATACAATTTCAAATAAGAGTTTACATAATCCACAAAATGATGTTGCATATGATGCCTCATGATGTGAAATGACATCACACTAATGACATGTATTGCATGATGAAATTTCAATGTCAATTTATTATTGTTCATTCTTTCCATGTGTCTTCTTGAGAATGATATTCTATCCATCTCCAAATGGCTTAGGGATGAGGTTTCTTTATTGTTATCAAGTCTTAAGTTGTGGTCACAAACTTATGTCCCTTTGCATTTCTTGATTGATAAAAATTGAATCTCCATCTACGGAGGAGTCTTATAGCATGTTCTCCTTGTCTATATCCTTCTTCATCATCTTTTCATAGAATGATAGTGTAATATTCCAAAATTAGCATGCAGCTAATTAGAATATTAATTTTTGTTTTTTCTTCTTAGTTAGAAGAATAAGAGGGTAGGGAGACCCATAAAGCTCCTTAGTAGGAATAAAATCACTCCCAATGTGAATGGAGGACATAAAAATAGTTGGATAAAGCACCCTTATCTGTGAATATGGGATGGAGCATGAAGAGTGGGTCAACTTTGGCCAAATCAACAATGCTAGTACGGAGGGAGTGGACATTCATTGAGGGACAATGCAACTTTGGAGGGAGATTCCATGCATGGAAGTAGCCTCTTTAATGAGTGGGGCTGAAGGTGAGAAGGCTCACAAAGCATATAAGCAAGGGGATGGTAGCCATAGAAGGTATGATTGATTATTATTATGTTTATGGTTTGTATGACTTGTTGCTCTCTTCAACTGTTTAGCGAAGATTGTAGTGTTGTTTAGCACAAGGGTGTTCCCGGCTGGGAATCCCACCTTCATCCTAGGGGGACTTCGAGTGCCCACTCGGGGAGAAGTTATTGGGCTACATTTCCACATTCCGGCATTAGTCCAAGCTACAAATTTCTTCTACGAGTGTAGTTTCCGCCTAGGGTTGTACTTTGTGTTGTAGTGTGCGACAATGGAGGATTGGATTGGGCCATTTCTAAGCTAGTTTTTCAATGGAGGAAGCATACCTTCCATTGGGAGATTGGTAAGGAGGGTCCTTGGGAATTATTGCAACATTTGGCACTAGGCCAAGTTATTATTATCCCATACGAGTGTATTTTCAGTCTTGGACTACGTTATTTTAGGGAGGAGTCGCAGGGGGTGGTTTCAGGTGCACCATTTGGGGAGATAGATTTCTAGTGATAGGATCAAACTTTCACTTGGAGAGTCTATTGGGAGAAGGCTTCATTATATGCTGCATCGGATCTGCCATATCTTCCTAGCTATTTAGTTGTAGTGAATCTTCGGACCTAGGGGCTGCAGTTCACATTTGTATTTGTGGTGTATTTTTCGGAAACCCTCTTGGGTTGTCATGGAAAGGTAATATAGAGCCTAGATCTTCATGTATAACATATTTTGAGGCATATATCCATTATTTAATATCTCTGTATGTTCTCATGTTATAGCTATGTTCATTATGACTGCGTTGTAGCAGCTTTCCGTCATTTTGTATAGCAGAAACACCTCAAATTTTGAGAGTGTTTGTTTATTGGAGGCTTGTTTGTCTATATCATATGATTTGTGCCTCATTATTTTGCACATATTTTCTACTTATATGATTAATATAATGGATTCGTATTGTTCTCCTATGTTTATGCATTGATCTTCAATGCTACTTTCCATTATTATGTTCAATATTACTTGCTCTTCCTATTTTGGAATATTACGGTGGTATCGAGCATAATCTTAACTTAGCCTATGGATCTCGACCATTATGCTATTAGAAGAGTGAGAAGAAGAAGAAGAGATAAAATGATGGAAGGAATGAGATTTGTCTCATCTCTTTTCACATCTATGAAGGACCTCTCCAAGGAGGTCGAGAAAATGAGAATGGAGACCTCAAGAGGGTTTCAATTTGAGGAAGGTCCATGCACTTCCTATCGGCAGAAGAGAAAATTGGTATTGCATAGAGCTCCAAAGTAATATACTATGTCCAATTTCTTTGAAGAGGAAGGTTAAATATATGGAGGAAGCTCAAATCATGAGATTCTAAGTGAGTATCTTGCGATAATATAAATCTCACTCAAGGGCTTTCAAGGAGAATCTAACCCTCCAACAGTTTATTCGGATTAAATAAGAAAGGAGACCTTGCAGAAATAGAAGAAGAAAAAAACAATAGATTCTTATTGTGTACTTTTGATGGGTCATCCATATGAAAAACAAGGGCTTGGAGGAGAAAATTAGATGCATTCTTCCTACTACATCCAGTAGTAGAAAGAGAAGATGTTGAGATTGTAGTGCTACACCTTGAGGGTATAGCAAACATTTGGTGGTTCAGCCATTTGAGTCATGCAAGAGTGACCACCGATTTGCTTATGCAGATTTTACTCAAAGGTTGATCAAGAAGTTTGACAAGAAGAAACTTGGAGGAAAAGAAACTTCCACCACCACTTGTTGCAGGGAGTACATGCATCGAGGAGAAGGAACAATTTCATCCTTGTAAAGTGGGCTTGATCTCTTTGAAAATTAGAGTCCCATGCATTATTCAGGGAGATGCATGAGGAGAAGGAGACTTTTACCAGCGTTGGTGCAGTAGTAGTAGAGTAGCCATCACCATCACCGATAGTTGGAGGAGTCAATACACCTGGTAGAATGAAACCTTGTAGATGTACAAGATGTTCCTAAAGATCAGCTAAACCAAGGTATGCAAGAGTTTCCAATTTCTATTATTTCAGCACATCATATGGAAGGTTGTGGGGAAATGCCATCATGGAAATTGCATGACCTAGGGTCAAAGCACACTCATTGAGTTAGAGTAGCGAGACTATCAATGCGCAGAGGAACCTTGAGCTGGTTCAAGGAGGAGATGTATAGCCATCCTGGTTACTCATTGTTGAGCTGCACACAACACTTTGGTTGGAGTGTAGATTTTTGGAGGGAAGGATGAGCATAATCCTAATCAATCCAATGCAGAGCGTATGTTTAGCATTGTGCATGGTCATAAGACAAGCAAATGCACCATCAAGGAGATCGGCAGTCATTGTCATTGAGAAGTAGTGATGAGTTAGGGGGCCCAACAATTATTGGGACATTCTAATGAACATTACACTTGTGTGACATTGGATAGGCAGATGGTTGATGAGAAACATCTTATGTCCCATTACTATGATGGATCCTTCTTGATGAGCACTTAAAAACTCAATAAGAAGTCTTTTCCTTAAACATATTTGAATCCTTATGGATTCAACATGATCATGGATGAGTGGTCTTCATGTGGAGATATCCGGGAGGTTGCACTTCAACATCCGATGAAGTGCAAAGATAGTTATCAGATTTGGGAGGATGGTATTCTCCATTGGAGGGATACCAATTTGGAGAATGATAGGAGACACCCACAATTGGATGGATGGGTGATGATGATGAGCAAAGGGGTTTGGTGAGCCACTTTGTAGATCTATGACACAGGGGAATCGGGAGGCATAGATGCGCTATCTACTCTTGAAAGAGTTTGTCCGACATGTGACATATCCTATTTTCAAGGGTATGTTATTGGTTGGGACATGGCATGATACTTGCATCATGTGGCAACAAGGAGTTTGGATACATTCGGGTGATGTGACATTTTTCATGTCAATCATCATGTTTTCACTCCATGGTCTATATGATTGAGATGTGAGGAGGCGAGAAAGAGCTATTGTTTCTCCGATTACTCTTCGGGAGAGTATGGGTTGATTTTCTCCCATACCTTGCACAATGATTCAAGAGTGGTGGATGGAGACATATAATACCGGGATATGATCTTCTTGAATTGGATCTCAAAGCACAAGAATAAGTATTTTCATGCATCATATGGGGTTTTTCTCTCCAACAACATTGATTTCATGAGGGCTCACCGTACTATCATGGAGGGATTCACTTGAGAAGGCATCAAAAGAGGAAATGCACCATCATATGAGGAGATGCCTGGATTTTTTGGAGGAGGGACATAACTCTTTGATGGGTTTATCACATTTACTTCCTTTCTCATTGGGAATGAGAAGAGGCCCATCTATGAGCCACTTCACCAACTTGTTCAAGGTACATGGTAAGGATTGTGTTTATGTGCATCATGATTCACTTACTATGTGTTCTTATTTCCTTGCCATCCATGTACGGGTCATTGCTCCAAGAGGGGGAATTCTTTCTTATAGAACTCATGATCCATTTGGGGCCATGGAAATTGATGGTGATGGCCACTCCCATAGGATATTTTGGGGAGATGATATCTTATTCGGGGTGTTCTCAAATTTTTGCCTCACATCATACACCTTCTCCGATCATGTGAGAATATTGGGGTAGTAAGCAAGTGGTTGGGAAACCACTCAACATGCCATATTCTGATGTAGTTAGGGAGTCAAAACTGCATTGGTTGCACTTGAGGGACCATTTTCCTCCTCAGGTATTACACATGGTAGCTAGTATGACTTTGATTGTGATCCCATATGTTTATGATGTTCTTATCATTGTTGTGGGCATGATTGGAGAGATGACACATAGGCTAGATGTGCCCATTGGGAATGAGACTCTCCACATTTCTTATGCTTTATACTTCAAGGAGAACATTGGGCAATGCATTATTGATACATTAGACCTCTTGTTTCCTTATGGGATGAGCCATTTGGGTAACTTGAGCACTTGGGAGGTGCCTCTCATGAGCATTTGGGAGGAGTTTTTATATGAATTACCATTACTGGGAGGGTGATTATTTTTTGTGTGGATGATAGCTTGGGGATGGGAACTTCACATGGGAATGAAGGTTCCCCCATATTTTTTCTGATTCCATGCCTCAATAAGGCCTCTAGACTACATATAGTTGCCTCCATGGATATCCCAATTTTTTCATGATGAGAGCCATTTGGATTTATCATGAAAGGGCTACTTATACACTTGGGAGGAGCAACTTGGGGTCACATTGATGAGGGGAGCATCTTGCTCATTGGAGGAACTTATCATACGAGGATGCTACAGGAGGAGGAGAGTAGGGCTCTTGAATTCTATCCTTACAGTTGCTTGAGGACAAAACAAAATTTGGGAGGGGAGGATTGTAATATTCCAAAATTAGCATGCGGCTAATTGGAATATTAATTTTTGTTTTTTGTTTCTTAGTTAGAAGAATAAGAGGGTAGGGAGACCCATAAATCTCCTTAGTAGTAATAAAATTTCTCCCAATGTGAATGGAGGACATCAAAAATAGATGGATAAAGCATCGTTATGTGTGAATATGGGGATGAAGCCCGTGAGACTGGATCAACTTTGACCAAATCAACAATGTTGGTATGGAGGGAGTTGACATTCATTGAGGGACAACACAGTTTTGGAGGGAGATTCCATGCATAGAAGTAGTGGATTTAATGAGTGAGGCCTAAGGTGAGAAGGCTCACAAAGAATATAAGGAAGGGGATGGAAGCCATGGAAAGCATGATTGATTATTATTTTGCTTATGGCTTGTATGACTTGTTGCTCTCTTCAGCTGTTTAGCGAGAGCGGAAGTGCTTGTTTAGCACAAGGGTGTTCCGAGCGGGAATCCCACCTTCATCCTCGAGGGACTTCAAGTGCCCACTTAGGAGAATTTATTGGGCTACATTTCCAAATTCTTGCATCAAGCCAACCTACGACTTTATTCTAAAGCGTAGTTTCTTCTTAGGTTTGTGTTGTGTTGCGAGGGTGCGATAGTGGAGGATTGGATTGGGCCATTTTACGAGCTAGGTTTTCGATGGAGGAAGCATTCCTTCCATTGGGAGGTCGGTAAGGAGGGTCCTTGGGAATTTTTGCAGCATTTAGCACCAATAAAAGTTATTATTATCCCCTATAACGTAGTTTCAGTCTTGGGACTTGCGTTATTTTAGGGGAGGAGTTGCGGGGGTGGTTTCGGTGCACCATTTGGGGAGATAGATTTCAGTGAAGGGATCAGCCTTTCACTTGGAGAGTCTATTGGGAGAAGGCTTAATTCTATTCTACATCATATCAGCCATATCTTCACAGTTATTCGGTTGCAGTGAATCTTCAGACCCCTAGGGTCACGAGTTCACATTTGTATTTTTGTGTATTTTACGAAACCCTCTTGGGTTGTCATGGAAAGGTGATATAGAGCCTAGATCTTCATGTATAGCATCTGTTGAGGCATATATCAGTTATTTAATATCTATGTATGTTCTCATGTTGTGGCTATGTTCATTATGATTGCGCTATAGTAGCTCTCCGACATTTTGTATAGCGACAACACCTTACTTTTTGAGAGTGTTTGTTTATTGGAGACTTGTTTGTCCATATCAAATGATTTGTGCCTCAATATTTTGCACTTATTTTCTATTGATATGATTAATATAATGGCTCCATATTGGTATCCTATGTTTATGCATTGATCTTCACTACTACTTTCCATTATTGGGTTCAATATTACTTGCTCTTCCCTGTTTTGGAATATTACGAGATAGAGTTCCCCGCATCCGCAATTCACTCATGACAGGAGGACATTAGTCCGATAAGCCCATAGTCTAAGATGTTTCATGATGATCAACCGACTTGGCTAGAACCAAGTGGAAGGCTGAGGGAGAGGATTAGTCACTATGCAATTTCATAACTTAGGTAGTCGGGGAGGTCGGGCTTGAGTCTTGAGACTCGTGAAATGTGTAATTCGGGATGGATCGAGCATGATGATTGCGCATGTGGGGAGTTGCAAGGAGCCAAGAGAAGCGCTTGATGAATGAAGTTTCCCACTTCGCAATGCTAGCATAACAAGGAGGCAAGGTGAATGTGCCATTTAGTAGTTTAGGATATCAAGGGTTGGGCTTGAGGACTGATACTTCACAATGTGCGATTTAGTCCTAGATGGAGGGTAGGATTGTGCGTTTTTGGAGCTTAGGGGTCGGGCTTAATCACTGCGACTATGTAATGCATAGTCCTGGGAGGCAAGAAATGTGCATTTAACAATGCCAAGAGACAGGGGTTATTACTTGAGGAATGATTCTACGCAATGTATAGTTTAGGAGGGTTGGATGAGGCTAAGTTGCTTGGTTAAGAAGTTTTATGAATTTGACTAAGTGTGGGATCCATGGATCTAATGTGAAACAAATGATAAGACTTGATTGTGATCACACACTTATAACACTTGAAAACACAACATATATCATCCAGAACACTTGAACAACAAACTTCCCTTAGTGCAACAACTTTCCATTGACAACTACGACACCAAATATACATTTTGTGATGATCGTGGTGACACTTGCGAGGAAATTATTAAAAAATTTGTAAATGAGTGTGATATATGTTTACCCCGGTAATACCAACTCATTTACACAAAGAGTACCCTTTGAAACCACCAAAACTAGCTTTCATGTGATGTGCAACACTTGACATGCAAAAAATATGACACTTTGATTTTCTTGCAAATGGGACAAAAACACTTAGAGAAAACACATGTGACAAGTCCTAGTGTTTGCACTAATAATATTCAATATCAAGGTAGGCTCCAAAATTTGAGTATAGGCCAAAAATTTTGGAGGGTGTTGTAGCAGACGACAACAAAACAAATACTCCGATATCGAAAACCCTTAAATTTGACTATTGTATTCCTATTTTCAGAAAAATATGTGCCTAGTTTTGTAAAATTCATGTTGAAATTCCTACTAGTTTTTTGGCCAAAATTGTGGCGCATTTATATTATGTGAATTATTTATACTATTTTTCGTAAATGCATATTTTTGCTATACTTGAATTTACTATGTGTTGAAGTGTCCTATAGAAGGAATTACATAGGAAAAAAAATTAACAAGTGTTGGTTTTCTAGCATATAATCGATATATACCTATAGTGCATTGAAAGAATTTCTTGTTGACAAAATATTTTGAAAGTTCAAATAAAAAAATGGCATCGAGAGGAAGGAAGGAAACTATTTGCATTGATACTATTAACTCACTTACACTTATAGATCATATATTTCAATGTTCAACTACATATCAATGATATATGAATCTATTTTTGCAAGAGAAGAACAAAGATAATATTTGGTCTATGAGATTAGCGAATGTTGCATGTGTTCCATAGGTATTTTATTTTATATAAATTATTTATTTATGCATATATAAGATTTATTTAACAATAAAAACAATTAGGCTATCAACCAACGTTACTTTGGTATTTCATTGAGCTCGGAGACATTTAGGCAGATATTGAAGTTATTGATTCTAAATATGCGATTAGATTTTTTCAAACTCAAATAGTTTTTTAGAATCATGGGAAGGTGACTTGAAACTATTGCAGTAGTTTGCTTCACTGGTTTCCGAGGTTCCTTCTGTTCTATCCTCTTTAGATATCACTTTGTTTAGAGAGTTGTTCAAAGAGTTTTGTTGGTTGTATGTGCATTTAATGGGCCAAGAAACTATGACCATTATTCCAAGTTCCATTCTCTATGTGCTTCATTACTCATATAAAAAAACAATTGTATTCAAGTGAGATGATCTTATTTCAAATGAGATATGTTTTCAATTAGTACATTTGTACAAGAGAAGTAGGTTCTTCATGATGTTGTATTTGATAATAGCTCTTGTTTTTAGTCATACTTTTGATTAGTTGACACATAACCCTAATTTCAATATTGACAAAGAATTGGTGCGGTTCCACTATCCCATATTGTGGAACCAAGAAGCTAGTTCAAATTTTTGTCTAATTCAAGATATTTTTGTAAAGAAAGTTATTTTCATGATAATTGGATGAGAGCCCCTATCAAATATCTAGTAAATTACAATTTTTTCCTATGGGGGGGGAAGGGACACATTAAGAAAGAGGAAATAATATGGTTATTCGAGTTTATGGGTTTCAAGGTAAACCACTATTAGTTCCAACAAATGTTATAGACATGTATTTTGTTGTTGATGTTTGCAAGACAATACTACGATTGGCGAGGTTAATTTTGAACAAAAAAAAAGAAACAATTTATTTATTTTCCATTTATCGTTGGGTGAATAACCATGAATAATGAAAGCCAACTTGCAGAGTTTTCCAAGTCTTTGCATTGTTTTGAATTTTAAATAAGTTGAAGTCTTACGAGACATCGATCAAAAAAGGTTTATTTTTTTGACAACTAGGTGCCATCAAATGTGAGAGCTTGTTGACGAAAGATTCAAATGAATTTGAAAAAGAGTCATAGTGATGCAAGAAAACAAATGAAGAAGGAGCAATGACTATTAGATAAATTTTTGAAGAAGCGAGTTTTAGCAATGAAACAAGGAGTAAACAAATAAGAGGAAAAAACTACGCAATCTTATGTTTACATATTCAAAATTTCTTTGGCTTCATATTCAAGTGAAAAAAAAGTGAAAAGATGTTGAAGTTGTACAATCGATTCATGGTCGGTTATCAGCTTTCGAGATATGACAAGGGGCCTCCATTGTAAAAATGCAAAGGTCCCACTGCAAACAACAAGAATTCAAAGAAAGTTGTCAATGAGGAGATTGAAACTTCTTTACCTTATTGGGTCAATAGTGCTTTGAATGAAAAAATAGAAAATAATGGAGCAAAATTCTGAAATAAATTTCTATTTTTGATGATCAATTTATCACTTTTCAAGATAGAAACTATAGAAAGTGGAGTAAAATATTGAAAATTTAAAAGGTAAGGATACATGGTAAAAAAATTATTGAAACAACAAAAAATAAATATTTATACGTACTGGAATTTTAACAATGAATGTTTTCAAATTGCATGAAAGCTACCAGGGAATGCGCTTGTAGTGTCTATTGAGAAATGAAACACGGATATATTGGTACAAAAAAAAATAGATATGCTAGAAAAATTATTTAAATCCGGGAACTTTGTTAATAACTCCAATGCAATACAGAACTCAACAATCTGCAATTCCCACTACTTGCACATCTCATGGATCTATTGGAGCTTTGCAACTAGTTAATGCAATCAAATATCATATAGTTAGTATTATATGCCAGTAGATTAGAAATCATTGAGCGTGCATGGAAGGCAGTTTATGTTCTATTATGGTTAGCATGGAAAATAAAATCATTTTTTTGATTTGCTTATAACTAATGTTACCAAAGATAAGTATTTCACCGTTGGAAATGTTGTCATTGATGGCGAACGAGGTAGCAGATGCAGAAACAGGAACAATTACAAGGAGACAAATATAGACAATGGAGGCAACAAAGAAGAAATGAATATAAAGGAGAAAGGCAGAGGCAGAGGAAGAAAATACGGAGACATAGCCATTATTACAGTAGTAGAGGCAGAGGCAGAATGACAGAAGCGGCAGAGGTAGAGCCACAGCTGTCATTGCAGAAGAAACCGCTGTTATTCCAAGAATATGTATAAATATATATAAATTCCGAGAATATTTTATACAGCCGAGCGTAGGAAAGGAAGAAGGCCACGAAACTGAATATCTGGCCTGTTATGAATTTGCGAATCTCTGTGCATGAGACATTGAGTTAATATTATTTTGTAATGGTCGAATTAACTCCGTGTGAACACATGAGTTCTTGAGGAGTGGTTGTGTGCACTCTGCATAAGGATAGACGGAACCGAGAAAGTGGCGGAACTCTGCGTCAGAGTATAAAAGAACCCTTTAATGTATAACGGGTGGAATCTGAGTTTAAAGGAGGAGAACGGAACCTGGAGTAAAAGGACGAGAACGGAACCTTGCGTGAGGAAGTGGAACTGTGACCGGATGAACAGTAACGGTGGGTTGGAGTAAAACCGTGGGTTTCTTCGCACCACCATCCATCAGAAAGAGGTATTGGAGGAATGGGCAGCGATTCCATTCAGAGTTCAACACGTGGCGAAGTGACTTGTCCAAAACCGCTCTTTAAAGTGCGCCTTCCCGCATTAAATATCGACCAAAGACGCGGAGCAAAATTGACACGAGTCGTCGATCTGAAGGCTCGATATCGAACGACGATCACGTGTTGAACTTACCCGAGGTTTAATGGAAGAGCCCAGAGGTTAAGACAGGCGAGTAGTTAAAGGACCGAGGATTATATGATATGATTTTATATGTGAAGTTAGCATATGGGGATTATGAGTTGATTGAACTTTACAAACATAGAGGAGTTGGGCGGAGACGCCACATTTTGGTGATTGTGGGGATATCATCTTGTCGGCTCAGTACGGTCGGGGTAAAGCCCCGCACCAAATATCAACTGTTGATCGCGAGTCAACATGCGATTGATAAGTCAACTGCCGGGGTTCTACTTGTGTTACCCGTCGAGCTATTCTCACTCCCCCTAACCGTTGATCTCATGTCGAGCAGTGATCGCTCATCAGACGTGCTCTCGGCTTGAACTTGTGCGCTGTTCATCTTCTTGCTGCCTGTTAATTTCTTCCGGCAGTTTGAAATTACATTCCAACAAATATAGGGCGAAAATATATAATAAAAGGGTCGTTGTTTATGTTATTTATCAAATTCTTTGAATTTGATAAATAAATTAAAGATGTACTAAGAACGGTATGCCAATATACGTGGGATTCCATTAACAATTGAAGAACGCCGAAATAGATATATGGATATGTTAGGTGGGTTGATATATGTACCTGCCGAGGTCAATTTACATGGTTTAATAACCCAACCTTATTTAATTGAATTTTCCAGTGTGGAATTAAAGAGAAGTGTGAGATTTCCCGGATTGGGAAAATGATTGGGCATGAAATTTGAATGCAATTATGAAAAAGAAAAGAAGAGGAGAGCATGCAGAGATACACAGAGATTACAGGTTTGACAGGAATATGTACAGGAATAGGTTGGACATGTGAATAAGCACAGAAAAGAGTGAATATGCAGATGATAGTGAACAAAGTGTATGCAGAACAGGTTCTTAACAGCAGCAGGAAAAGACAAATCCAGTAAAGCCAAAATCCAGAAAAGGAGCTGAGTGAAATTGAAATGTGTAATTAAAAATGTGAATGTAAATGTTGTAATTATTTTTATTGTTTGTGATGCAAAGGCAAGTATCCTAAGGAAAAGACAAAATCCCACTATAGCATGGAAATTTGTACATATTGTAGTAATTCTAAAAATGAGCTGGAAAAAGGAATAAGAAGACAGAAGCCAAAGAGTCATGACTGTTCACTTCAAATTCCTTGTGAAATACAAACAGTCATGTGAGAATTTCTATATATAATATCAAATTGATAAGCTCGAAATGGTGAGAGAGAGAGAGAGAGAGAGAGAGAGAGAAAATATAGAGAATGTAGAATATAGAAGAATAAAACAGAGAAGATTAAGAGAAGAAGAGCAGATACAGAAGCTACGGAGGCGGGCATATAAGGCAAATCATGAAGCATTCGGTTTGAAAAGTGAGGAAGTTGGAGCTTCCCTATCAAGTTGAAGCTTGATAGTTGTCAGTTGTAGCTGACTGAGGTTGGAGCCTCCTGTAGGTTGGTGCCTGCAGAAAAACAGTGGTGAGAGGGAGTTGGAGCTTGCCTTTGCATCACAACAATAATAAGATGTGGTTTTCTCCTTTTATGGGTTTCCACTTATATCTGGTGTCTCTGTGCATGATATTTATGTATTGATCTGATATGTATCATCTGCTTAATATCTGCTGCTCTCATATTAAGTCTACTGCTATATTATACTAACACTTGTTGCTTACATTCTAAGATTACTCACACATTAAATTGGATATGAAATGAAGGTGTAATTAAGTTTAATGAAAAGTTCTAAAAGATCAGGAATGTGTTAAACTGATTCACCCCCCCCCCCCTCTCAGTTTAACTAAAGGTTCAACAATTGGTATCAGAGCGGGTTCCTTTGTTCAAGTCTAACAACTGAAAGGAGATCCTAGGTTCCCAAGATGACTAGTAAAGAAGGATGCTCAACCAATAAAGCCCCTTTCTTCACTGGTGAAAATTATTCTTTCTGGAAAATCAGAATGAGGACATACATAATGTCTCTAGGAATAGAAGTCTGGGCTGCTGTGGAATTAGGATATGCCCCAAAGGCAACTGACACAGAGAAAGAAACAAAACAAGATTTTGTGGCTAATGCAAAAGCCATGAATGCCATCTTGAATGGATTATGTGAAGCAGATTTTATTAAAGTAATGCACAAAGACTCTGCCAAAGAAATATGGGATAATCTTGAGAACATACATGAGGGAGACAAGAAAGTAAAGACTGCCAAACTTCAAGTCTATAGAGCCCAGTTTGAGAACTTAAGAATGAATGATGATGAAGACATTGCCAGTTTCTTCCTAAAAGCTGCAGAAATTATTAATAATATGAAAGCTCTTGGAGAAAAAATGCCAGAAAGTATAATTGTACAAAAAATTCTAAGATCTCTTCCATCCAGATTTAATCCAAAGGTGTCTGCAATAGAAGAAACAGCTGATTGGGAGACCTTGACCATGAACCAGCTACTTGGAAATCTAATAGCCTATGAAATGAGGCTCCCACAGAAGAAGCCAAGTACGAGGGAAGCAGTTTTTAAAACAGAAAAGAAGAAAGAAGAAGGGGAAGACATATGCTCTTGCTCGGATGAAGAAGAAGCTAAATTTGTCAAGAAACTAGATAGAGGCTCAGGTAAATACAAAGGTAAACTTCCCTTCAAATGCTTTAACTGTCGAAGAGTGGGACACTATGTTGCTAAGTGTCCTCACAAGAAAGTAAGAAATCAGGCTCAAGATTTAGAGAAAAATAAATCAAAGAACTAGCAGAAAGGAAAGAAATTCAGCAGAAAATCCTTCTATGCTCAACAAGACAGCAGTACATCTGAAGACTCAGATGAATCCTCAGGAGAAGAAGGAACCTCTGAATTTTTACTGATGGCCATAGAAGATCTTGAAGGTCTCTTGCTAGAAGATGAGGAAGAAGGGGAAGTCGACCTTGAGGGGGAGCTAAGAAGTGCTCTGGAGGAGATTGAAAGACTCAAACTAAAATGCAGAAAACAAAAAGAGATTCTCCTCAAATGTGTGAAAGAAGAACAAAATTCAGAAGTCCTCATGCAGCTGAAGGTAAAGCTTGAAGAAGCCAAGAAGATAGAAGATATGTTACTTCAGGAAATCAAGGATAAAACTCGAAAACAAGAGAAGCTGGAAGAAGAAATTGTATGTCTAAGGAAGAAATTAGAAAGTACTCAGCAGAAAGTGTATGTAAACTCTTCTCAAACAACCAGCTCTGGTAAGTTGGATGAAATTTTGGATGCTCAAAGATCTCCTTTGATAAAAACTAGAATAGGCTATGAAGGAGAATCAAGTAAAAGCCAAGAAAAGGAAAACAGAAAAATTATCTTTGTAAAAGCAAAGAAGAATGATGAAGCACCTCAAATAATGCCTACAAAAGAAGAAGCATGTAAGGAGGGAGACAGAACCCAGAAGAATCCTCGAATAACAAAGAATGAAAGAAATACTCAGACAACAGAAGAAGGCTCATATACTCCTAAGTTTGTCAAGTTTGCAAGCCATCAAAGGAGATTCTTCCCTCCTATGAGGAATGCCACCTGCTATGTCTGCCACAAGTTGGGACACATTGCTGCATATTGTCATACAAGGAGGAGTAATTCAATCCAGCAAAAGATGCAAACATTGAAGAGACTGCCTCAAGCAAACAGATGGAAAGGACAACCTTACATCAGGTATGCAAACAGTTTCTATGGTTACTCTTTTTATTGCAAGGAATTTGGCCATAAAATTATTGAATGTAAAAAATATGGACAAAGATTGATGCTTAACACCACAAGGAAGTTTATGAATCAAAGAAATTTTGTTCATACTCACAATTCTACAAAATCTATGATCAAATATTGTACATGCAATCAAGATGGACATATGCCTTTCAAATATCGTCTGAAAGAGAATGATTCTTCATCTCACAAAAGATATCAAACAAAAGGATGCCTCCAAAGGAAAAAGAAGGAGAATAAGTGTGACCTGACTCTAACTACTCAAGACCTGAAAAGCCAGTGGTATTTGGATAGTGGCTGCTCCAAACACATGACTGGAGATAGAAGCAAGTTTATAACTCTTGATGAAAAGAAATAAAGCAGTGTTGCTTTTGGTAATGATAAATCGGGAAAGATCGAGGAAAGAGCTCAGATCAAGCATAGACAATGGCAAAGGAAAAGCCAAAGAGTACTATTTGTGGATGGGTAAAGAAAATTTCTGCGAGTGTCGATGAGATGTGTGACAAAGTGAAGTTCTTTTAGAGGCACAATACGTACTCGGGTCAAGCCCTGTAGGGAAAGACTTTGCTCAAGGTGTTGAAGCAGAGAGCTAATATTGCCTGTGAAGTGAAAGAGCAAGATGAAACTACCTTAATCTTGAAAACTTGAGGAGTTACGGATTTATGGCATAGGAAGTTGGGACATCACAGTTTGACCATATTATCAGGCCCGGAGCAAGAAGAAAGGCATCGAGGAGGTAATGAAATAAAAAGACTTGTGAATACCATATGCAAATCTTGACTCCAATTGGGAAACACACTCACACATCCTTTAGATCTAAAGATGAGCTATCAACAAGAAGACCACTCCAGCTTGTGCACATGGACCTGTGTGGACCTGCTAGAACTAAGACACCAAGTGGATAATCCTACTTCATGCTGATAATAGATGATTTCTCCAGAATGACATGGGTTGCTTTTCTCAAGAACAAATCAGAAGCACTGGACAAATTTAAGATATTCAAAGCATTAGCAGAAAATCAAACAGGATGCAAACTAAAATGTATCAGATCAGACAAAGGAGGAGAATTTACAGATTATGACTTTGCTGACCTATGCAATGAACATGGCATAAAACAACAATTCACTATTGCAGGAACACCTCAGCAGAATGGAGTAGCAGAAAGACAAAACATATCTGTTCAACAAATTGCCAGAGCCATGATGCAAGAGAATAATATAGCTCAAACCTTCTGGGCAGAAGCAGTGCACACAGCAGTACATATCCTTAATAAAGCTCACTTAAGGCCAAGTAGTGACAAGACTCCCTATGAACTATGGCATGGAAAGCCTGCTTCAATCAAACATTTCAGAATCTTTGGAAGCAAATGTTACATAAAGAATAATGATGAAAACCTTGGGAAATTTTATGCAAGAGCAGATGAAGGGATTTTTCTAGGATATGCTTCCAAAAGTAAAGGGTACAGGGGCTATAACAAGACTCTTCGGAAAATAGTTGAAAGTATTGATGTGAGATTTGATGAAGAACTTCCAAAAAATACAAGAGATACAGACTGTTACAGTCCATCAGAAAATCATGAAGAAGAGGACCAGGATGATGATGAAACAAGAAAAACATCAGAAGATGCTGGACTGAACTCAAAAAACCCCTCAAGATACACTCAAAAGAACCATCCAGAAGAACAAATCATAGGAGACAAGAGTGTAGGAGTGCAAACAAGAAGACAGCTAACTGAACAGACAGAAGAAGTATACATAGCAATGTTATCACAAATAGAGCCAAAGAAGTTTGAAGAAGCCAGTAAGGACAAGTATTGGGTAAAAGCAATGAATGAAGAATTGGACCAAATTGAGAAGAACAATACCTAGGAACTAGTTCCTAGACCAATTGAGAAGAATATCATTGGTTCAAAATGGGTATTCAAAAACAAAATGAATGAGCAAGGAGAAGTAATCAGGAATAAAGCCAGACTGGTTTGCAAAGGATACTCACAAATTGAAGGACTTGATTATGAAGAAACATTTGCCCTTGTAGCCAGAATGGAAGCTATCAGAATGTTCCTGGCATTTGCATGCTACCAAGACTTGAAGGTATATCAAATGGATGTAAAGTCTGCTTTTCTTAATGGAGATCTAGAAGAAGAAGTGTACATGGAACAACCAGAAGGCTTCTCATTGACAGACAAAGAAGACTATGTATGCAGATTGAAGAAGGCCCTATATGGACTGAAACAGGCTCCTCGTGCTTGGTACTCAAGACTGGATAAATATTTGCAAAAACAGGGTTTTAAGAGAGGTGGAGTAGACAACAATCTATACATAAAAGCCCATGAAAATGAACTCTTGATTGTTGTAGTGTATGTTGATGACATTATGTTTTGAAGCAACAAAGATGAACTAGCAAAAGGGTTTGCTAATGAGATGAAAACAAAGTTTGAAATGTCTATGATAGGAGAGCTCAGTTTCTACTTGGGAATGCAAATTCAACAAAAGAACACATGCACCTTCATCTCTCAAGAAAAATACTTAAAATAAATGCTGAAAAAATTAAAAATGGAGGACTGCAAACCTGTGACAACACCCATGATCACGGGATGCAAGCTGTGTGCTGATGATGGGACTGCAGATGTAGATCAAAAAATCTACAGATCCATGATAGGAAGCCTACTGTATTTGACAACATCTAGACCAGGCATCATGCTAGCAGTAGGACTAGTGGCAAGATATCAAGCAGCACCTAAACAAGACCATCTTCTGGCAGTAAAAAGAATACTCAGATATCTACAAGGAACAACACAGTATGGACTTTGGTATCCTAAAGGCAAAAGCTTCACTTTAACAGCATACACAGATGCAGATTGGGCCAGTTGTGTTGATGACAGGAAAAGTACAAGTGGAGGTGCTTTCTATCTAGGAGAAAGTGTGGTGGCATGGTTAAGCAAGAAACAAACATCCATCTCTCTATCTACAACTGAAGCAGAATATATAGTAGCAGTAGCATGTTGTACACAAGTCATGTGGATGAAGCAAACTCTTCAAGACATGAAGGTAAGCATTTATGAACCTATCTCAATCAAATGTGATAATACAAGTGCTATAAGTATATCTAAAAATCCTGTACTTCACTAAAATACTAAACATATTCCAATCAAGTATCATTTCCTCCGAGAACAAGTGGCTCAGAAGATAGTAAAGCTGGAATATGTACCAACGAAAGAACAAACAACTGATATATTTAACAAACCTCTTGCTAGAGAACCATTTCAATATTTGAGAGATAAGCTAGGGGTAGTATCTGCAGATGCTACTCTCTGATATAAAGAGAAAGTACAATTTCAGGGGGAGAACAAAAACGAAAATATCATTCCAGGGGGAGAACAGCCAGCAAGGAAAGCATGAATCAGGTCCTTAGGATCAAAGGATTAAGGCAAAAGAACACCAAGTTATTATCCTAGAGTTGTCAGCATTATTCAAGCATCAAAAGGTCAATTACAGAGCAAAAGGATCAGTACTGTGTAGAGAAAAATGAGTAGTGATTATCATTTGAAGCCTCTCAGCATTTTAGTTGCTGAATCATACATCTTTGACTAGATAAAGCTGATACAATATATTCTATAAAGTATCATTATTCTTACTTTTTACGAGTAAAAGAACTGAATCTATTTATAGTGTATATTCAAATTCGATAATCCTCAAAGTGTTCTCTCAACAATTCTTATACACCACTGTGGAGCAGCATGGTACAAAGTCAGCAGAAGAGGGCCTAAACATAACTCAGAAGAGAGGAAATTCAAAAAGCACCCTTTGCCATTGATGTCAAAGGGGGAGGAAGAGCAGGAAAACAGGAAGAACAAGCAACAGGAGAAAGAGCAAGCGAATAGAGAAAAATATTGCCATCAATGCCAAAGGGGGAGACTGTTGGAAATGTTGCCATTGATGGCAAAGGAGGTAGCAGATGCAGAAACAGGAACAGTTACAAGGAGACAAAGACAGACAATGGAGGCAACAAAAAAGATATGAATATAAAGGAGAAAGGCAGAGGCAGAGGAAGAAAATACAGAGACAGAGCCGTTATTACAGTAGTAGAGGTAGAGGTAGAATGACAGAAGTGACAGAGGCAGAGCCACGGCTGTCATTGCAAAAGAAACCGCTGTTATTCCAAGAATATGTATAAATATATATAAATTCCGAGAATCTTTTATACAGCTGGGCGTAGGAAAGGAAGAAGGCCACAAAATTGCATATCTGGCCTGTTATGAATTTGCGAATCTCTATGCATGATACATTGAGTTAATATTATTGTGTAATGGTCGAATTAACTCCGTGTGAACACATGAGTTCTTGTGGAGTGGTTGTGTGCACTCTGCATAAGGATAGACGGAACCGAGAAAGTGGCGGAACTCTGCGTTAGAGTATAAAAGAACCCTTTAATGTATAACATGCAGAATCTGAGTTTAAAGGAGGAGAACGGAACCTGGAGTAAAAGGAAGAGAACGGAACCTTGCGTGAGGAAGCGGAACTGTGACAGGATGAACAGTAACTGTGGGTTGGAGTAAAACCGTGGGTTTCTTCGCACCACCCCCCGTCGGAAAGTGTTATTGGAGGAATGGGTAGTGATTCCATTCAGAGTTCAACACGTGGCTAAGTGACTCGTCCAAAAACTCTCTTTAAAATGCGCCTTCGCGCATTAACTATCGACCAAAGATGCGGAGCGAAATTGACACGAGCCGTCGATCTGAAGGCTCGATATCGAATGACGATCGTGTGTTGAACTTGCCCGAGGTTTAATGGAAGAGCCCGGAGGTTAAGCCAGGCAAGTAGTGAAAGGACCGAGGATTATATGATATGATTTTATATGTGAAGTTAGCATAAGGGGATTATGAATTGATTGAACTTTACAAACATAGAGGAGTTGGGCGGAGAAGCCACATTCTGGTGATTGCGGGGGTATCATATTGCTGGCTTAGTACGGTCGGGGTAAAGCCCCGCACCAAATATCAACCGTTGATCACGAGTCAACATGCGATTGATAAGTCAATTGCGGGGGTTCTGCTCGTGTTAACCGTCGAGCTATTCTCACTCCCGCTAACCGTTGATCTCACGTCGGGCAGTGATCGCTCATCAGACGTGCTCCCGGCTTGAACCTGTGCGCTGTTCATCTTCTTGCTACCTGTTAATTTCTTTCGGCAGTTTGAAATTACATTCCAACAAATATAGGGCATAAATATATAATAAAAGGGTCGTTTTTTATGTTATTTATCAAATTCTTTGAATATGATAAATAAATTAAAGATGTACTAAGAACGGTATGCCAATATACGTGGGATTCCGTTAACAATTGAAGAACGTCGAAATAGATATATGGATATGTTACGTGGGTTGATATATGTACCTGCCGAGGTCAATTTACATGGTTTATGTAGGCCTTATTGAATCCCCTCTTCCCCGGATTAAATGATTATAAAAAAATTGTTCCCAATTATAGAAAAAAAGAAGAGAGCATGCGAGAGATACAAAAGATTCTGAGTTTGATAGGAATAACATGCAGGGAATCGTTGAGACGGTGAATAAGCACTAGATGAAGAGGGAATATACGGATAATGATCAGAAAAACGTGTAATATGCGAATAGGTTCTTAACGACCCGGGGAAAAGACAAATCCAGTAAAGCCAAAATCTAGAAAAGGAGCTGAGTAAAATTGAAATATGTAATTAAAAATGTGAATGTAAATGTTGTAATTATTTTTATTGTTTGTGATGCAAAGGAAAGTATCCTAAGGAAAAGACAAAATCCCACTATAGCATGGAAATTTGTACATATTGTATTAATTCTAAAAATGAGCTGGAAAAAGGAATAAGAAGACAAAAGCCAAAGAGTCATGACTGTTCACTTCAAATTCCTTGTGAAATACAAACAGTCATGTGAGAATTTCTATATATAATATCAATTTTGATAAGCTCAAAAGTGAGAGTAATAGAGAGAGAGAGAAAATATAGAGAATGTAGAGTACAGAAGAATAAACCAGAGAAGATTAAGAGAATAAGAGCAGAAAGAGAAGCTACAGAACAGAGCTGATATCTAAAGCAAAACAGCAAACATTCAGTTTGAAAATTGAGGAAGTTGGAGCTTCCTTATGAAGTTGCAGCCTGATAGCTGTCAGTGGTAGCTGACTGAGGTTGAAGCCCCCTGTAGGTTGGTGCCTGCAGAAACACATTGGTGAGAGGGAGTTGGAGCTTGCCTTTGCATCACAACAATAATAAAATGTGGTTTTCTCCCTTTATGGGTTTCCACTTATATCTGGTGTCTCTTTGATTGATATTTATGTATTGATCTGATATGTATCATCTGCTTAATATCTGCTGCTCTCATATTAAGTCTACTGCTATATTATATTAATACTTGCTGCTTACATTCTAAGGTTACTCACACATTAAATTGGATATGAAATGAAGGTGTAAATAAGTTTAATGAAAAGTTTTAAAAGATCAGGAATGTGTTAAACTGATTCAATTTCCTCTCGCCTTAACTAAAGGTTCAAATATCATTACAATAAATTATTTTCTTTTAGTCAAAGGATTGAATTGTTGTCTGATATGGACAAGAAAAATAGGGCACTTCCAAATGCTAATCGAATAAGGAAAACAAAAGCTAGATGGTCTAGAAGAATCAGTATACAAGAAAACAGAAAACATTATTTTTGAACGTAAAAGCATAGAGGATAACAAAAGTGATTCATTTCTAAATTTCATGAAAAGTCTTTGATATCTAGGTGACCTGTGCATTATACAAAATTATGAATTGATTACAAAAGATACGTTAACATTTAAATTGGACAAGAGAAAAAAATTAATGGTAGAATAAGTTGATATTATAATTGATTTTACTGTAGAAGAAATTGGAAAATGGCTAGTTGTATTTGTCAGTATTAATGATAGGAAATTTGTGTGAATTGTGCAATTATAAAAGGACGTGATGGAGAATGAAAAGAAATTATTCAATCAACATGTGAGGGTAGTGTTATGGGAAAATTTCACCAGAGAAAGTTGATTACTTTCAACCCAATATATCATAGAATTATCTTACCCATATTTTTGGGTGATCCTGAAAATTATCAAAGAATAAAACCCTAATGCTTTGTTATACAAACAAATACATTCAGTGACTGTCACATGATAAGATGGAGATCATAAGCTAAAAATTGGTATCCTCGCAGATTGGTGAAGTCTCTTGGTTCTAATGCAGAGGAAGCCTGCTTACACTTGAAGATCTCATTCCACTTGCAATAAAACAAGACCCTACACACAACACCTCCAAACAAGAAATGGCCTTTCCATAGAGGTACTATTAGCTTAAAACTAATATATGAAAGCATAAAGCATATTCAAAACATGGATATATAAAAGAAACATGTATTTATTAATAAAAAATGAAAGTACAACAAATGTATACCTTCTAGGAAAGGATATCATCTCTTCAATATTGTAGCATGGTCTACTCCTCCCAATACAGTAGAGATTTCACATTATAGTGTGGATACTAGCTCTAACACCCTTTTCTCTTGGTGAGATTATATGAGATCGTTCTATCCTATAGGATAATGCATATAAACACCTATGGGCTTAAGAAGTTAGGAAAATTCTAAAATAATGGACCCGTAGTCAACTCGTATACAAGTGGTTCAAGATGATCTCCTTGGGAATGACAAAATCTAGAAAATGTTTTCAAAATTATGAGATTTTTCTCAATTATCTCAATTATGAAATAATTATTATCTCATAATTATAATATTTTGGAAAAATAATTATGATAAATTTCTCAATTATGTAATTTCACCATTTTAACATGGGATAAATATCACATAAGTAAAATAAAAGATGAAAGGGGATGCATTCTATCCAACAAATAAGGTAAGTTGAACTTGGGTTTCTCGCATTATAATGGAGTGGCGAATAGGGTTATAAAAAATTCCCCCTAATGCATGAGGTCAAAAGATAAACTAATGGCTAAAATGCATTACAACAATGCTCAAATATCAAAATGGGAGGAAGGAGCCAAGACTGCAAATCCCAAAAAGAAGAACTCAAGTGTTAAAGTCTCAACTTTTTTGATAACATCCCTGAGCTAGGCATGCCCATGTTCAGTCATAAATAAGTATTGAACATGGGTGCCAAAACATACCCTATGGATCCATGACATGAAGTTCTAAAAAATGGCTAGGAAGAATACATAGTGGATCCATGTGACTCATCAAATAGTTCATAACCACCAACAAATACAATGTCGATCTATGTCACAATATACATTAGTAGGACTATGGACACATAAAAAACAGGGAGGTGTCCCAGAATAACCCTCAAAGTACATAAATGATACATAACTTCAACACAATATAGGAAGAGTGTGATATAAGAATGAAATGTGCCTAACCTAGGGTATTTGACTTAACCCCAATGTTACAAATCTATGGCATCCAAATAGATGAGTTGATGTCGAGCATGATAGAAATTTCTTGATTACCAGTCAACGAGGTCTAACATTAACAAATGTGAGGGAATCCATTAATAAGGAAAATGGACCCCAATGTACCCAGTACAATCCACTAAGTGTGAATAAATGAGGTGATGTCAAATGATAGTGAGCTCGATTGATCAGGAGCCAATCATGTAAGCTCACTGTCAATCGCAAGGAATCCTTCCATTCAGGTCTGCAAGCTCTAGTGTACTATTGGTTCCTATACCAAGCTCCTCGATAATGAGCTGAAGTCGATAGGAGAAGAGCTGTCGAAGGAGGGCCTTGACGTATCCCCCATCAATCGACACAAAACATACCAGGATGATGTGATGGATGGATGAAGTCATGATATGATGAAGTACCACTACAAGGAAAAAGGACATTGGTGAGGGTCAGGCCTGTGACAGACCTTTAATGTCTATCACCAATATCACATATGGTGAGGGTCCTTAAAAAATCATTGTTGTTAGTGCATATAGTGATGGTCCTTTAAGGTTTGTCACCAAATCCATTTTTAGTGACACTTTTGATGAGGGTTTTTAAAGGCTCGCCACTAATTCTCTCTTTGTTGACACTTCTAGTGACGATATTTTATTGACCCTCACGAATGCTCTTTTTTCTTACTTTTGGTTACGGTCAAATTTTTTTTGTCATCGTTGATCAGTTCAATGATTTTTTTATAATGCTATGTGCATATTACTATACTTCTTGTCAAAAGATAATAATTTAATACCATTTTTGTGGATTCTTTTTCATTATGTGTCCAAGGCCATATAGTGGTTAGAGCTAGTCATTTTTTTAAGAAGTAATTAGTGTGTTTAATTTCCCTCAAGTAATGAGTATATATTTTTCCTATGAGTCAATCCATGATTCATCTCTATTAGGTTTATTATCTAAAAAATTCCCTTTAGATAAATTTCCACTAGTTTGTGTATAAATTATATTATTTAATAAATAATCACGTTGTTAGGGTCCTATAATTTATAGGATCTCAAGGTGATTGAGTATTTTAACTCAGTAATATTATATTGTAAATGATTTTTAATATGCAAATGATTTCCAAACATCACTGAAAGAAAAAAGGACATTGGTGAGGGTCATGCGTGTGACGGACCTTTAAGGTCCATCACCAATGTCACATATGGTGACGGTCCTTAAAAAAGCGTCGTTGTAAGTGTATATAGTGATGGTCCTTTAAGGTCCGTCACCAATGCCATTTTCAATGACACTTTTGGTGAGGGTCATTAAAGGCCCATCACTAATTCTCTCTTTGGTGACACCTCTAGTGACGAACTTTTAATGACCCTCACCGATGCTATTTTTGTTACTTTTGGTGACGGTCAAAAGATGTTCGTCACCATTGATCATTCCAATGAGTTTTTTATGACGTTATGTGCTTGTTAATATATTTTTTTTCAAAAGATAATGAATTATTACCATTATTGTGGAGTCTTTTTTATAACATGT
Source organism: Pinus albicaulis (assembly GCA_034641835.2). NCBI lineage: Eukaryota > Viridiplantae > Streptophyta > Pinopsida > Pinales > Pinaceae > Pinus > Pinus albicaulis. The sequence goes on along the minus strand of CM076581.1, from coordinate 600,831,280 downwards.
CCAAGCCCATAGTGGTTAGAGTCAGTCAATTTTTTAAGAAGTAATTAGTGTGTATCATTTCCCTCAAGTAATGACTAGTCGAATATAGTTTTCCTATGAGTAAACACATGATTCATATCTATTAATTTTATTATCTAGAAAATTCCCTTTATATAAAATTCCACTAGTGTGTGTAGGAAATATATTATTTAATACATAATCAAGCTCTGTCAATTGTATTAATGAGAAAGACCTAACACTCCTCAACAATCCGGGCACACCTTAAATTAATGCTTTGGAACACACTAACATTTCTTAGCACCTCGCATGTCTTGGAACATATTTGTACCTAGAACATCTTGTCATGACACTGATGCCCAAGCACATGGTGGCATGCGTTAGCACAACATAGAACTCTCCTAGCATGTGTTGGCATGCATGTAGTCCCTAGTATGCCCTGGAACACCTTGGTTGAATGCATTGACATACATTAGCACTTGCCACAGAATGCCACTTGGCATGTATTGGGAACTATTATTAGTGTGGTTAGCATGCCCCTTTTTAAAAAGATAAAGTCCTAACTTATTAACCCTCTTATTGGTTCTTCCTTTTATTTCCTTGGAACTTCTTGACACATATTGACATACCCTGGCACCCTGCACATCCTTAGCACCTGGCATGTATTGGCATATCTTGGCACTATTTGACACATATAATTAGCACACCCCGGAACTCCCAAGCACACTTTGAGACTTCTTGACATTCCTTGATATTCCATAGCATGCATTACCAATCCTTATCATACCTTGTCACTCCCTCCTTGGCATGACAACTAGCACTCATTAACACTAGTCCCTGGCACACGTTCCTCATATTCATTAACTTCCATGAATTTTGACCTAGTGCTCCCTTAATATTTTGTCCTATTACTCCTTAACACTCCTCAACATGCATTAGCACTCTCTAGCACACCTTAGCACTCTTCAACATGCCCTTCCACTTCATAGCATGAATAACACTCTGTGACACATATTGGCACTTGGCACGTGTTGGTGCTTAGAAAGTCTTAGCATGTATGGAATATGTTGACATGCCTTGGTATAATTTGGCATGGTTTAAAATTAAATTTATTTGAGATCAACTGTTGGAAAGTAGATGAGAAGCAACAAAGGAAGACTTGGCACTTAGAATGCACTAAGACTTTTCACTTTGCACCTATTGGCGCCTAGTGTTGGTGTACCTAGCATTCCCCTCTTAGAAAAGGTAAAATGATGACTTATTAACCCTCTTATGTGTTCATTTCCTTGTAGTTTAACTTTTTTCTCCCTTTCGGTGCATTGACAGTCCCTGGCATGCATTGACACACCCTTGCACATCTTGGCATTCCTTATCACTTGGCACATATTAGCATGTTTGACATGCCTTCGCACTATTTGACACATCTTAGCATTCACTAGCACACCTTGGCGCACATGTCCTCATAGCTATCCTTTACATTTTTTCACGACTTGAGAACCCAATCAATTCCTTGGCTACTGCAGTTCATGTGACAATATTGGCTTGCTTAAAACCGCAACAACTTGACCAATTGCACCTACTACAAGTAGATTGTGCCTTGTTCACCTAAGAACTACCTATAACTCATCTTATGCCACTCATGTCCAAGCTCAACTTGTCCCACTTGACTAGTTACCAAGACAAGGATCACATGATCTAGCCATGGCCATAAAACTACTAAGCAACATAGCTTACATAGGAAATATTTCACATGTATGTTCAGTTCATATAAATAGTAGAAAATTAACTGAGAGTTTGCAAGAACCACAAGATGCACAAGGCACATGAGATATAAGCCGAATGCCCCAAAAAATATACAAAAAAATGTACAATATGCAATTATCTATAATATTTTAAAACATGAGCATGTAGCCAAAGTGTGCTACATCTCATATAAAAAAATAGCTAAAGGCGAAACAATGTTGTGCCTAGCACAAAGTGATCTTCCTTTGTCTAAAATTGCTATGTCAAGCCCCAAGTAACAAACGTAGGCTTGCCTCATGTAAATCCTATTTTGAACTTCTCCTAACACACTTCGTCCTTAACACACTTGAATTCGTTGACACTCCCTGGCACACACTCTTATTCGTTCCTTTCCATGAAATTTGACCTAGTTATCCCTTGATATGCCCCGAAACTCCCTAACACTCTTCAGCATGCATTGACATTGTCTGACATGTGTTAGCATACCTCTTCATTCCTAATGTGAATGCCTTGACCGTCCCTAGCTATCATGCCCTCACAACTACCCTTACTTAATTTGCAACTTGTGAACCCAACCAAGCCCTCGGATGACTACAAGAGATTGACCAAGTTACAGTTACTACAACTAGACTATGTTTTTGAATTGTGTAGCTTTGGAGGTACTCCACAAGCCTAGTAAGATGGTTTTGTGTGATTTTGGTCACAAAAGGCTTTGTGGGAAAAGAAGCCAAGCAAAGGGATTTTGGACCCAAGATGGGGTTTAAAATCTAAAAGAAAATTAAAAAGGAAAATTAATATTTCCTAAGGTCTAAGTGGATAAAACTTGTAAGTTCTAGAGGGTTACTAAGAGGTCTAGGAAAAACTATTTAAGGAGGCCTTAGGATGAAGGAAAGAACATCAAGTGAGAAGGAGCTCATTTGATCAAGGGGGCGAAGAGAGATGTAGTCCTAAAGTAGGTCGAGTAAGAGGGTCGAGTAAGGGTTGCTAAAGGGAGGTCGTGATCATCCTCCAAGAGCAAGATCATCATGTGAGGGTTCACAAGAATGTTGCATACCTTAATGGTTGGTTTGAGCTAGGAAGTAGGATGGAATATTGTTGGTTCTCTTTTGGAAGATCGAGCTTAAGAGAGGTTTCTCATGAGAATCTGGGCATGTGATTTTAATGGTGTCTTTGAGTGAAGGCCACATCAAATTCTGAAATGTTGAAATTTGCAACAAGAAACATTGAAATTGGAAACCAGAAAGGACAAAAAAAAATGCACCCACACTGGTGAATAATTTTGATGCACTAGAGTGAGGAATGTGGGGGCGTATAATTTATTTTTCCCTTAAATAAATTCGACAATAAATTGTAATTTCATCTCATAACAACTTGTGTTAGATAACTAAGTCATGATGACTGAGTTAGCTCAAGAAATTCGAGTTGAGGGTCTAAGATGAGGCATGTAGAGGTATTAATCTAATATTTTTGGAGTCCAGTTGCAGTTGATGCATCAGTGGGGTGCAGGTGTGAATTAGTTATCTCAATTAAATGAGTTAAAATCACTTTAAATAGTTCTAACTAAGTGATGAGCTAGTGAGAGGTCAGCCAGTGAATTAAATTAGATTTAATTCACAATGAGTGATCAATCGGATAACTGATAATTCACTATTACTAGTTGCATGCATGTCAATTCCGAGGAAGACCTAGTTGAGACAAAGGTTAAAGGGAACATAACTATCAGTTGTATTTATACAAAATTTCCCATGTGCAATTATGAAGTCATTGGGATTCCATGATGAATTGTGCAATCAAGGAAGACTAGTTTTCCTAATTAATAGGGAGCTAATTCCCTAGGAATTTCATGAGTAAGGCAGGTTGAAGGAAGGCTGAGAATTGGCTAAGTTCTAGACCGAGTTTGCATAGATCAGTGGGAGGCAATTGGTAGAGTGTTAGAGAATCTCATGAGAGATTAAACATTGTATTTTTTCATGATTCCTTGACTTAATACATAATAGAGATAAAGGGGTTTTGAGCAGTTGCTTTCCCCAAATACATCTTGTGTTGCGCAATTGATAATTTATTTCTCTTACTTATATGTGATTGTGCGATCATGTTTTGTTTCCGAAAATTGTAGGAAAGATTCAATATCTTGTTTTAGTACATTATAGATCAGATTGAATCTCATTGGTTAGATTTTCTACATGGTATCAGGGCAGGAATTTTTTGGGCGACGAGTTTGCAGAGAATATCTGAAGATTTTGGTGTAAAATTTCAAAAAAAAAATTAGCATATTTGGATTCCTTACGAAAAACTACCCAAATGGAAAATCAATTCGGATCTCCTATGAGGGAGGTATTGTCAATTTAAAACCAACTCTTTTTTAGAAAATTTTGTAATGGCGGGACAATTACAATGTCAACGAGTCAAGAACCTATATGCACTTGAGGTACCAGATGCATGCAAAGCTTTGAGGAGCAAAGCAGAGGTTAGAGACTTGGCTGTTGAGAGGGAGTACAAATTACCTCCCAACATGCAGCCTTAGAAGCAGTTTCAGAAGGTTGTGGAGCAGCCACAATTGGAGAAGAAGAGAGGAGACTGACTGGAAGCGTCCGCTCAAGCAGAGACCTCCATGAGGGGGGAATTTCAAGCCAGATGGGCAGAGGGATCACATGCAACCATACCTCCTAGTGAAAGGTGGGGTGATGTGTAGATGTAATCCCAAGGTAAGAAATTTGGGCAGGGTCCATTGAGATGGTGTGTCTCATGGATGAAACTAGCTATGAGGAGACCATAGTACAACAATAGCAAGAAGGATAAGTTAGATTGATGCAGTCAGATGTCAGGAAGACATAAATCAAAGTGACGGATGTCAGATAATGAAGCGCAGATCAGAGTTGGCAACAGTGCAAAGGGCACAAATGCAGATGTCAGCAGTAGCGCAGAGAGTCCAGTAGACAGGTGCAGTAGCTAGCAGCAGTCAGGAGAATATTATGACAAATGAATTATATTGATTTAGTTTTTTGGAGGCTATTCAATTTTAGGATTTGCAGGTGCAAACAACACTAGAGAATTTTTGCATACAGAATTCCAAAGGTATCGGATCGGGATAGATTGAATTCCTTTATTGTTGAGAGGGAGTGTTGAAATTCGCAACAATAAATAGTGAAATTCGCAACCAGAAAGGAAAAAAAAAATGCACCCACACTGGTGAGAAATTTTGATGTACTAGGAGTGAGGAATGTGAGGCGTCTAATTTATTTTTCCCTTAAATAAATTCGACAATAAATTGTAATTTCATCTCATAACAACTTGGGTCAGTTAACTAAGTCAAGATGACTGAGTTAGATCAAGAAATTCAAGTTGAGGTGATCGAGGTGGATGGCCACCCGCCTATTCCACTTGGGCCATCGCCATTGTCTCTTTCATTTTTTCAGTTTCCTTAATTATAGCACAATTTACTATTTTTGTCAGTTTTTCGGGACCTGAACTTCCAGAGTAGTTTTGAGGCCCCAAACGATGTTTTTTGGGCATGAAAGGTTTGGTGATTTCAAAGAAATCGAATTAGCAGTTGTATTCCTCGGAGAAATATCTTTCTAACGATGTATCATGTGCATCAAACAAAGATCATATGACCAAGTTACGACCCCGGGAAGTTGGCTACCCAACTACCCCCAACGGGGCCCATAAAATCTTGGTGTTACATCTCCTTGGGTTAGGGTTTTCTCTTATTTTTCAATAATAAAAAGGCCCTTAAGCCTTATTGTAACACAGTTCAGAGGCATGTAGCTTCCACATCTCTTCTCAGAGATAATCTACCATCGCCCAAGCTAGTTTGTTTTCCATTATGTCTGTAAGCATTTTTCAGTATTTGATATTAATGAAATGAAGTGTTATTCCTAATTCATCTATGTGTTTATGTTTATTTTTGTATTTTATTCCATTCCTGCATATGTCCGGATCATGAGGTTCTAAGTTGAGGCATGTAGAGGGATTCTAATATTTTGGGGGTCCAGTTGCAGTTGATGCATTAGTGGGGTGTAGGTGTGAATTAGTTAACTCAATTAATTGAGTTAAAATCAATTTAATTAGTTCTAAATGAGTGATGCACTAGTGAGAGGTCCACTTAATTAAATTAGATTTAATTCACAATGAGTGATAAATCAGATAACTGATAATTCACTATTAATAGTTGCATGCATGTCAGTTCCGAGGAAGGCCCATTTGAGACAGAGGTTAAAGGGAACATAACTATCGGTTGTATTTATACAAAATTGCTCATGTGCAATTATAAAGTCATTGGGATGCCATGATGGATTGCGCAATCAGGGAAGGATGATTTTCCTAATTAATAGGGAGCTAATTCCCTAGGAATTACGTGAGCAAGGCAGGTTGGAGGAAGGTTGAGAATTGGCTAAGTACTAGATCGATTTTGCCTAGATCAGTAGGAGACAATTGGCAGAGTGCTAGAGAATCTTAAGAGAGATTAAGCATTGTATTGTTTCATGATTCCTTGACTTAATACACAATAGAGATAGAGGGGTTTTGAGAAGTTTCTTTCCACAAATACATCTTGTGTTGTGCGATTGATAATTTCTTTCTCTTACTTATATGTGATTGTGCGATCGTGTTTTGTTTCCGCAAATTGTAGGAAGGATTCAGTATCTTGTTTTAGTACATTACAAGATCAGATTGAATCTCGTTGGTTAGATCTGGTACATGAAATATAAGAGAGGGTTGATACAATCTTGTCTTGTGGTGGTTAGTAGGCCGCAAGGTCTGTGATAAAGACCAACATAAATGGAGGAGGGCTTGCACTGTAATTTAGAGCTAGAACAGAAGTAGACGCAAGCGTAATATTGACTAAGGTAACCCTAGTTTGGGGGTCAACATTGAGATCTGAAGTTCATGTCAAGATTCAGTCAAAGAAATGCCTGAATCTATGGATCCATATGAGCTAGGTCGAGTCTCGTATGGAGGAAAGAGTCGTGGCTTTTTATATGGGTGGATAAGGTTTGTTCTACAACAATTAGAAGTACATAAGTATAGTGCCCTAGTTAGGACAGTTTCCTAGCATATTTAGTTCATAAGGTATGCCCTTAAGACTGTGACACATTTGCGTAGAAGAAGAGCGGTTGTGACCCTTAGAGCGAGGTTTATTTCCACAATATAGACCGCAGATCTGGAAGATGGTTTGCGGATTCAGTGTGTATGGAGATAGCATATCCAAAGGAGGGTGGAAAGTGAGCAGAATATTGAGCATGCAGAAGAAATGTGCCATGTGAAGAATGGATTGACATGTAGAGGAGTTGATTTTGTTGGACTATCCATAGAGTTTTAGATAGAGATCTTAAGAAGCCTATAAAAAATTAGTCAATGGATTGTTAGAGGTTGATTTGTGACCCTAGTTCAGTCATCTACAGATTGTTAGAAGGATGATAAGAGGAGTAGTTCAAATTTGTTCATAGATTGGACAATAAAGATAAAATTGTTGATACACAAGAACAATGATTTTGAGAGGACTCAAATAATTGTTAGGTGGAAGATTTGAAGAGCCCTAGATGAAGACAATATTGTCAGCCCTAGATCAGTAAAAATATTTGACTGTGGTTGGGTAGATTGATGGTAGTCCAAGTATAGTTGGAGGGTTGTTAGGTGACTGTCAAATAAGAGCCCTAACTCTTATACTTGTGAAGGACAACAAGATTGGTAGAAGGGTAGTTGTATAGGGCCTAAGGATGTGCAACCATTGAAGGACTAAAGTAGCAGTCAAGTGGGCTAGCCAACTAGCCCTAGTTGACTATATTGTAGAGGTGTAATTCAGTGAGAAGAAGGGAAACCTCCATAGCCCTAGACTTCTCATATTGGAGCTGTAGTATGGAAAAAATGGGCATACCAAAGATTTGTTCACAAATGGAGTTGTGAACAACTTGTTACCACTCAAACTATTAGTGGACCTAAAAGGGGTTCCTAAGAGGAAAGCTGCTAGGACAAGGGCAATGGTGGAGGCTTAGCCCATTGCCACCACAACTAAGGCTCCTTGCTCTTCACAGAATTTCACTGATGGGAGGAGTCCCGGTAGTTTAGGAAGTCACTTGTAGAGTATAGGTCAATGAATATGTGGGAAGCAACCCTAGAAACCCTTTCCCTAAGATATAATAAGGAGTGGGGCATGCTTGCCTTCTATGCAAGGGACTTTATCTTCTAGGGAGAGAGGATGGGGATTGAAGGGTTGAGGGAGAATAATAAGACTTATGAAGGAATTTCTCAATCCCTAAAATCCTTTGGGAACTTGGATTCCCAAATGGTCCATGATGAAAGGCCAGTGACACCAAATGGGACCACACGGAGCCAAGTGGACCCAGCCTAGGTTCGGGGATGGAATTTAGCAACCAATGATATTCCTATCCTAGAAAATGTGAGGGGATAGGATCAGACAATATTTTTACTTCAATGGGGAAAATTGATCCTACTAGGTTCTAGTCTTGGGAACACCTATGCAAAACTTGAACCTAGAGCTAGGGCTTGAGGTAAAATTCAAAATGAATTTAATGCATAAAAATTTATGGGGTTTACTAAAAGGAACAGAGCCAACACCTCAATACCCTAAATTATTAGTTAATTGGCTAAAAAGGGAAGAGAAATCTAAGTCCATTATAGGCCTCTCATTGTCAGATTCACAATTTCATCTCATGGTTAAGCCATCCTATAATGGAGACTATAAAAATTTTTATAGTTAAGCCATCCTATAAAATTCTAGTTAAGGCATCCCATAAAATGGAGATTATAAAATTCTTCCCTTGCATTGCATACTTAAAAGAGGAAAATCCACTAGGGTTTTTGATGCTCAAAGCTCCTCCACGCAACCTCAAATTTAGAATAATGGTAGATTTCCTTGAAATGTCACATTCCATCATATGGTTGGAGTCCCACATTATCTTCCCTCCAAATAACATACATTGAGACATTGCAGAGATGCCCATTTTGTTCTTGATGTGTTGTTACAAAATTTCCACCAATTCTGAATCCCCGGACTAGAATAAGGAAGACTTCCCATTAATATTTTTATGAATATCTAAAAAATTTGTTTGTCCATTTCATTTTACCTTTCATACATACCATAGTTTGGGGAGTGGGGGATTACCATGGAATCCATAATAAATATGGTGGGGCAAATGAATAAGCACATGACAGAGAGAAAACAAAGTTTAGACCCTAGACCCCAGTATAGAGCTTTCCCATTTCAAGCTCCCTAGGCTTAATGAACCCCTGTCAGACAAACGAACTTTGGAACAAATGTAAAAATTTTGTACCATGACACCTGGCATGACTAGAGCCCAAATGAAGGAATATTTAATGAGGCAGAGCCATTTCTCATCTGTGGAGTCTAAGAGAAAAATCTAGCAAAGCGCTACTCGTTCTTCAGAGAAACAAAACCAAAGCATCCATTGTCCATTGCCATGGAGTGTAGTGGGCTTGTCGACTACAAACCTTTTTCTTCCATTCTTGTATGTCGCATACAACCAATGACAATGCCAAAAAAAAAATCATAGAGAGAAACCCTAGAGCATCCTGCAGAGTCCATTTTTTCTCAATGTTTCAGCTTCCAAAAGTGTCTCTATTTGCTATCATGTAATTCATGCAATTATTTTCAACACACTTATCATCATTGAATAATACTTGCAATGCAAGTAAACAAAATATGTCAATTTTTTTTTTCTTTCAAAATCATCATTTGTTGTACTATACTATGTAATACATATCCCCAAGAAACTCACTAGGTACTTCTTCTCATTTTGAGAATGATACCCGAAGTAAACTATATTTATTAAAAGCTCTAGGGTCTGCAACATGGGGTTCAAGGCCATTCTAACAATATACTTGTTAGGAGCTCAACATCTCACTTGTGCGAGTTGAATTTAGCTGGGGATGATAACAATAAATAGACCCGAATAATTATTTATTACTAGTAGACACTCTAAAGTGATTCCTAATATTAATTTACAAAGCATGGAAACTAATGAAATATGTGTTTTTTGATGGCTTCATCTTGTTTACTATTGGTAGGGTGGGAATTTTTATTGCCTAGGTCCATGTCTTTCATTATTTGATGTGTTTTGTTTTCTTTATTGAGGTCTTATTGAGCTAAATTAACTAGCATTATGTGGCTAGACGAAGCTAAGTGTGATCCTTTATCATTATTTAAAACCATGTTTCTTAGCATGAAAATATTCTATTTCCAACATTTTTATTTATTACTTTTGTTAAACTAGGGTGTCCATGACCAAAGCATGTTGATAAATACATTGATGTTCATTTTCACAAACCTTGGTGGTTACTAAGAAAATTGAGATTCTATTTTTTTTGATAGATTCATCATGTCTATAGAGCTCTCTATTAAATTCCTGGGTTTCACTTTAGTACATATTTAGGAGATATTTCCCAATCTGGAGGGAACTACGAAGTGCCCAAAAATGAGAGTCCTATAAAATAATCGTTATATTTCTTTAGGGTGTACTTGCAAACAAGAATTATGCTAGGGGGATAGAGTAGGGTAGGCAAGGTATGGTATGTAGAGTCCAACAACTAGTCCAAACAACCCAAAAGAATCTCGAGGCCACAAACACCTAGAACCTAGACATCACGAAAAATATAGGATTCTCCAAAATAAAACATTGATAGGGTATCGAAAAACCATGAAAACCTTTACCATAAGATAAAAGTTCTAAAGAAAAAGCCATAGACATTGAGAAGTTCTTACCAAGAAGGAATATAGGTTTAAACCTAATTGCCATCAAACTATGTCACCAAGACCACTCACACACTGCTCTATTATCCCACTTGAGTCCTGATATGTGACACGAAGGATTCAAAATGCCAATTAAGAGTTAAGTCTAACATGTGTGAAGATGGTGACTAAGTCCCTTTACATCTCATCCTTTGCTTTGATATCACATAAATTGGGAGTATCGTGACATGTGTTGATTATGAATATCACAACGTTCTTTCATGTTTGATAAAACACAAGTGAACTTAAAGGATGGCTTGAACATATAAACCCTCATTTTTTTAAGGACCTCCATTTACTTTATTGCTTTGTTTGTAAGACACATAGCTTATCCACTAAAATCTTAAAGATTTGAAAGGAAAATCCTAGGGAATCTGATTTTGAATCCTTATAACGAAAAGCTATAGAGGTATAAAAAATAATTTCATTTTAAACTAAGAATGGTACTCTAGTTTCATTTTAAACTAATTAAAATGGTACTCAAAATCGCTAAAAGCTAAAGAACATTCGTAGTCCTTGCTATCTTTATATTTACTAAAATTAGTTCTAAACCGCGCAATACATATGTTTTAGACTGGTTAAATCGGAAGGAGGGGTTGTGTATCATTCCGAGAAGAGAGAAAGAGGGAAACGTGGAGATCATTTGTCATCTGATCAATTCATATATGGCGGAAGGTGGGTTGAGCTTCCAGACATGGGGATGGGTAACCTGTACGTGCAGCGGTGCCTCTGCCGGATTTGAACAAGAACACATCATGGTTTATGTATCCCGTCGTGTGGACGACCTAAAGTCTGATACTCTTCTTCACAAGGATCATCGTATTCTTTCTATTCGGATGCACTGCTGACACAACTTGGACCATTTTCAATCTCGCCCATTTCGCGGTTAGTATTCAATTTATTTATTTTCTGTCATTAATTTCCTGAGAATTGACTCTTTACGGTTTTTGTTTTTGGGCCATAACAAGTTCCATGCAAACCAATTAATTTTCATTATGGTTATATTTCCCATGGGCTTGAACCCTGGTCGACTGCAATCCCCTTTGTTTTCCCCTTTTTTTGCGGTTCGATTGCTTAAATTATGATGGAATGATCTCCAAATTTTTTTCAAAAATTGTTTTTCCCAAAATTTATTTCTATTAACAGAAAAATAAGATCACTGTGATTCAACAAGAAGAAATTTCCTCAAAATACCACATCAATTCGCAACCAAAATAGCTACAAATTACATATGTAAACTGGAAATTAAAGGAAGATATTTGTATATTTTTAATACGATTTAAATTTAAAACAGAGGTCTATGAGCCTTACATTTTTCTCTCCATAGGAAGGGGATAACAGGCCAATCAATGCTGCATGGCCTTAGAAATTGTCTCTTGAAAAAACTTGTTGGTCTGTAATATGTGTGATGTTCTTAATACTAATCCAGTTTCTTGTTTACAAGGCATTTTAGGGGAATTGGGTGGAATTATTTTTCTAAAGGCATTTGGAATGCTTCTGATGAGATCGATAATCTCACGAATATGCAAGAAATTGAAAATATTTTTGAAATTTAAGTGGAATACATTCCATGCACATAATATATTTGTGTGGTATAATGGAATCAACGCTGAAAAATTCAGCTTGGCAAAGGACCTGGTGAGATTGGAGTGCAAGAGTTGGACTGAGACCTTGCAACAACTTAGCAGGAAAAATTAGTCACAAATGAGGGTTTTTCATCTCCTTTTTGGTGTTTAGTTTGATGCGGGTGATTTCACGATCTTCCCACAAGTTGGATTTGTTAGGTAGTGAATAACCTGCAAGTTAATTGCAAGTCAGGTTGTCACCCATGAGTACTTGCAGGTTTGTTGTTCTTGAGTTTGACTTGTCATTAGGGAGTCAGACTTCGCTTCAGCAACAGGGCCTTGCAGGTTTGTTGTTTCTGACTTTGAATTGCCATCAGGGAGTCAGACTTCGCTTCAACAGCAGGGTTGAGCTGAATTGTGATCTCTAGCAGTACTCTGAAAACTTGACATTTTTTCCCAACTTTGAATGGAATTGTTCTAGGTTTGTGCTATTTTTTACCTAGGTAGATTATAAAGTTAAATGTTTAGAATTAAATGTTTTCTAATATTTCTGTCAGTTAATTTGCTTATCTTCTTTAGTTAGTGAATCTGGATCCTGATTATATGGCTTACTTATTTACTGCTTTATACTAGGGGGTTTTTCATTTTTTCTTTAAGTTTTAAAAGCTCACTTTATTCTAATTTGATATTTATGGTGGATGTTTTCCTGCTTTCCAAGCAGTGGTGTTAATTTTAGATAACAATGGTATGTTCTATGCTTAAGAGCAATTAACTTCAATTTTCCTTATTAGCCCAATATCAATTTCCAGATTAGCAATCACATTAACCTTGATAGTAAATGCAGATAGAACATAAACAATAAGCATAAGACAAGCCAAGACAAGACACATTATTTGGCGGATGCCAAGGAAAAACCCCAATGTGGGGAAAACCCTTTGATCAAATTCTTCTTATTATTCTTCAATAATTTAGTAAAGAGAGAGAGAGTACAAAATACAATTTTACATGCCCAACACTGTCAAATCAGCTCCGACATAATGATATCAACAATAAATAGCACTTAACTAGAAGCCCTAACCAGAAAGGCAACGCTGGTCAAATCAGCAATAAATCCTCCTCCATGCAGCTCGGTCGATAACAAACAAATTTGGTCTTCCAGGAGAGAGAAAGTTAGCCCAAAATAGAAAAGTCAAACCCAGTCAACATTGCTATAATTTCTGCGCTCAAAATAGAAGTCAACGCTAAAGTCAACTTCAGTCAAACTTCTCCAAATGCTTTGGGATATGAGCCAACCAATGCGGCCTCAAGAAATCAGATGAACTACCTAAAACCAAAGTCAAAAGAGAGGTGTTGACCCTCGGTAAACGCTGTTCAACGCTCCTGCAATCAGCCCTAAAAACAGTCCTGAGATCCTCCTGCATTTTTCAGTGTTCTGATTTCACATGTGAGGGAGAGCTTCTCCTTGTTGTACGACCCAATCAAGAGAGGAGAGAGAATGTTGTGTAATGAGATGATGTCCAAATTAGGGGAGGGTCTTTCTTATTTATACAATTCTTTGAGGGTGGATACACGTCTATTGGGGCTTCAGGAGCCTACATTAGATTCTAGCAGACCTTGACAATTTCCACATGTGTGAGAAAATAAATTCAAAATCACACTTCTGCTCATCCAAACAAGATGATCTTTAGATAAATATTGCACCTCTCGGAAAGAGGAATCCAATAAATATATCATCTCCATCATATGAGTTGTCCAAGGCAGAGTTTGGCCCCAGTTGCCAATTTTAACACTTCCTTTCAATTAGGGAGAAATCCACCTGCCAATCCATCTGTCAACCTGTACCATCTCTGTCATCCCTGCACTGCTCTGTTGAACTATGAAGAAATAATGAAGAAGAATTGATTGAGAGTGAGTCACAAGACCTTGCCACTCTCCACTGACCCAACATCATTCCAGAGGTAAAACCTCATTCAGACTTGATCCCAGATCAAGTTGTTGAACACCATGCATCCTAGCATAGGGAGTACGACAGTACACAATGTGTCCATCGGTAGTGCTATGGTCTCTATCCTAATTTCCCAACTCATTGGCCAAATGAGAGGTACTTCCCATGAGTCTCAGACTACATGGGTAGGATCTCTGTTGGGGCACCACAAGGAGAAGGTGAACCACTCATCCTACTCATATATCAACCAAAAAAAGGGGTATCACAGGGGAAGGTGAACCACTCACCCTGTACACATCGCACCACTAGGGAAAGGTGAACCATTCACCTTATGGTTGCTCATAGCTCCACGAAGTACCCCCAAGCCCCCTGGAGCTCCTAGAGCTCAATGTCCAACTCATGCGGGACCCTCATAGGAGGGTCTTTCCACGACTCCAAGTCTCTCACGAAAGGTTAATAATTTGACCTTCCCCAAGGGATTCGTGAGAATATCTACGATCTACTTGTAAGTTCCAATGTGATGGAGCCTTACTGCTCCCCATTGTACCATATCTCGGATAAAGTGGTACCTGATATCAATATGCTTGGAGTGGTCGTGGAACATGGAATTCTCTGAAAGGAGAATCCCACTTTGGTTGTCGCAGAATATCACGGTGGTATCTAGCACATGCTCAAAGATTCACTAAAGAGCTTCCTCAACCAAAGAACTTCACAACAAGCTATACTAGTTGCAATGTATTTGGCCCCAGCGGTGTTCAAAGCAACCAATTTTTGCTTCTGCTCATCCAGGATATTGAAGCAGAACCTAGTGAGAAGCAACATCCAGATGTGTTGTTAGCTTGTTACAATCCACCACATTGCCAGCCCAGTCAACATCAATATATCCATGGAGCCTCAAATTCCTGACAGTGTATTTCAATCCATAGTTGATTGTGCCTCGGATATATCTCAAAAGATTCTTCGCAAAAATGCAAAGTATGTGATGAGGCTCGACCATAATTGACTCAACGTATTCACTGCAAAGCATATGTTAGAACAGGAGTTCACCAAGAACATCAAGGCCCCCATGAGTTGACGATACTCGGAAGGATTTCCCAAATCGGGCCCAACAACACTTCCTCAGAAGACTTGTAGTCCAACATCCCAAATCTTTCGAGCAATTTCACAATATATTTTCCTTGAGAAGGGAAAACCTCACATGGCTTTTGTCAGACCTCCAAGCCTAGGAAGTAGTGCATTAGTCCTAGGTCTCTCATCCCGAATGCAGAAGCCAAATCCCTCTTGCATTGATGAATGAGAGGGTCTACACCTGTTAGAAAGAGATCGTTCACATAGAGCACAAAAATGAAAGGCCTATCATTTTCAACCTGGAAGTAAAGGTTCAGATAAACTTCACTTCTTGTAAATCCCAACTTCATAAGATAGTTGTTGATCCTCTCATACCAAGCCGTGGGGGCTTGCTTCAAGCCATAAAAGGATTTCTTCAACCTGCATACATGTGACTCTCAATCCAGAACTTCAAACACTTCGGGTTGTTTTACATAAACTTCTTCCTTAAGCGAGCCATGTAAGAAAGAAATTTTGACATCCATTTGATGTAGATTCCATCTCTGGGAGGCAACAAGGGCAATAATCGAACAGATGGTGGTATATCGGGAAATCGATGCAAATATCTCATCATAGTCCACACCTTAGATAAAAAAGGGCTTCATTAAGTTTCTTATTGAAAGTAGTAGATATTGTGGAGGCCAATGTGGGGGAATAGAGGATATAGATTGTGAGGAGAAAAGATCATGGATCTTGTATGCGGAATTTGATTAGGGATCATGATGTCATGAACCCTATTTTATAGGCCTGATGGGTGATGACAGTGTTTCTAATTGTGTCTTTTGTATGCCAAACTTTGTTCCCCTGCCACTATCTCACCAACAAGCGCACATGCATACATTCTTAGTTTATTATTGGTACGATAAGTTTTTTATTTCAGGGAATGGGTTTATTGTTTTGCTCAGTACTGATCCAAGAAAAACATTATATAGATTCTAAACACTTTGGGATCTGAGGTTCATGAAGAACATAAATACATGATGTCTTAGAATGGGAGAGGATACAAGGAAGGATCCTATTAAGGTGATCTCACTTAGTGTCCATTGTTCTTTGTTATTGGTTTTTATGCATGGAGAAATATTGATCATCATTTTGGATTTTATGAATCTATGACCATTGATTAGCAAGTGGTTAAATGAAAGTATCAAATTGGTTTTTCTTGGACATTATTTCAGGAGGAGCCTTATCTTAACGATTGTATATAGTTGATAAGTTTTTCTCTATATATCTTGTCAACAATGGGGACAGATGAGTGTGTTATATATTGGATTCTACACATACACATGCCCAGTATGAAATTCTTTGGTCAGGTTGATGTGCCTTATATGGAATCATTTTAGAAGTTTCTACCATCCAATGCAAATTTCAAGTCTCATTTGATATGGGTAATAAATATTATAATGGACATATCATTCGCACTGGGTGGACAAAAATTGCCTACTAAGTACATTTTCATTATTTATCATGTTTAAAATTAGAATTGAGTCTATGTCAATGAGGGCTATAAGATTTTTTTCCCTAGTCAACAATGACTCGAAAGCTATTGGAAATAACTCTGGTATTCCTGGTTCACGTCCCCATCGTTTGAGTGGAAATCATGTTTAAAATGGTAGCAACAGGAGGGATGATTTGTTTGTAAGAGTTCCATAAGAGAGTCAAGAGTTTGGGTTACAAAAATGGTAGGATTTTCTTTGTGTAGTATTGTTGATCTTTGGTTTCTTGTGCATGCCAACATTTCACAAATTTTCTTCACCCCAAGCAATCTTCAGCGACTTCTAACATAGGTGTAGGCATTTTTTTTCTTAGATGTTTGAACCATCTGGGTAGTGTGGATTAATAGTTGTGGTTGTGTTTTCGGTTATGTTTACATTTTATGTGGTAGTGGAATGTAGTTTGTGTCATAAAATGGTTCCCTGAAGCTCATCTCTTTATTTAATTTTATAATTAATTAATTTGTTTTGGTTCTTAGTTGCGCGATCTAAATTATAGATACTTTTTGCTGATGCATTTTGCATCTCAAAATTCATGTCTGACTAGTGGAATTTGTTTAGTAATTGGTCAAGAAACATAATTTTTGAGTATGATATAATGTCGGGGTTATAAAAATATGCTGGCAAGTTTGCAACATCTCATACACCATTAAAATCAAGATTCAGATATTTGAGACTTGTTAACTTTCTCAGTTGTTCGCAAGTAGATCCAAAACTTGAAAGTAAGATGAAAACATGATTCATGTCGGCATGAAAGTCTAATTCTTCTTTCAATAGTCATTTCCCAAAATACAGATAGGAAATTGGGACGATAATGGGATTATTCCAGGAATCTCAAATTTAAGTTCCATTCCTTATTGTTTGCCCACCTTTTACCCTGCATGTGTGGATTTACATGGACATTGGGATTAATTTGTTACTTTGATACCTTTATGAAAAGATATACAATTTTAACATTTTTATATTGATAATGGCCCATGATAGATATGGCTGAAAATAAGCTCGTTGAAGGATTCAAGCTGGTGAGGACCTCCATAGTAACAATTTTGAACCACAACACATTCATTGTAATCTGAACCTAATTACTAAATTGTTGATTGGGATATCCATAATTTGTCTTAAAAAGAATTGATAGTCTGAGAGAGGCTATTTCTGAAAGGAACTCCTTTGGAAATGAAGGGTTCAGACCTTGAATGCATTTATTTGACAAGGTGCCATGCTTAATACTGCTTGCAACTTTGTGGTCTACATACTGCTAATCGTTGTATGGAGGTGGGATTGTTTCATAAAATAAAGTGTTCTTTCTATTCTGCCAAATTGTGTAAGTAGTGGTCTTGTGGGATAATGTTTTTAGGCTTTTGGCTTGATTGAGCATCCCCAACCTCTCTTCAAATTATCACAGATTTGGGAACGTGGAAAATCTCTAAAATATTGATTTTCTTGGAATGTTTTCATTCCTAGGTTTTCTATATTGGAAGCTTCAAGCCATCTGACCCATAGCATTTGGGTCCAACTGCATCCCCAAAGGACTATATCAACTAGATGGAGTGCTCCTCAAGAAAGGCTTGGTAAAGCTTCCAACTTTTTCAAGGTAGAAAGATTCGTTATGGACTCTTTCTCCATTGTGCAACTGCCTCAATAAATAATTAAATAATCTTTGAGGTACTTACAACTCCACAAGAATTGTACAAGGAAAGAGTCAACAACAATAAATTAATTAATCTCCCACCAACTTCACATGAGTAAATCCCAAGCCACCAATTCCATGGATGAATGTGCAAGATGAAATAGGCAAATCCCGAAGTTGTAAGTGGGCAAACTCAAACAAAAGAAATC
This sequence comes from Pinus albicaulis, assembly GCA_034641835.2. Classification (NCBI taxonomy): domain Eukaryota; kingdom Viridiplantae; phylum Streptophyta; class Pinopsida; order Pinales; family Pinaceae; genus Pinus; species Pinus albicaulis. Next base: position 600,812,830 of record CM076581.1, on the reverse strand, counting down.
CAGGGAGAAAAGGGCGAAATGAGTGTATTGATATTTTGGTACTTAGCAGTTGTATTGACCTATTTGTTGTCATTTGTTGGATATTAACAGAATTATCTTATCTTATTAACAAGTAGCACAAATATGTCTATTTTCTTATCTGCAACTAATTTGGAATCCTGCATTTTTTAAATATAAATGCATTATAATATATAAAATATATATTATATAAAAAATGGTTCTGCTCCACCTTAAACACTTCGATATAGTTCGGTGCTAATTTCAACACTCAAGCCTCCTCCTTCATTGTCTTTCGTCAATATCTTGCGGATTGATCTAGAAATTGTTGTGTTGGAGTGGTCTGTTTTATGCATAATGGGTAATATCATTTGGATGGACTGCCTAGCTGGAATTTAAGTTTTATCTTCTATTAGTATTTACTGCCTCACATGCTTTTAGATGTTTGTTAAAAAGTAAAACCACTTGGTTTAAACTTTAAAGCGTTTTATAGTGGTGATGTAATGTGAAACTGGGAATGTGTTTTCAGAGGAGCATTCATAAACTTATTGAATTTAGTGTTCTTAAGGTTGGATTTTTTAGATTGCATAACTGGCTGACTTCCACAGTCTATCTCTCTTCTAAAAGATGAATTGGATGCTATAGAGACTGAACTAACGGAACTTCCACTTATTTTGTGATGAAGTGCAAGGTGCCAGTGAAGCTTTTACTGAGCAGCTGGATACGACCATAGAGTTTCATGTCCCTGGAAAGGAAATAGTTGTTCTCAAACCCTGGGACAATTTTCCCCACCCCTCCATCCGCACTAATTGGAGGTTATAATGATCAGTGTGAAGCACTTCTATAGTTGTCGGCCCTTCCTGTCATCTCTGGTTCTGCCATTGACAGGATGAAGCTTTGTCGGGGCTCACAAATAGATCGTATTCTGGCCGAGCAACAACCGGTTATTGTTAGCGAGTCTAGTGGTAGAGCGGATAATATGCTCTTAGCAGAATTTTCTCGAGAAGAGGTTGCGAGCATTTTTTATCAGGTTTGTTCTCTTTTTGTTGCAAATTATCTTGATTTTTCGTGTTTCACTTCTAGTTGTCTTCTTATTTTTCTCACTGAAATAATTAAAATGAAAAATTTGTTGCATCATCAAGCACAAAGGCTGATGAATTTATGTGGGTGGGAACCTCGATTGCTCCCAAAGGTGGTAGTCTCTGAAGAGCATTCATCTTAGTTAGTAAGAAATGAATGTTCTGTTGGTCCAGGTTAGGGTCAATTTCATCCAACATGTGAGCCAGGCCCAAGCATGTTGTTGTTTTCAAGGTCAGTACAGCCTGAAAAGAGAGAAATCACAAAGAAAAATATTACCACATCTGGATCTCAACATAATCTTTCAACAACAATTTTAGATTGTAGCTTATGTGGAGTGACTGTTAGGCTCTGGGATTTGTTACAGCCCCTCGTCCATCTCGTGTTCTTTCTAGTGGGAATGATCTTCCAGAGACGAGAAAAATGTTAGTACTTACTCGTGGGGTAAGTGCAGCGAGTGGAATTGGATGATGGTATGCTATTGATTCAAGGGATAGCGAAAATTTTGAAGGTCGAGATGAAGCAGAAGAAGCTGCAACTACAGTTGATGGAAAATAACACTCGAATGTAGGTATGTACTTGAATCTGGAAATAGCTGCAGGGCCACTTCCGACACATTTCAACACTCCTGCTATTGTTGCACCCTTGGAAGATCTTGTAGAAGACATGGATCCAATGTTAGGGAAACCTACTGGCAGTGAAGTTGGAGATCATGCAGCATCATATGAGTCACGAGGTCCTCAGGCTCACAAACGCAGTATGGATGAAGGAGGAAGAACAATGGACAAGCTGGCAATCATGGTCCAGCATGTTGATAGTGTGGAAGTAACTGTGGTTAATCGTGATGTCGATGAAGTCAATGATTGAAGTCAGTATTCTAGTGTAACATCAAAGTGTGCACGAGTCCCAGCCATTCAGCAACACTTGAAATAGATATTGGAGTAGATGGTCTCAATCCTTCTAAAAAAAGTGCCATGGAAGCATTCAGAAATCAGCAACCAATTGGTGGTCATTCTACAAGAGATTTGGCTCATGTCTCTTCTGTTGTTGCAATGGATACATTTTATTATAGTCTACAAGAGAATTCTATGGAAAGTGTAGAGAATTTCCCAGTAGGTAATTATGACGATGTACACGGGCCTTCTCCCATTGATAAGAATGCTGAGGTAAATGAGATGTCAAAACTGAATTTCAGCATTCAAGCAGAACAGAGTATATGTCTGCAGCCTGATGCTGGACACACTGCGAAAGAAAAAATCTTGAGCACTAATGATGAAGGTGATGGGACATTAAATGCTGAAATGCTACTTTTGAAGCACGAGGTGGGTTTAGTTTAGGAATAAGTGGTGGAAGTATTGGGATGGGTGCCAGCCATGAAGATGAAATACACGGGGTTGAGGTTTCTGTCCATATAACTAAGAGCATTGTAGGTGAAGTTGAACTGGTGGCTGAAGTAATAGAAAATCAGGGACAAATACGTGATTTTGTTCCTGATCGTGGATTAACAGGTGAATTTGTTCCTAATGGAACAGAAAGGGAAAATGTTTATGGGGATAGTCATCATATCACGATGTTTCATTTAATGGGAAGGCTGTTTACTGGTTCTAAAACTGGGTGATCAACAGAAGGGGAGTCATGGGAAAGTGACCAAAAAAGTAGTCACACAGTTCACCATGATGAGGGAAACCAACCAACAATTACACAAAGTGTTGTAATAGCAGGTTCTGATTATGAGGTGTCTAAAGAAGAGGTGACACATCGAGTGAATTTCTCTGCTGATGAAGGCTATATGATTCCTGGATATTCTTCTGGAGTTGTCAATGGAGCAGGTAATATATATATATATATTGTTTGTCATATATCTAATGTTCATTCTAGTAGGAACATGACTAACACCTTATATCGAGCGTGTTTTTCTCATATTTTAACATTTGGGAATTGGGTGGTTCTAGGTGGGCCTAAGATGTGATCTGTCAATAGTAGATAACTGAAATGGTCTACACATGGGCCTTTTCTGATTTTCACAATGGTCAATTTTATTCTAGAAAGTAGATGGGATACCTTACGGGTGCATTGTGGCTCTTCTACTGATCCCATGTGCTTCCTTGAATTATGTCATATTTTCTTTAGTATTAGGATATTAGAGCTAATGTGTCAACTATAATTCACCATCTCTGCAAAAGATGATTTTTATTTTGCAAAAAACTATTTATGCCTGGAATTTGCTTTGATATCGTCTGGGACTGAAATATATGTTGGACAATGCCAAAAATCCATGGAATAAATAAGTATACACCTTCAAGAATAGTAAGAAATGACTCCACAAGTTTTCCCTACAAGGATATGTTCCAAATTTAGTAAGATGACTAAGTAATGTGCCACCTTCCATTTGCAAGTGTGAAAAGAAACCCAATGAAGTAGGGTGCCCAAGCTATTAACCTTAATTTGGATAAATTAGATTCATTTAACCATTGAACAATTAAATCAACCTCAAGATGAATTTACAAAGGTTAATGCTAAAATATGGCCATAATTCCCTTCCAATGACCAATTAGTCACCAAAAAATTAAATCACTATGAGCAGGTGTGCCAAAGAGGGGTGCACTTTAATAAATTGTTGTACCGTGATACCATGTAAATAAAAGATGTTCTTCCTAGCAAAACTATCATGATAACAACAAAACATAAATCCCAGCTTAAGATGCACCACTACCAAGGGATTATTACATCAAAAGTAGACTGCAATTTTTGAAAGTTGACCTTTGATCCTGAAGCTTCACAAAAGATGTCAAGGGAAATCTTCTAGCTATTTGCTTATGCTCGGAATTGTATCATCAACAAATGATTTGTGGTTTACCTTCACTTTTTGGCTACTGTATGCCTTGCCTTGTTGGATTCTTGCTTCTTGGATCCATATCAAGATGTTAGAAAGGTCTTGTGCTGATCAAATGCAAAGAATTGATACAAGCTGACAGCCTTGTTTGACTTCTCTTTAAGTGGGATACAAACAGGTTGGAGAGCTACTAACTGGGACTGAAATGTTGGTTGAGTACCAAATGATCTTAATCCAATTGAAATTATGCTAATATATGTTTTTCAACTGAAGTATTGAAATTAGGTAGTGTCAGCTTAACTTATGACAAGCCTTTTCCGTGTCAAGTTCTAGGAACATGGAGGCCAGTTTCTGGGTTTTGATGGTATGAAGTGCATCTCTAGTGATTGTGATTTTTTCCATTATATTCCTTCCATTGAAAACTTGTTTGATGAATGAAGACCATAATATACATAAAATAAGAGAGCTTGAATGATAAGTAGTAAGCTCCTAGCAAGTATTCTTTGTAGCTGACATTGCAAACTGAAATTGCATCTTGATTTCATGTTTCATATGAGGCCCTTCCTCTATGTTCTATGGCCAAAAAAGTGGCATTTATTGAAGGATCTGTATCAAATGCAAAGAATTGATACAAGCTAACAACCTTGTTTGATTCTCTTTAAGCGGGATACAAACAGGTTGGAGAGCTACTAACTAGGACTGAAATGTTGGTTGAGTACCAAATGCTCTTAATCCAATTTAGTTTCTGGGTTTTGATGGTATGAAGTGCATCTCTAGTGATTGTGATTTTTCCATTATATTCCTTCCATTGAAAACTTGTTTGATGAACAAAGACCATAATAGACATAAAATAAGAGAGCTTGAATGATAAGTAGTAAGTTCCTAGCAAGTATTCTTTGTAGCTGACATTGCAAACTGAAATTTTATCTTGATTTCATGTTTCATATGAGGCCCTTCCTCTATTTTCTATGGCCACAAAAGTGGCATTTATTGAATGATCTGTATCAAATGCAATGAATTGATACAAGCTGACAACCTTGTTTGACTTCTCTTTAAGTGGGATACAAACAGGTTGGAAAGATACTAACTGGGATTGAAATGTTGGTTGAGTACCAAATGCTCTTAACCCAACTGAGATTATGCTAATATATGTTGTTCAACTGAAGGATTGAAATTAGGTAGTGTCAGGTTAACTTATGACAAGCCTTTTCCATGTCAAGTTCTAGGAACATGGAGGCCAGTTTCTGGGTTTGATGGTATGAAGTGCATCTCTAGTGATTGTGATTTTTTCCATTATATTCCTTCCAGTGAAAACTTGTTTGATGAACAAAGACCATAATAGACATAGAATAAGAGAGCTTGAATGATAAGTAGTAAGTTCCTAGCAAGTATTCTTTGTAGCTGACATTGCAAACTGAAATTGTATCTTGATTTCATGTTTCATATGAGGCCCTTCCTCTATGTTCTATGGCCACAAAAGTGGCATTTATTGAAGGATCTGTATCAAATGCAAAGAATTGATACAAGCTGACAGCCTTGTTTGACTTCTCTTTAAGTGGGATACAAACAGGTTGGAGAGCTACTAATTGGGACTGAAATATTGGTTGAGTACCAAATGCTCTTAACCCAATTGAGATTATGCTAATATATGTTGTTCAACTGAAGGATTGGAATTAGGTAGTGTCATCTTAACTTATGACAAGCCTTTTCCATGTCAAGTTCTAGCAACATGGAGGCCAGTTTCTGGGTTTTGATGGTATGAAGTGCATCTCGAGTGATTGTGATTTTTTCCATTATATTCCTTCCAGTGAAAACTTGTTTGATGAACAAAGACCATAATAGACATAAAATAAGAGAGCTTGAATGATAAATAATAAGTTCCTAGAAATTATTCTCTGTAGCTGACATTGCAAACTGAAATTGTACCTTGATTTCATGTTTCATATGAGGCCCTTCCTCTATGTTCTGTGGCCACAAAAGTGGCATTTATTGAAGGATATGTATTCACCCATGTTGAATTTTAGACATTGTGTTGTGGGAAAAAGTATCTAGATGCTCTCATAGCATGTCAAATAATTCAGTGGTCAGGTTATCCACGCTGCAAGATTTGTCATGTGGGGACTGGATGACTTGACCACTTCTAGTGATGGGTCTGCTTCCAAGATCTATTATGACATCCCACTATCAAATAGGACAACTTTTTACCCTCTATGAACATATAATTTAGATTAATAATGTATACATGGATCTTGTTAAAATATTGACAGAGACACCTCTGTTACTAAGTATGCCAATTTTCAGGTAAATTTTTTACCTTCAAATCTTCTGAAGAGGCTAAATTCATTAGAAAATTGTCAACTTTTTAGATTGAATTTGGAAGAAATGTAAATTCACTACATATAGTATATACACTTCATGGACCTCTATTGCATGAAATCATTCATTGCTTGATTTCTGACCTTTCTGGATGGGAGATAAGTGCTAGGGAGTTAAAGAGTGATCTGTGAAATATATAGTACTGTGCAAGACTAAGCTGCACAAAACATTGGAATGTGTACAAGCTTCTGAAATGGGAATGCTTGAAAACATGACCTCCCAAATGGGTATATGGGAGAAACATGTTATATAAAAAATACAAAATAAATATATATTTCAAGTAACATATTTTCTTTTAAGAAAATATGAAAGACAATAAGAATGGTATTCATAAATGACATTTTAGGAGTCCCATGTCTATATTAATTCTTGTAGAATGATTACATTATGGAATCCCATGGTTTGGTGGTCTTGACTAATCGCAATCCTAGACCCTCATAATGTTACATGAGAAACTCCAGTGCCAACAATCATGCCAACCCTGAAAACCTGACATTTTCGTTTATCTTACATTTTCTATCCTTTTACTTTAAGAAAAATTTAATATTACCATTAATTACCTAGGTGATGAACTCTACAAAGCTCAATCCCTTATTGCTGTTTTTTCACGGACAGGGTGATATTTTCCTATAAGTCCCATGCCCCTCTTGCACACTGAGGTGGGCTCAGGTACTAACAAAAAAGTTCTGAAATGCCTTAGTAACATCATTGGTCAAACTGTATGTTTGGTCATACTGCATGGCGTTTCCATATTGGGAAATTCTTGAAATATGGGTATTATGCCTGTATGTTGCATGCTACTGTATAGTGACATGGAACTGTGAAATGCTGAGATGTTTTCACTATTAGGCTAGGAGCTGAGCTTGAACAAAGACTACTATCCTTCTCATGTTGAGCCTCTGTTATTGCTATACTAATTTAGGAATTACAAATTGTGATCGCTCTTTTAGGTATGAGATTAGATTTCATTGCTGCCCAAGCAAGATGGTTTACCAACAACCTCATGTAGGTGTACTTTTAAGTTTTATGCATAAAAAGTGGAGAAACAAATATTTAAAGGATGTTCATACTAGCCATCACTGCACCAACATATGATGTTGATGAATGTGTAGTAACAATAGTACTATGTTGGCAACAAAAAGGACAAGGCAAGCAAGCCAAAGTACTCTTAAAGCAACAAAAAAAATACAAAATTTCCATTGTTAATCTGCAACAAAATATTGTCAATCCTCATGTTTAGAATCGTTTATTAGAGAGCTATGATCATATCTTATTTTAATTGGAATGGTATAATGGGTTCTATGTATAAGGGGACTATCCTGATTTATTTTTTAAATTAAATATGGTCCTAGATATATCAAAGTTATGTTATTTCTGAAGAAGGCCATATACAGCTATGTATTTTATTTGGATAGGGAAAATCTTTTTTGAAGGAGGAGGGATGGTATGTTTATGGACAAAGCTTTGACTCTGATCAATTATCTGTTACAGGCTGAGATTTGGATTGAGGACTTTGCTAGGTGTCTATTTGTGGGTATCACTAGACATCAAGCTTCCAGTTAGACATTCCATCTTTCCCTTTCTGCTCATCCTACATTCCATCCCCCCCTTCACATTGGCTACTTGGAAGCAGACCTTGAATAAGTCTTCCAGTTTTTAAAGCATCATGCTTCTAGTGAGTTGCCTACTTCTAGTGAGTTTGTTCTAAAGTTGCCTACTCCTAGACATCTTAGGTTTCTTCATCAATTATGTGTGGGCAGAATGTGATTATAATAACTAAAACAAATCATGCGATACAATATGCACTCATAATGGTTTGTAGAATCTTCACTCTTAGTTGTTAAAATCTATTTGTTGTCTTGCACGAAGAAAAGGAATGGGCGCAAGGAAATCTTTATTGTATATATATAGTTTATACAAGAAATGGTTGGCTCTTGAAAATTATGAGCACACTTCCACATACTTTCAGTTAATAGGGTGAACAACAATCTATGCTCCCAGAGAAGATTACCTTTAGTGTTGACACCAGTACAAAGAATATTCCATGATGGCTTAGAGATTATTGACATAAGAAACACTGATTCATTCTTAGGTACAGGTCAATGAATTAGTCTACATCACAGCAAATGCTTACACATCAAAATAGATAGTGGATATGGTAATTAGCTAGAACTGATATTTGTCTCTTTTACTGGATTAGCATCACTCATGTAGCCATTTTTTTCCCTTGTTCTTCTTTGGATCTATCATGCACAGTTGTCTTTCTTATTGAGTGTGTAAATAGTCCAGAGATATTTCAGAGTATTGACATAAAAAAAACTGGTTCATTCATGGCTACAAGTCAATGAATTAGTCTACATCCCAACAAACACATACACATCAAAACATATAGTGAATATAGTAGTTAGATAGAACTGATATTTGTCTCTTTTATTGTATTAACATCACTCTTGTAGCCATTTTCTGCCCTTGTCCTTCTTTGGATCTATCATGCACAATTGTCTTTCTTATTGAGTGTGTACATAGTCCAGAGTCTAGGCCATCTATTTTTTGTTATGATTTCATCAGGGTATTTATTACGTATTCCTAATATCTAGTGTAACTATAGTTGGGAAAATGCTCTACTATTGTCTTTGTCTTCTCACCGTGAGTCACATATTTGATCTTTACATAAGTGGCCTTTTTTATTTCTACTTATGCAATTTATCTCTTCTACAGGGTTACTGGTCTCAAGGTAGAATTGTTGGGGGAGACATCTGTTGCTTCAACCATTTCTCATTCAGATAATGGCTTTGTGTGGTTGAGCTATGGAGATTAACAGGTAATTTGTGCCTATATATTCTAAGATTGAGTTTGATGTAGATGAAATCCATTTACTGATTGCCACATTTTCCAAAAGTTTACTGAAGCTAAATAAACATCAAAACATCTAAGATTCATAATGTTGTATGGGTTGCCCAACTAGTGATACAGGATGACAAAAAGGAAAGTTCCCACACACTGTTATATAATCTTGTCTTTTTCATTTATAAAATAATAATATACATGCACTATTGAACACCTATTAGATTTAAATTCATAAATGTCATATGATTTTTGCTTTAGAAAATTTCTGTTGTAAATCACAAACCTTTATTGTTTATGTTGGTACTCCTGGTTGAACAGATGATATGTAACACATAAAATTAGAAACCTTCTTATCAAAAATCCTCAACAACTAAATTTTTCTTGAAGTGCAGTGTGCCCAAGGAAAAAGGGCATGCACTTCCTTAAGAAGGTAGACTGAGTAGATCAGGATTTAGATCCAAGTCTAGTTGTAACTTATTAAGTTTCTCTAGTCTTGTTGAACCCACGGTAAATTCTCTAGATCCTTGCATCAAATATGACCTTTGTATTCATTTCACCATGACTGTGCTAATCTTGTGGAACCCACAATAAATGTTTGAGACATATGCAATGCTAACTTCTGTAATCATTGTAGTCCTTTTTTTTTGTAATCATTGTAGTCATTTTTTCTTCTATAATCATTGTAATCATTGTAGCCCCACCGAATTAAGGAGCACTTTAACAAGATTTGAATGTAGCCATTTATGAAAGTGGAACTTAATCACCATTAAATTCTTATTTACTTTGGAAGGTTGCCCCAATTGGGGTAAGGAGTGCCTCAATAAGAATTGAACTTATATCTTTCTGCTAGTGGAATTGATTCACCGTTGATTGGAAAGGAAGTGACATGCTTTTCTATGGTCAAGGTGACTTACAATTATGAGTGCTTCAATGACTATTTCTCTCTAGCTTGTATTGCAAACTGTTCTCTCATGTAGTTCTCACAAAGCACGTTTTGCTATGTTTAATATGTTATCATTATCCCTATGTTTAAGTTTTGACAAAGTTTTCAAATCCTTTAATGATTTTATGTTATTGAGGTTTTATCTCATTTGAATTGTCTGCATGTAGATGCCTTTATTTCCCAATAATAGATAAATTTTCCAAAGAATTGTTTCAATTTTGATATCTTTCACTGCCTAGGCTTTCCACTTGGTTGCCAGTCATTGAGGGGTTGTCATAGTAACTTTTCTATTTTTTATTTACTGATTGTATGTTATTGAATGCTTGTTTCATTTTAACTTGTTTGGAAGCAAATGTTTGTCCTTTTTCGCTGCTCTATAGAAGTAATGTCTTCCTAAAATCCTTGCATTGGGGACCTTTTGTGTAGTGCTTCCTTCAAGTTCACTCAAAAAAAAGAACACTAACAAACTCCACCATGCAGATAAATCTAGAAAAGGAGGGAACATAAGGAATGAAGTACGTCTCATTGTCTTGTATCTCTTAAAGACAAAGGCATGGTAGTGATGCAAATGCAATGACATCTTTGGCAACAAATGTATTGTGCTACTTTAGTTTTCAGACTTTGATTGTCTTGCATCCAGATGTATGATTATAATCCCCAAACAAGCTCATACTTGCACCCAGTTAAATCGAACATCACAGATGGAAGTAATATTGTTGACACCTTCTAACATTTAATGGGTTTCACAGATGCAAATATTATTTTTAGCACCTTTCGATAGTGAATTACAAATGGAGGTGGGAAACCAAAGTCAAACTTAATATTCCTAACAAATAATATGGTAAGTCTTGAAAACAGTGGAAATATCAATCAAGGTGTCCTTCCCTGGCCTGTAATTCTGGTTTATTGTATGGACATTAGGATATGGAGGTCATCTTAGGATCTGTGGTTGTCAAAAGTAATTCAATACATAGTGCTTTGCTAAATGATGTTTCTACAATGACGAACTGAACTTGTTGGAACAAGAAATGAAATTGTCATGTTCTGTTGGGGAAAGAAAATGACGTTGTCATGTTCCATCATCTTATTTTCTTCTTTTGTTCTTTTCTAGTGCAATTGTATAGTAAATATTTATCACCATCTTCCAGTGGAAAGTTCTTAGATCATCAGGGCTCATGATCATTGAGAGATTATGTTTTGATTAATTATTGCTTCTAAATTGAGCATTTGCAATGCTATATTTTTTCTATATTGTTGAATCTATGAGAGTATAGAGCATGGAAACGTTGGAACAACTATGCAACCTTCCTTTCCTGACTTGTGTTTGCTTCATATAACTCTAGCTCTTGCATATTTTTGCATTGGGGGTGTTATTTTCCCATTTTAAATGACAGACCAAAGCAACACAACACCTTATGATGTCACATGATTTTTTAAAGGGTGCTAGCTCAATGGAAGAGCACCTGCTTTATAAGCAGGAGGTTGGTGGTTCGATTCCATCGTGCCCTGATATTCATATGAAATGACGATGATCAGTTTTTGGTGACAGACTCTTTTTACCATCACTAATGAGTTTATGGTGACAGTTTTTGACCCTCACTAAAATATGAAATGGTGACGGTCAACGAATGCCACTATATATATGCATCAATAGTGACGACCATCAAATGTCCATCACCATAAATCGTAATTGTTCATATGAAATGGTGATGGTCAATGAATGTCGCCATATATATGCATCAATAGTGACGACCAATAAAGGTCCATCATAATAAATCATTGTTATTCACATGAAACGGTGACAGTCACTATCCGTCATTATAATCATTATTCATGACGGACCTTGAATGTCACCACAACACATACTTTTGGCGACGCCACCTTTAGTGACGTTCAATTTTTTGGTGATGGACACTAAGGTCCGTCACCATTGCTCATATGAAATGGTGACGATCACTATCCGTCATTATAAATCATTATTGGTGACGGACCTTGAATGTCACCACAACACCTATACTTTTGGCGACGCCACCTTTGGTGACGTTCAATTTTTGGTGACAGAGACTCTTTTGACCGTCACCAATGCACTTATGGTGACATTTTTCGACATATGTGACATTGGTGACGGACCTTAAAGGTCCGTCACAAGCATGACCCTCACCAATGTGCTTTTTTCTTGTAGTGTCTACAGCAGAAGAAGATTCAGAAGAGGAAGAGCCACAAACTCCAGCTTTGAGAAGATCAGTTCGGGAAAGAAGGCAACCATAAAGGTATAGTCCATCTGCTTTCAGTTCAGGTTTTTCCTTAAC